>BQMB01000826.1:5000-311420 GCA_027943415.1 Closterium sp. NIES-67 | reverse complement strand
CGTGACGTCGGGTGGTGGTCCGAGTGACGGGCGCTACCAATACCAGCACCAGACTGGTCCTCGCCGCGGCCTCGTGTGCGGTAAGATTGGCCATAGCCCCACTCGTTGTTTCAGTCGACTAAACGACATGTTTTGTCTCCGCTTCGGCTCGGCACCAGACCTCCGCGACTGGCACAGTCTGCTCCGCCGTGGTGTTAGGAACTTTGATATGGACATGGACGAGATTAGCTCTGCTTTGTATGTGCTGTATGTCGATGACTCTAGTGTGACTGGTTCTTGTTACCCCTTGTTGCCTAGTTTCTGTGTGCCTAGTTCAGACTCCCTTGCTGCGTCAGGCATAGGATCCCCTGCTTTGTTTAGCCTTGGCTCCACCCTCGCTCCTCTGACCCCTGCCGCCACTGCCGCGCTCTCCTTCACCCTGGACTCCGGCGCTTCCCGGTGTTTCTTTCGGGACTCCACTATGCTTACGCCGCTTGCTGCTCCCGCCGCAATTACCTTTGCAGACCCTTCCTCAGGTTTGGTAGTCGCACGTAGTTCCACCACCCTCCTCTGTCCGGCGGTTCCTTCAGGCTCTCCTACAGGCCTGCACATCCCCTTGTTCTCTCGGAACCTAGTTGGTGTCGGCTGCCTTCAGGACCTCGGCGTCACCACTACGTTCCCTGGTCACGAGCGGTACACTGTCTGTACTGAGGCCGCTACTGGTGTTCCCCTTACCACGTTCCCCTGGGACTCGGTGTCCGGCCTGTTCATGCTGGACACCGCGTCCCCCCCGGTTGGGATGTCTCCCCAGGTTTCTGCATCTACCCAGGTTGTTGCGGCTTGCTCGTGTCGGTCGCTTACTCACCCGACGTTTCTGTTGCACCACCGTCTATGTCACCCTGCCCTCATACGTCTTCGTCACATGTCTCAGCACGGTCTTGTCTTACTGTAGGTCTACCTGAGTCGTTCCCCGGGCTACCCCCCTCCCTAGTGCCGCCGTGCATGCCCTTCGTCGAGGGCTGGCTCCGCTGTGCCCCTCACTCCTCCTCGTTCCCCCCCACCGCTGCACCACTGCAGACCCTGCACATGGACATCTGCGGCCCCGCCCCCGTCCATGGGCCGCGTTGTGAGCGCTACTTTCTAGTGCTTGTCGACGACTATATGCCCTACACCACCGTGTTTCCCCTCGAGCGGAAGGCCGACGTGCCCGACGTTCTCATCCCGTAGCTTGTCTCTGCAAGTGTTCACCGAGGTCTCCCTGTGTTGCGTCTGCACTCCGACCGTGGTGGCGAGTTCGCCTCTGGCTGCCTTGGTCGCTTCTGCGATGCCAAGGGCATCACCTAGACGTTCACCCTGCCGGACTCCCCGCAGCAGAATGGGGTCACTGAGCGACGCATCGGTTTGGCCATGGAGGTGGCTCGTACCTCCATGATCCATGCCGGTACACCCCATTTTCTGTGGCCGTTCGCTGTTCGCTGCGCCGCTCACCAGCTTAACCTGTGGCCGCACCCTCAGTAGCCGCAGGTTTCGCCGACCCTCCTCTGGACCGGGTCCCCTGGTGACGCGTCTGCGTTCCACGGCTGGGGCTGTCTTTCTGACGTTCGTGCCTCTGGCACGGACAAGCTCACTGCCCGCACCATCCCCTGTGTCTTCCTCGGTTTCCCCCTCGACTCATCTGAATAACACTTTTACCACCCGCCATCTCACCGCTTCTTTCACTCCCACAACGTCACCTTTGATGAGTCCGTCTCCTTTTACCACCGTTTTTCCCACCGTGGTCCCCCATTTACCCCCCCCCTGTTGTTGGTCCCCCTCCCCCGGTTGCCCCGACTCCCCCCCCCCTCCCTTCCCTGCCCCGTCTGGTGTGTCTCATGCCACCCCCCTCTTGATAAATGTGTAGTGTTCTGTGGTGTAGTTTGCTCTAGCTGGTTGTGGGCTATTGGGATTTGGGCAAAAGATGTGGGTTGGTTGGCTAGGTTTGATCTCGTTACCTTTCCAACCCATACAACCCCAAACCCACTACAACATCTTTGATGTTGCAGATGTGGCACTTGGAAGTGTTAGGGTTTGGTCAAGGGCAAGGGTTGGTGGTGTTTGACAATCTCATTCTCGAACTTTTCCAGATCTAACTGCTGCCCCTCTCGTTTTGACTAGGTCATTCATGGCTGCCTAGCCAAATTACCAGAATATCTCCTCACACTGATTTCGTCATAATAGGCGGCTCAGATCTTGGTTATGAACGTGCTTTACCATTCTGGAAAGTAGAGATTAAGACCTTTCCAACGCGTATAAGCTCATTTCTAGAAGTTACCTGAGCTGTACGCAATGTTCCGTTGAGGTCGTCAGACTTAATCTCAAATTAATTCTCTCCAGATTTGCACGATTTCCATCAGTGGTATCAGAGCCACGGTTAGAGGACGTTCTTTCCTCCATTGGAAGAGATCTAGAGAGGCTTGAAGTGCTCCAGATCTAGGGTTTGATATGGCCCAAAAGTTGGATGGCCCTCCTAGGTTTACCGGCTCGGACTTTTCGCTATGGAGGTTCCAATTCACACTATGGCTAGGTATTAAGGACCTAGAAAGTGTGTTGGATGGATCGGAGAAGCGAACACGAGCTGACTCTGGGGAGGCGTCTACTGGAGCAACCAGCCAAGTGGGATCCGGGGCTGGGGGAGCGTCGTTGAGTGGGGTGAAGGAAGGAGGAACTGCTGCAACTCGAACCGGAATGTCGCAACCAAGTAGCGAGGAGTTGCTCAAAGCTCAAGAAGCATGGGATCGGAAGGATCGCCAGGCTTTTCAGTACCTGTGTTGGGCTTTGGAGGGGCAACTTGAGCTTCTTAAGATGCTGATTGACCTGAAGGGGAAGGAAGGTGCAGCGGCTGCAGCTTGGAAAAGAGTACAAGATAGGCACTTGCAGAAGGGGCTTCTAAGCGTGCTTACTTGGCGGAAGCGGTTTTACACCATGGAGCGGAACTATGGGGAGGGGGAGACCATGGTTCAGTATCTCCAGAGGGTGGATGAGAATGTGCGGGCTTTGGAGGAGCTGGATTACACGGTAGATGAGAAGGAGATCATCTATACTGCGCTCCAAGGGTTGGATCAAGCGGCTAATGAGGCATTACTACAGTACCTTCACCTCGAGCAACAGAAATGGACCAAGGTGTGGATTTGGGAGGTTCTAATTTCTGATGAGGCTCGCAAGGTTGATGCTGGAAGAGGTCTAGAAGGAGGCATGGGTGCAGCAGATAAAGCTTCCTTCAGGAAAGGCTATCAACAGCAAGGAGGTGGGGGGAAGAAGAAAGAGTTGGACAAATGCCTTGTGCCCGGATGCAACAAAAAACACTCTTGGAAGAGTTGCTGGAGTAGGCCTGAGGGATGGAAGCCTCACGGCTACTCTGGAGAGGCCCCACCAGTGACCAAACCTGATTGGGTGGAGAAAAGGATGAAGAAGGGGCTCTGGAATAAGAAGGGCAGCAAGGGAGCAACGGCCGCAGCTGCTAAGGATGAGAAGGGGAAGGGCCAAGACGACTCCTCCGATGATGGTTTCTCGTTTCTCATGCTAGGGCAGGATGCAGCTCTCGCTGGTCGTGCATTGGCTGATCCCAACTTCCTGGTTCTAGACTCTGGAGCAACATCTGGGATGCTTCCTCGCCGTGATCTCTTCACCTCCTACCATCCTCTCCCACCAAATTCGAGGAACGTGATTGTTGGGAGCGGAGATTTGCTGCAAGCAATTGGCATCGGCACGATCACCATTAAGGGGAAGGAGGGGGAGCTAGTGGGTGTGAAGGGGGTCCTTCACGTCCCTGGTTTGGCTGCAAACCTCCTTTCATGCTCGCAGCTGGCTAAACAGGGATACATCTGCACTTTCACGGAGGGAGGGTGTACTGTTAGAAAGGGTGAAGCTGTGGTGATGGAGGCAAAGCTGGACAAGGGTTTATACCTTGTTCCAGCTTGTGTGCCTAATTGTTACAAGGCACATATGGTTTTTTCTGAGGAAGCCGCTTGTAGCACTCGCTGGAGGCAGGTGGAAACGGTGTCCCCTGAGTTGCTACACCTTCGCATGGGGCACGCGGGGAAGCAGCAACTGCTGGAGTGTGTGAAGAAGGGGGAGCTGAAGGGGGTGGAGGTCAAGGAAGGAGCTGGGCAGCAGAGCAAATGTCCCGACTGCACGTCTGGAAAGCTGCCTAGAACCTCATTCCCTATCTCCTCTGATCATGCCTCGACTCCCCTTGAGCTGGTGCACACGGATGTGTGTGGACCGATGCAAACTCCTGACCGGGAAAAGGGCAGCAGATACTTTGTCACCTTTCTTGATGACTTCAGTCGACTTAGCTGGGTCATCTTGGTGAAGACCAAGGATGAGGTGGCAAAGGTGTTTAGGCGGTGGATACGCTTTTTGGAGAGGGAGTCAGGGGCCAAGGTGAAGGTGTTAAGGTCAGATCGGGGTGGAGAGTACCTTGGGAAAGAACTTAAAACCTTCTTGGAAGAAAAGGGTATTTCCCACCAGCTCTCTGTACCTTACACGCCGCAGCAAAATGGGGCAGCGGAGCAGCTTAACAGGACCTTGACCGATTTGGCTCGGGCCATCCTTTCCCATGCCGAGCTTGATAACACTTGGTGGGGGGCAGCAGTGCAGTATGCCAACTGGGTGAAGAACAGGATGGGCAGCAAGGGGCTTGGGGGCAAGAGCCCATACTCCTTATGGACAGGGAAGGTGCCGAATGTTTCCATGGCACGAGTGTGGGGGTGCATGGCACAGTATAAGGTACCTGACCAGCAAAGGAGGAAGCTAGATCCTAAGGCACAGTGGGGGATCTTCCTTGGGGTTTCTGAGAGGAGCAAGGCTTGGGTGCTGTGGAGTGTAGCTGACCAGCGTGTGATGGAGAGCCGTGATGTGGTTTTCCATGAGGGGCTGAATTTTAAGGGGTGGAAGGAGCATGGTACAAGCCATAGTGGGACTTCCATTCAAGACCCTCATACGGCTTCTATCTTTGAGGGGGCATGGGAGGACCCTGGAGATGAAGGGGAGGAGCAGCAGGAGGAGCCAGAACCAGCTGATCCTAACCATGAGGAGTCCCGAGAGACAGATTCTACCCCTCAGCCAGCCACGCAGGCCGATGCGCGTGATGACCAGCCGGAGCAACATGTGCCTTCAACTCCATCGAGAAGCAGTTGGCAGCAGTTGTTGAACCAGCAGCTGTCCAAGACTCCAAGGACTCCAATGAAGAGGGTGACTTGGGAGGAGAAGCTGCGGAGGCTGGAAGAAGGAGAGGCAACACCTCTGCGACGCAGTGCTCGAATTTCCCAGCCACCTGAAAGGTTTTCACCAGGGCACATTGCACGCATGCATGATCATCTTGTGTCTGATTTGGATGATTGCATGCTTGTGGACATGCATGGGCATGAGTATGCTCTTGATGTGTGTCTAATGGGTCAGGTGCATGAGCCTAGGTCAGTCCATGAGGCGCTGAACCGTCCCGAATGGGTTGAGTCTATGCATGAGGAGCTTGAGTCTCACAAGGTAAATGGATCATTTGAGCTGGTTGATCCAGCCGTGGTACCACCTGGTTTGGAGGTCCTCAGGTGTCAATGGGTTTGGAAATACAAGCATAACCCTGATGGTACCATTGAGAGGCCTAAGTCCAGATTGGTGGTGATGGGAAACACGCAGCAATTGGGAGTACACTATGAAGAAGTGTACTCTCCAGTTGGGAAGCATGCGACCTTGAGAGGTATGCTTGGAATTTCAGCTGCTTTGGGGCTTGATATCCATCATATGGATGTCAAGACAGCCTTCCTCCATGGGGATTTGGAGGAAGAGCTTTACATGCGGCAGCCCCCTGGTTTTGATGATGGGTCTCACCGAGTGTGTCGCCTCAAAAAGTCCATTTATGGGCTAAAGCAAGCCCCACGACAGTGGTACCTAAAATTTGATGAGGCTCTCATGGATTTTGGGTTTGAGAGATCTGAGTGTGACCTTGCCTTGTACCACTTTGTGAGAGATGAGGAGCGGATCTCCTTATTCCTCTATGTGGATGATCTTTTGCTCCTATGCTCTAGCAAGGCTTTGCTAGATCGAGTGAAAGACTTCTTGTCCTCGCGTTTTCGCATGAAGGACTTGGGGGAGGTGAAGTACTACTTGGGAATGCAAATTGAGCGTGATGAGAGTGGTATCTTGATTCATCAAGAGAGGTACATTCTTAACATGCTTCAGTCCTTTGGTCTCTCAGAGGCCAACCCCGTGCGTACTCCTCTCCCAACAGGCTTTGATGTGCATGCCTATGAGGATGAACCCTTGCTGCGAGATGAGCTGGTCAAGCTCTACCAAAGCATTGTGGGATCCCTCTTGTATGCTTGTATTACCACACAGCCACAGATTGCCTTTGCAGTCTCACAGCTATCTAAGGTCGCCTCTTGTCCTAAAATGTTTCACTTGCAGGCCGCTAAGAGAGTGCTGAGGTACCTGAAAGGTGGTGTCAAGTCAGGTATCTTCTTCCAAACACAGCCCCAGTCTCAGGTCCAGCTAGTTGGCTTCAGTGATGCTGACTATGCTGGAGATTCCGCAAGTCGCAGGAGCCACAGTGGGTATGTGTTCTGTCTGAATGGGGCAGCTATCTCTTGGCAGAGCAAGAGGCAGCCCGTGGTAGCACTCTCTACCACTGAGAGTGAGTATATAAGTCTGTGTCAGTGCATTCAGGAGGGTGTCTGGCTGAGGCGTTTGTTTGGGGAGTTTGGCCATGATCATGCTGGTGGTGTGCCTGTGTTTGTGGATAATCAGTCTGCCATTGCCCTTGCACAGAATGCATGCTTGCATGGCCGCACCAAACACATGCAGGTCCGGTGGCATTTCATTCGGGAGATGGTGGCTGCGGGTGAGGTGATTTTGCAGTGGTGCCCCACCAACCGTCAGGCTGCTGATATTCTTACCAAGTCTCTTCCATTTGAGCGTCATGGTGTGTGCATGACCTTGCTCGGGATGCAGCCCCATGATGACAGAGTTCCCGCAGCAGATGCCGGCGTCTTGGTGCTCCTCTCCTTGGCGGACTCCATGCTCTGGGTGGCCCCAACCCATGGGCAAGGGGGAGTGGTGTGAAGTCTTTTGCCCTATGGTGTTGAGCCACACCCAGCACGAGCAAGGGGGAGTGATAAATGTGTAGTGTTCTGTGGTGTAGTTTGCTCTAGCTGGTTGTGGGCTATTGGGATTTGGGCAAAAGATGTGGGTTGGTTGGCTAGGTTTGATCTCGTTACCTTTCCAACCCATACAACCCCAAACCCACTACAACATCTTTGATGTTGCAGATGTGGCACTTGGAAGTGTTAGGGTTTGGTCCAGGGCGAGGGTTGGTGGTGTTTGACAATCTCATTCTCGAACTTTTCCAGATCTAACTGCTGCCCCTCTCGTTTTGACTAGGTCATTCATGGCTGCCTAGCCAAATTACCAGAATATCTCCTCACACTGATTTCGTCATAATAGGCGGCTCAGATCTTGGTTATGAACGTGCTTTACCATTCTGGAAAGTAGAGATTAAGACCTTTCCAACGCGTATAAGCTCATTTCTAGAAGTTACCTGAGCTGTACGCAATGTTCCGTTGAGGTCGTCAGACTTAATCTCAAATTAATTCTCTCCAGATTTGCACGATTTCCATCACCTCTCGTCGGGTGTCCCTGTCGAGGAGTCTGCTTACTCTCACGGCTCTGCGCAGTTCCTCCCCCCGCCCCTCCCCGCCTCGGTCTCTTCTCCCCCGTCGCCATCGTTGCTGTCACCGCCGCAGCCGCCTCCGTCGCTGCCGTCGCCGCCGCAGCCGCCGTCGTCATCGCCGCTGGGGTTCATGCGTTCAGGGGGGTTTGGGGAGCGTGCTGGAGCGCGTACTGGAGCAGGTTCCCATTCTGGGGGTGCTGGCGTGGAGCTTCTTGGAGGGAGCCGTGCTATTGCAAGAGGTTCTGGTATTGGCGTCGAGCAGTAGCCGCAGCAGTCACCGACGGTGTCCGCTCTTCCCCTCCTCGGTCTTCCTTCCCCTGACCGCCTGCCGGTGCCTCCTCCGTCGCCGCCACCTCCTCCTCCTCCGGTCTACGGTCCAGTGTTTCCTCCCCTGGATTCCTCTCTGGCTCGTTTCCCTCCCCGTTTTCCTCTTGTGTCTCCTCCCCCATCTCCTGACCCGCCTCCTCCGTCTCACGTCTGGTCTCGTCGTCCATCTCGTGCTCGTCCTACCTCCCCTGTTCAGCGGTCTCACCCTATGTTTCTTCGCTCCCACGCGTCTCGTGCTCCTCTTCTCCTCTCGTCTCCTCCTCCATCATCGCTAGCTATGGCCCCGCCCCAGTTCTCTGACTTCCTCCGTGCTGCGCGTCCCCTTGTTCCTCGTGTCCTTGCCTCTCTTGTTACCGACCCGTCCGTTCCTGTCTCGAGTCTGTCGGCTCTTGTCGCTGCTGTCACTAACTTCGCCGCTACCTGCCACCTTGACTACGCCACCACTCTGGTCTCTGACCCTACCTGCCCTCCGTCCGTTGGGGGTGCACCTACACTTGGCAGAGACGTCCTAGAGGACAGGCAGTACGAGCTTGCTTTCCTGTCTGAGGCCGCTCCCCATCTCTGTTCCATGCTGCTGGTCCCTGAGTGTGACCCAGACGCCCTGGACATCCCGACCCCTCGCACCTACGCTGATGCCACCTCGGGACCCTGGGCCTCTCAGTGGATAGATGCCATGGAGCAGGAGATGGCATCTTGGAGATCCACCGGTACTTTCGTCGACGCAGTTCCCCCACCTGGGGTGAACGTAGTCGATGGCCGATGGCTCTTCAAGGTGAAGCGCCCTCCTTGAGAGCTGCCTGTCTTCAAGGCCCACTACGTTGCTCGAGGCTTCAGTCAGCGTGAGGGGGTGGACTTCTTTCAGACCTCCACCCCGACCCCGAAGATAACTCTTCGGGCACTACTACACGTAGCAGCATAGCGTGACTACGAGCTGCACTTCCTAGACTTCTCCACAGCTTTCCTCCAAGGCAGTCTACACGAGCAAGTCTACCTGTGCTGCCCCCAGGCCTTCTCCAGTACCTTTCCCCCTGGTACCGAGTGGCTCCTCCGGTGTCCTGTCTACAGCTTGCGACAGGCGCCCCGTGAATGGCATGACACGCTGCGTGCTACACTTGCTGACCTGCAGTTCTTCCCGTCGTCTGCAGAACCCTCGCTTTTCGTCCGTTCCGGCCAGACCCCATTCTACATCCTTGTCTACATAGACGACTAGGTCTTTGCTACTGCAGACAGAGACGCGCTGGCCTCAGTGAAGGCCGAGCTGCTGAGGAGACACACTTGCACTGACCTAGGAGAGCTGCGCCGCTACCTTGGCTTGCAGATCTCCAGGGACAAAGCAGCGCGCACCATCACTCTTTCACAATCACACTTGGTGCGCCAGGTCCTTCAGAGGTTCGGCCTTCATTTCTCTTCTGCACAGCCCACCCGTCTGCCAGTAGACCACAGACTCTATGCTCCAGTCCCGAAGGAGGCTGTAGAGCCTAGCAGTCCCTACGCAGAGCTGGTGGATTGCCTCATGTACCTGATGACTTGCACTCGTCCAGATCTCGCATACCCTCTCAGCATCTTGGCTCACTTTGTGGCCACCGGTAGACACCGACCATAGCACTGGTCGGCAGCTAAGAGGGTTTTGCGTTATCTAGCAAGTACATCGGGCATGGGGCTAGTGCTTGGAGGACGTAGACTAGTGGTCCTTACCGGGCACACAGACGCTTCTTGGGCAGACAACGCCGAGACTCTCAGGTCCTCCCAGGGCTTCTACTTTAGCCTTGGTTCAGGTGCCATCTCGTGGAGGTCCACTCGCTCCTCGTCTATTGCCCAGTCTAGCTGTAAGGCTGAGATCTACGCCGGTGCCATGGCGGCACAGGAGCTCCGCTGGCTGACCTTCTTGCGCACCGACTTAGGTGAGCGGCCTAGCTCTGCCCCGGTTCTGTACGCTGACAACAGGGCCATGATCCTCCTGTGTCAAGAGCCCAGACTCGAGGGCTGAGCGAAGCACATCCAACCGCGGTACTTCCTCCTGCTTGAGCTACAGCAGCGTCGCCAGGCCCGCGTACTACACTTGACCTCCGGTGCCAACATAGCTGATATCTTTACGAAGGCGCTTGCGCCTAAAGATCATCAGCGGCACTGTGTACAGCTAGGTCTCATTCCTGTAGCCTCTCATTTGCTAGGACCTTGATTGTGTACAGACCTTAATATTTATTACCCTGACTGGCCTTGTGGCCTCTTCCCAGTGACTGGACTAGTAGTGCCGCCCTGGTCTTGCTCTTGTCTTGTTTGTACTTGTTTGACTGGTCTATAGACCCTTGCCTCAGCGGCGGGACTAGTAGTGCCACCCTAAGCTGCTTGTCTCTCACCAGGAACTGCCCCTATCCAGTCTAGGGGATGTGTCAAACATATCCTTGCATGTTATTATAGACTACACAGTGTTCTGCCTTAGAGAGTACAACCCACTAGGTTATATTCCCTTGTATGCCATGGTTCTAATCATTTGTTCACTTTGATAGAACGTGCTTCTGCAAATTTCCGGGACAGCGTATGGGCTGCGTGGCTGAGGGTGTGTGTCTTAGAGTTCCAATTGGCGAAACAAGTTTAGGAGTTGGCGAAACTTTTGCCCCAGGTTGAATCCGCGAAGCCGCGTCAATGTGTGCTGTGATCCGTGTAACTAGTCGAAGTTCCAGAACTTTATGGATTTCAGAAATCTAAGACACACGCCTTAATTCCCCCTGTATTGCAGTTTTGATAGTTGCCGAACTACAAGGGTTTGTAGTTTTCAATTCCAGGGTAAATTTTGGCGCTCCCTGACTCGTCAAAAGTACCGTAATGCCCCGGATATTGGCGCATAGGGGCTTATAGGAAATAACTAACAAAAGTGTCATGCGCTTGTAATCGAAGATAATTTCTAAGCCCAGGGCTTATGAATGGAATTTTATTGAAATAAGATTTGAGCACGTAAAAATGTAGTTCTTGAAATTTGTGTTCTAGTGCGTGTCTTTCCAAAGGGCAGCATGTTGACAAGACGCGAGAAGTTGGCTGACAAAGCTTCCGCCACCATATCCACCAGGGAAAGACTGATATCGCGACTTAATCAGAGCCAACACAGTGAGCGAGATTCGCGCTTCTGGTTCGGGAGGCGCTCGGGAGGGGTACGGCAGAAACTTCGATATGTAAATTCCCCGTTTAACATAAGTTTTTACAAAAATATGATGCGCCTATAGGAAATGCATTTTCAAAAATATGGGTGCGCTTATAATGAAATAAGAGATATAAACGCACTTGCACTCCAAAAGCGCAATGGGCCAAATAAAGGGATGCACCTATATCGGGGGATTACGGTACTACGCCGAGCACCCTTACTACAACAGGCTAAAATATTTATTACACTTCTGGAAAAAGGGTCACAAAATGTTTTCCCTTACAAAATCAGGGTATTCCTAAAAAAAAAAAAAAAAAAAAAAAAACGGCCGCTGGCAAGGGTAATCGGAGTGAAATACCCTTGAATCACGGGCCCTGACCCCTAGCCTAGATAGTGGCAGTTCATAACTAGGCAAAGTACACCAAGGCAGCACTACTAGTCTGACCTCTGGTGAAGGTAACAAGGCAGCTCAAGGCAGCACTACTAGTCTGACAACTGAGATAACAGGCCACAACGCCAGTCAGCAAGTGTAGCAAGACAAGCAGGTATAGAACAACAAGTACAAACAGGTATCGTACGGCTCAGGATACAAGGAGCGGTGCTGCTATTGAGACTAGACCAAGCTAAGTACAGAACCGCTGATGGTCACGATGCGCAAGTGCCTTGGTGAAGATATCAGCGGTGTTGGCCTCGGAGGCCAACTATACCACACGAGCCTAACCACGCTACTGCAACTCACGTAGGAACAAGTACCACAACTAGATGTGCTTCGCCCTGCCCTCAAGTCGAGCCTCCTGACACAGAAGGATTGTGGCCTTGTAACCAGCGAAAAGGACCGGGGCTGACCTAGGCGGCTCGCCTAAGTCGGTGAGCAAGAACGACAGTCATCGGAGATCCTGAGCGGCCATGGCCCCAGCGTAGATCTCTTCCTCACAGCTGGACTGAGCTACAGATGATGACATAGTGGACCTCCACGAGACTGCACTAGTACCAAGACTAAAACAGCCGCCCTGAGACGACCTGAGTGTATCTAATTCGTCAGCCCACGACGTGTCTGTGTGTCCCTTAAGCACCACAGGCTCCCGTCCTCCTAGCACGAGCCCCAGTCCTGATGTACTCGCCAAATACCGCAATAACCTCTTGGCAGCCGACCAGTGGACTACTCGGTGTCTGCCTGTCGTCACAAAGCAAGCAAGGAGCCTAAGAGGGTACGTTAGATCTGGTCGAGTGCACGTCATTAAGTACATGAGGCAACCCACCAACTCTGCGTATGGACCACTAGCCTCGGCCGGTAGCCGGAATAGGAGCAGGGAGCTTGTGATCTAGAGACAGGGGGTGGGCTGTGCTGAGGAGAACTAGAGACTGAACCTCTGGAGGATCATGTGAGCAGCATGGTCACGAGAGATCTCCAAGCCCAGATAGCGCCGCAGCTCTACCAGGTCTGTACAAGTGTGCCTCCTAAGTAACTCGGCCTTCACTGAGGCCAGTGCGTCCTTGTCAAAAGTAGCAAAGATAAGATCATTTACACTTAGAGAAAAAACCGTCCGGATGTTTGGCACTAAGTCGGGTTTTTAGGCTTTGAGACTAGTGTATGGTAAACCTGCAAGATGCACGGTGGTACACGTTGGGAGAGGCACAAAGTGGATGCGTTCACATCACTAAGAACCAGAGTAGTACATTGGATCTAACTCATACTCCAAAAGATATACAACGAGTACATCCGGACAGTTTTTTCCCAGGACAAAGAGCAAACTTCCGAACAGCGTTTCTAGTAACTAGTCCACCTACTTTTGGCGTTGATCACCACCTGCACCCTCTTAGGCATGTGATCTATGAGGTTAGTGCAGACCTTGGCATGAAGCTTCTCGCACTCTTCCTGGACCCACCATTTTGCATAAGGGGGTGAGCACAAGGAAAATTGCGAAGTATTTGAGCGTATGCATAAGTATTGTGCACGAATTCGGATTGAATGTAATCTCTGAGACTAGCCAAGCCAAGGGGTGTCCAAAGATGCCATTACTTAAATGGTCCTAGCTTATCATGGGTCGTTTTCGTCGTATCGTTCTAGGGTAAAATCACGAATAGAGTGGCAAAATCTAGCATTCCCACCACGAAACTTACGGTAACAGAGCACGGTCGATTGAGCATCCTTTCATTGTTAGAATCATGTTAAAATCCACGGGTCTAGTGACAGTGCATCAGTTGAAGAAGCCTCAACTGTTTGGGAAGAATATCAGGGTTGAGGTCTGGTGAGGAAGAGGGTCACTCCAGTGCTACATATCCATGCTCTCCAATCCATTCCAAGCCTAGGCAGGAAAAATGACATGGAATGGCTTGGAGAGCATGAGTATGTTGCGCTGGAGTGACCCTTTTCCTCACCAGACCTCAATCCAGGTATTCTTCCCAAACATTCGAGGTTTCTGCGACTGCTGCACCGTCACTAGACCCGCGGATTTTAACATGGTTCACACAGTGAAAGGATGCTCAATCGACCGTGCTCTGTTGCCCTAAGTTTCGTGGCGGGAATGCTAGATTTTGCCACTCTATTCGTGATTTTACCCTAGAACGATACGACGATAACGACCCATGATAAGCCGGGACCATTTAACTAATGGCATCTTTGGCCACCCCTCGGCTTGGCTAGTCTCTGAGATAACATTCAATCAGAATTCGTGCACAATACTTATGCATACGCTCAAATACTTCGCAATTTTCCTTGTGCTCACCCCCTTATGCAAAATGGTGGGTCTAGGAAGAGTGCGAGAAGCTTCATGCCAAGGTCTACACTAACCTCATAGATAACATGCCTAAGAGGGTGCAGGTGGTGATCAACGCCAAAAGTAGGTGGACTAGTTACTAGAAACGCTGTTCGGAAGTTTGCTCTTTGTCCTGGGAAAAAACTGTCCGGATGTACTCGTTGTATATCTTTTGGAGTATGAGTTAGATCCAATGTACTACTCTGGTTCTTAGTGATGTGAACGCATCCACTTTGTGCCTCTCCCTACGTGTACCACCGTGCATCTTGCAGGTTTACCATACAGTAGTCTCAAAGCCTAAAAACCCAACTTAGTGCCAAACATCCGGACGGTTTTTTCTCTAAGTGTACGTACATTAGGATGTAGAACGGGGTCTGACCTGTGCAAACAAAGAGAGAAGGGCCAGCTGAGGACGGGAAGATTTGCAGCCCAGCAAGTGTGGCGGCGCAGGCTCCACAGGGTCCTTGATGGGAAGGACCCAGAGAAGCCTCCTAGGCATCGGAGGTAGATCTGCTTGTGCTGAATACCTTGCAGAAAGGCTGTATAGAACTCGAGTAAGTGAAGCTCGTAGACACGCTACACGGCTAGGTGGAGGAGCATCCGAAGAGTAGTCATCTTCGGGGTCGGGGAGAAGGTCTAGAAGAAGTCCAAACCCTCTCAGAGACTGAAGCCTTTAGCCACGTAACACGCCTTGAACTTCGGCGGCCGTCCACGTGCGCGCTTCACCCTGTAGATCCACATGCCATCAACTACGTTCGCCCCAGGCGGGGGAACCGTATCGACGTAAGTGCCTATTGATTTGTAGGATGCCATCTCAACCTCCATGGCCTGCATCCACGGGGCTGTCCAGGGCCTCGATACTGCCTCGGTGAAAGAGCACAGGACAGGGATGTCGAGGGCGTCTGGGTCGCCCTCTTGGGAGAAAAGCATGGAGCAGATATGGGGTATAGCGGCAGCAAGGTAGACTAGCTCGTACTGCCTGTCCTCTAGCACATCACTACCAAGGGCAGACGCACCCTCGACGGATGGAGAACGGGTGGTACTAGAAACCAGAGCATCTGTGTAGTCAAGGCGATGGCTAGCAGCAAAGTCAGCGACAGTTGCGACAAGCGCAGAGACGGGTTCAGGTGGAGCAGTAGGGTCAGTGACAAGCGACACCAGCTAACGTGAGAGGACTGGACAAGCAGTGCGAACAGAGTCAGAGGGAGGAGCAGGAGACGGTGAGAGCGACGACTGGGGAGGCAACGGAAGGACCGGGACTGGAGGAGCATACGAACGAAGGATCATACTGTAGGGTGGACAATAGGACGAAGAGAGACAGGACGAGCACCAGAGGGACGACAGACCTAGTGCAGGAGAACGGGAGACTTGGGACGGGGGGGGAAGGGAGACAAGTCAGGGGACTAAGGAGAGCGCAGGGGCAAACAAGCCGGGGAGTAGTCCAGGGGATCCGAGAGGAAGATGAAGGAGACAAAAAGAAGACTGCTGCTGCTCCTGCTGCGGCGGCGGCGTCTGCTGCTGTAGCTACTGCTGTTCCTTGTATCTCCAAGACCCCAAGCTGCACCTAGGCTAACAGCAGTACTCCCTGAAATAACACCCCTAGGACTAGCACCTTCGGTCACACGACCCACAGAAACAGCTCCCCCAGAGTCAGCACCCTTAGAACTCGCACCCCCAGAACCAGCACTCCCAACACCAACACCTCCGTTGCGGGAAGCACATGTAGTAGGGGAGCGTCTCGTCGAAGGTCACGTCACGAGAATGGTAGAAGCGGTGGTATGACGGGTGGTAGAATAGCCAGTCAAGGGAGTCAAGTGGAAACCCCAAGAAGACACAAGAAAGGGTGCGAGCTAAGAGCTTGTCCGCGCGAGTGTCGCGGACATGAGCAAGGCTGGCCCAGACTTGAGATGCAGACGCATCATCAGGAGACCCGGTCTAGAGAAGGGTCGGCAAAACCAGTGGCCGCTGAGAGTGCGGCCATAGGTTAAGCTAGAGAGCAGCATAGCGCACTATGAATGGCCACAGAAAATGGGGTGCACCGGCGTGGACCATGGAGGTGCGAGCTACCTCCATGACTAGGCCAATGCGTCGCTCAGGGACCCCATTCTTCTGTGGGGAGTCCAGCAATGTGTACTTCTGGCGGATGCACTCCGCACGACAGAACCGTCCTAGAGTGTCAGGGGCAAACTTGTCACCACGGTCAGAGTGTAGGTGAACTACAGACAGACGGAGCAGGACGCCAACAGCAAGCAGCCACGGGAGGAGAACGGTAGGTATGTTGGCCTTCGCTCCAACAGGACATCCATGTGCAGTGTCTGTCGCGGCGCTGTGGTTGGAGGAAACGATGAGTGAGGGGTGGTGCGCTGCCGGCCCTCGATGCAGGAGGTGCATAGTAGCGCAACGGATGCAGGTAGGGCTGGAAGCGATGCAGGTAGGGCTGGAAGCGATGCAGGTAGATCAGTGACTAGACCATGCTTGTCACAGGATCGAATGCGCTATGGGTAGTGCAGAAGAGAATGTAAACTATAGAATGAATATTGAATTTATAGGCGAGCTCTCGCGACGTCCTCCAAGCAACGAGCGAGTATAGCTAAAACGTGAATGTTCCGGAAAGGAACAATTTTTCCTTTAGAAGTTAATGTTCTAGAAGCACTAGAGGATTTGCCGCAATACGGTGAACACTCGGTGCACGCAACAGTTAATCTAGATAATATGTACACTTATGATAAATGAGAATATTCCAAATAAGCACACTGGACTAAAAAAATATGAGTGATTAAAATTAGTATTCTATAATTAACCAAAGTGTCCTATAAAATATGGAAATAGTTTTTTCTTCTAGGAAACCTATCCTGCTCTCACAGTGCTGGGACATGTGCCTAAGATGTAGGAGTGCAGGGTGACCTAAGAGGTGGTGTTACAAGATTGTCGGGTGGGCGAGGGAGCGACAGGAACAGAACGCGGCTACCTCAGCAGACGCAGCAGTCGACTTGGACTCAATTTGAAGAGACCGGATCGTGGGTCATGCTCAAAAGGGGCTAGGTTACGGTCAGTGGCTGTGTCTGTGCAAGCCGCGTGTCTTCCATGGCCAGGGAACGTGATGGTGACTCCTCGGTCCTGGAGGTCATCGACACCCACTGGGTTCTTGGAAAACGAGTGGATGTTCAGTCCAGTGAGGGAGCCAGAGGGGACAATTGGACAGGGAAGAGTGGTGGTGCTACGTACGACAGCTGTGGCGGAGGAGTCTGCAAGTGCGACGCGGGCAGGCGCAGGGAGCGGGGTGAGAGCACTATTGTCTCTAAAGAAGGAGAGGGCCGACGTTGCGGGGCCCAGTGAAGTGTCCCTAAGAGAGCCTATCTCTGATGCAAAAGGAGAGTCTACGCCTGACGCAGCAGGGGATCCTAGACTACACACAGCAGTGGCTCCTAGGCTACAAACAACAAGATACTAAGAACCAGCAACACTAGAGACATCAGCATACAGAGAATATAATGCATGATCGATTTGAATTATACCCATATCAAAGATATGAACCCCACGATGAAGCAAGGCAGGCCAAAGCAGTACCTGCACCAGCGGGCCAAAGTGACGGCGGTAGAAATCGTCGAGACGGCGGTAGCAGCGCGATGAGACATGTCGCGACTTCTTCGAATGCTACACCGTGATGAGACATGCAGCTCCTAGCGTGATTCTAATAGTGCAAGGATGAATAATCAACCGTGCTACGTCACCCTCAGTTTCATGGCATATACACTATTTTTTGCCGCTCTGTTCATGGTTTTACCCTAAAGCGGTACGACGAAGACGACCCATGAGAAGATGGAACTAATTGGCTAATGGCATCTTTGGTCATACCTCAGTGTGGCTAGTCTTATACATAACATTCAAACAGAAATCGTGCACAAAAAACTTGCAGACACTCAAATCCCTCGCGGTTTTCCTAGTGCTCACCCCCTTATGCAAAAGGGAGGGTCCAGGAAGAGTGCGAGAAGATCTCTGCAACGGTTTGCACTAACCTCGTAGATAACATGCCTAGGAGGGTGCGGGTGGTGATCAAGGCCAAGGGTCGGTGTTCTAGGTACTAGAAACCTTTTCGGAAGTTTACGCTTTGTCCCGGGAAAAAACTGTCCGGATGACCCCCTTGTATAACTTTTGGCACTAAGTTAGATGCAGTGTACTACTATGGACGTAAGTGCTGTGAACACATCCACTATGTGCCCCTCCAAAAGCGTACCACCATTAAACATTAAGACTTTATGTACCGTGGTCGAAAAGCCTAAAAAATCTAATTAATGCCAAACATCCGGACAGTATTTTCCGTCACTGTAGGTAGGAGGAGGAGCCATGGCGTGAGATTTTAGGTGGGAGAGAATGTCGAGAGAGAAGAGGTTTGGAATAGAAGAGAGAGGGATACAAGAAGGGGGGCTGTGCCCTCTATAGTAGGATCCAGTATCACCTACCAAGCCTACCATTATACATATCAAATATATAATTTAAGACACCCCCTAGGCTTGGTAGCCGAAAGCACACCACACACACAGCACACTAAGCCACACACCCCCTAAGCCTAGCACCCCCATACTCAGCAGCAGCGACGGCTACTCCAGCATGGTCAACCCCTTGGCGCGTGAGGCGGTGACGTCGAGAGCGAGGGCAGCGGCTGCAACGGCGGCGATGGCGGCAGCGTCGACAGCGGCGGCGGTGGCGGCATGCGGCGGCATGGCCAGCGGCACCAGCTGCAGCAGCAGTGGCTTAGACGACAGCTGCCGGCAGCGGCGGAGCTCGCAGCACTCGGCGGCGTGGCCGGGCTCCGCAATGGTGCGACGGCCGGCGCGAGTCAGCCGTCGGCTGCGGCGAGGAAGAGGGGATGCAGGAGAAGGGGGCGGGGCTTCAGCAGCGGAGCCCAGGAGCGTGCCGCCCCATGTGGCACGCTGGCTGCATACGGCCATGCTGGCCAGCGCTAAGACCGGGCACTGGCCGCTGCCGTCCGTGCCGTCTGCGTGCTGGCGCGTAGACGCCACCACGGCAGCACGACGGCGCCATCACGGCAGCACGACATGGCTGTGGCGGCAGCGCGGAAAGGACAGGAGGGAGGAGCGGACTTTGCGGAAGCATGATAAGCAGGCCCAGGAAGAGCAACCTGCTCTGAAACCATGTTAAACATAGCTAGGTAGGAGGAGGAGCCATAGAAATGGCGTGAGGTTTTAGGTGGGAGAGAATGTCGAGAGAGAAGTGGTTTGGAATAGAAGAGAGGGATACAAGAAGGGGGGTTGTACCCTCTACAGTAGGATCCAGTAACACCTACCGGCCTACCATTATATATATCAAATATATAATTTAACAGTCGCGTCAACAGCAAGAGCGCCCGGGCGGGGGACAACAGGGAGCTCACCAATGACATGGGCGGGGTGGTGACGGCGGCGGGCCAGCAGTGAGCTGGCTGGCGGTGATGGTGCGGCTGCTGGCTAGCGGCGGTAAGTGCAGCTGGCGCTGCTGGCTGCTTGCGGTAAGTGCAGCTGGCGCTGCTGGCAGTGGCAGCTGGCGGTCAGCGGAGGCGGCGAGCGTTGGGCACTAGGGGCCGGCGACTAGGTGCTGGCGAGCGGGCTGGTGGCCGGCGCTGGCTACCACGGGCTAGTAGGCACAGGCAACCTGGCGCTGGTGAGCTGGCGTTAGCGAGCGGGCGAGCTGGGGCTGGCGCTAGCGAAGTGGCTGGCGCTGGCGAAACGGCGCTGGCCAGCTCTAGCGCTGGTGAGCTGGCGAGCAGGCAAGCTGGCGAGTGGGCGAGCAAGTGAGCTAGCGTGGAGGCGAGCTGGCGCGGGCTAGCGCCGGCCATCGACAAGTACGAGTGGGTGGCTGGAGGGAGGGGTGAGCAACGAACGAAGGCGCCGGCAGGTGCGGGCCGGCAGCGGCTGGCGTGAGCTACGCGACAAGTAGGACAGGCGACGAGTTAGGAGCGAGGCGCGCTAGGCTAGGGTGTGCTAGTGCGGAAGCGTGAGGAGAGGGCAGTGTCAACAAATATGTTTACATAGATTAGCTAGGTCATATTTGTTTATAGCCTGGGAAGTTTAGTTCTTAGCGAGTACAGCCCTAGTTTTGTATCCCTCGACATTTTCCCTTAGTCACAACTTTTCCCGCTACTCTAACATTCCCGCTACTCTAACATGGTATTGAGCTAGGTTAGTTCTTTTTTCCGGCGTTACTCACGCTTCTGCCGTTACTGTAGCCTTTTTTCTTTTTCTTTTTTTTCTTCTTTTTGCGCATGTGACACACTTTCCATTTTGCGCACCCCCCTGCCCTCCAATTTTGCGCTTCGTAGCCTCGAGCTCCCCCCCCCCCCCTAGCGTTCGATTTGTTCGTGCAGTAGTCAGTAGGCCGGCACGCCAGCAAGCACGCTATTGAAATCGCCAGCCAGTGCACCAGCTAGCTAGCCAGCCCGTTAGCCAGCTCTCTAGCCAGCCGCCTTAGCCAACTTGCCGCCAGTAGTGCTAGCCAGCTTGGCGCCAGCAGCGCCAGCCAGCTCGCTGCCAGCAGCTTCTGCCAGCTCGCTGCCAGCAGCTCGTCGCCAGCAGCGCCAGCCAACTAGCTGCCAACGGTTTCCACCAGCAGCTAGTCGCTGGCAGCGCCAGCCAACTAGCTGCCAACAGCTTCCGCCAGCAACAGCTAGTCATCCGCAGCGCCTGCCAGCTCGTCGCTGGCAAGCTCGCCACTGCGACTGCCACTGCCGCTGCAGCCACAGTCAGCCGCTGCCACTGCTGCCACCACTCCCACTGCAGTCACCATTGCCACTGCAGCCGCTGCCACTGCCGCTGCTGTAGCCACCACTATTGCCTCTCCGCTGCAGCCACTACCACTGCCAGTGCAGCTACTACCGCTGCCACTGCCGCTACTGCCATTGCCGCAGCTCCTGCAGCCACTGCCGCTGCAGCCACTTGCGCCGCCGCTGCTGCCACTAACGCAGCTGCTGCTGCCACTGCTGCTGTTGTGGCTTGCGCTGCCGCCACTGCCACTGCTGCAGCCGCTGCAGCCACTGCCGCAGCCGCCACTGCCGCTGCCGCCACTGCCCCTGCCGCAACTGCTGCATTCCCTACCATTGCTGCAACCGCCACTTCCGTCGCTGCCACTGCCGCTGTCGCTACCGCCACTGCCGCTGCAGCTGCTGCCCTTGCAGCTACCGCTGCCGCCATTGCCCTTGCAGCTGCCGCTGCCACCGCTGCCCTTGCAGCCACTGCTGCCGCTGCCCTTGCAGCTGCTGCTGCCGCCGCTGCCCTTGCAGCCACCGCTGCCGCCGCTTCCCTTGCAGCCGTCACTGCCGCTGCTGCCCTTTGCAGCCTCCCCTGCCGTCGCTGCCCTTGCAGCCGCCGCTGCCGCCCCTGCCCTTGCAGCTGCTGCTGCCGCCACTGCCCTTACAGCCGTCTCTGCCGCCACTGGCCTTGCAGCTACCGCACTGCCTCCTACAGCTGCCATTGCCGCTGCAGCCAACACTGCCCCTGCTCTTGCTCCCAGCAGCCACTGCAACTACAGCCTCTGCTGCCACCACTGCCATGGCTCGCCCGTAGCTACGCAGCCGCCTACGCTAGCCAGCTTGCAGGGCTGCCGCCACTAGCCAGCTCACTGCTGGCCCGCCGCTGTCACCACCCCACTGCTAGCTAGCAGCCACCGCTGCCATCGGCTCCCACTGCAGTCTCTGTCCCGGCTGCCCTTGTAGCAGCTGTCCCTGTTTCTGCCACCTCTATCTTCACGGCCGCAGCCGCTAGCATGGCGTCGCCCGGCGTCTTCGTTCTACGCCTGAATAGGGAGGGGCGGGCAGTCGGTTTTGCCGCTTGGCAGGAGGCAGTTCTCCTTCAACTCACAAGTCAGCGCGTCGACGACGACCACATCTCTGGTGAGCTCCCTGCTGTCCCCCGCGTGGGCTGTGCACACTGCTGCTCGTACTGCCTACTCTGTCTGGCCATCCCGGGACGCCACTGCTCGCGTCGCCATCCTCAGGTGCCTGCCGGTTGACGAGCACTCTCACTTTGTGGGTGCTGCGTCAGCCCGCGCCCTCTGGCTAGCTATCCTCACTAGGTACTCCACCCCGTCGTCTGCCACTCTTGGTTGTCTCCTCCTCCCTTTCTTCCACCCTGACCCAACGTCCTTCACCATTGTAGCAGACTTAGTCGAGCACCTGCGCTCCCTCGAGGCCTGCTGGCATGCGGCCTATACTGAGGCCCAGCTAGCGCTCGCCCCGCCCCCTCTCTTCGCCATGATCTACTTCCTTGTGACCCGCCTCCATGACCGCCTAGCCCCTGTCCGCGACGCGCTCCTCACTCGTCACCCCTATGAGATTACCCTTGCCCTCTTCTCCACCTCCCTGACTGAGGTAGAGGACTGCTTCCATGCCATCGCTGGTTCCACTGGCGCGCCGGCAGTCCCTATTTTTCAGGGCAGCGCTCCCTCCCCTGTGACAGTCCCTGCCTCCGCCTCTGTAGCTGAGACCGCAGCAGCTACCTTTGCCCATGGCTGCTCCTCTGGTGGCAATGGCAAGGGCAAGGGGTGCAAGGGTCGTGGGGGGTCAGCAGCAGCAGGTGGAGGGGGTGGGGGTGCGGACAGAGAGGGTGGCCAGTCAGAGTCGAGGACTGCGCAGTAGCAGCAGTAGCAGCAGCAGCAACCGCAGCAGTCGTGGGGGCCGGCGGGCCCTGGGGGTGGTGGTCGTGGTGGATGCCGTGGGGATTGGGGCCCAGGGCAGTCGGTTCCCTGGGGGTCGTGTGGCTCTCCTGTGAGTCAGGGTGCTGGTGGTTTTGGTGGCGTGGTGACCTGCACATACCAGCTGCTGACTGGCCCGCAGGCGGGCCAGGTGTGCGGAGGCGCAGGGCACACCGTCGCTCACTGCTTCTGACGTGTGGACGACCTCTACTGTTGTCAGTTCGGCCCGCTGGTGCAGGTACCCCCTTGGCCTGTCGTGCTTCGTCGTGGGGTTCCTATCTTTGATATGGACATGATTCAGATCGATCATGCCTAGTATTCTCTGTATTCTGATGCTTCTAGTGTTGCTGGTTCTTATTATCCTGCCATTTGTAGCCTTGGAGCTACTGCTGTGTGTAGTCTAGGATCCCCTGTTGCATCAGGCGTATGACCTATTAGAGACTCTTTAATGGGCCCCGCCACGCTGGCCCTCTCCTTTGTTCTAGACTCTGGCGCGTCTCGCTGCTTTTTTTGAGACAATACTGCTCTCACCCCGCTTTCTACGCCTGTCCGCATCGCACTAGAAGACTCCTCCACCACAGCTGTCGCACGTAGCACCACCACTCTCCCTTGTCCAACTGTCCCTACTGTCTCCCTCACTGGTCTGTACATCCCCTCGTTTGCCAAAAACCTAGTGGGTGTCGGTCACCTCCAGGACCGAGGCGTCACCACTACGTTTCCTGGCCGCAAAAGGCACACCGCTTGCACAGACACAGCCACCGGTCGACGCTTAGCCACTTTTGAGCGTGACCCTGGATCAGGTCTCTTTAGATTGCACACTTAGTCCCCGCCGGCTGTTGCATCTGCCGATGTCGTCGCGTCTTGCCACTGTTGCTCCCTAGCCCACCCGACCCTTCTGTGGCACCACCGCTTAGGTCACCCTGCACTCCAACATCTTAGGCACATGTCCCAGCACACTCTAGTCACTGGTCTCCCTACGTGACTCCCCGCCCTGCCTCCGTCAATAGCGCCATTGTGCACCTCTTGTGTCGAGGGCCAGCAGCATGCCGCCCCTCACTCCTCCTCGTTTCTACCTACCACAGCGCTGCTACAGACACTACACATGGACGTCTGGGGCCCTGCCTCGGTCCATGGTCTTAGTCAGGAGCGCTACTTTCCTTCGTAGTTGACGATTTCTCGCTCTTCACCACAGTGTTCTCGTTGGAGTGGAAGACCGACATGCCTACCATTCTCCTCCCATGGATTCTCACTATTCACACCCACCACCGCCTGCCGATAGGCTTACACTCTGACCGAGGTGGCGAGTTCGCCTCTGGCACTCTAGGATGCTCCTGTCGTGCGGAGGGCATCCGCCAGACGTACACATTGCCGGCCTCCCCACAGCAGAATGGGGTCACTGAGCAAAGCATCGGCCTAATCATGAAGGTGGCTCGCACCTCCATGGTCCACCCCGGTGCACCCCATTTTCTGTGGCCGTTCGTTGTGCGCTACGCTGCTCACCAGCTTAACATGTGGCTGCGCTCCCAGCGACCACAGGTTTTGCCGACCCTACTTTGGACCGGATCTCCTAGTGACGCGTCTGCATTCCACGTCTGGGGTAGCCTTGCTCACGTCCACGACAATGGCAAGGACAAGCTCTCAGCCCGCACCCTTCCTTGTGTCTTCCTTGGGTTTCCGCTTGACGCCTCTGACTAGCTGTTCTACCACCCGTCACACCACCGCTTTTACGACTCTCGTGACGTTACCTTCGACGAGACGCTCCCCTACTACTGGCGCTTCCCGCACCGCAGTGCTCCTGTGCCTCCTCCTCCTCTCTTCCTTGTCCTTGCCCCGCCTGCTGCACCCCTCCTGCCCCGCCCAGCCCAGTCTGGTGTCTCCTACGCCACTCAGTTCCCCTCCGTTGCGCCTGTGGGCCCAGCTGCTGGGGGCGCGCCTGCTGTCCCTGTGGCGCCTCCCCCAGAATTAGTACCCCAGTCACCTAAGCCGCCTCCCCCATTGCCTCAGCAGCAGCAGCAGCAGCCTCAGCGGCCGCAGCAGGAAGCAGTGGGCACTACGGTTGCTAGTGTTGGAAGCGTTGGTGTTGGGGGTGTTGGTTCTGGGGGTGCGAGTTCTGGGGTTGCTGACGCTGGGGGTGCTGGTTCTATGGGTGGTGCGTCCGAGGGTGCTGTCTCGGGGAGTGCCGGTGGCAGCCGCGGTGCCGCTGGAGGTCCTTGAGGGGACAGGGAGCAGTTGCAGCAGCAGCAGCAGCAGCCGCAGCAGCAGCCTCAGTAGCAGGCCCAGCCGCAGGTGCAGCCGCCGTAGAAGGAGCAGTCGCAGTATGCCCTTCGTCTCGTTTGACTTGCTCATGGTTCCCCTGTCCGCCCGCCCTTTCCCCCTCAAGTGTGTGACCCTGTTTACGGCCCGTTGTTCCCTCCTCTTGACTCCTCTCCGGCTCCTTTTCCCCCACGCTCCCCTCCGTCCCCTAACTTGTCCCCAGTCCCCAGTTCTTCCCCACTGGGTCCGTCGCCCCTCTGGTGCTCGTCCTGTCTCTCTCTGTCCTAGTGTCCACCCTATGGTTCTTTGCGTGCTCCTCCAGTTGCAGTCCTCCCCTTGCCTCCCCCGTCATCGCTCCCGTCGTCCCCCCCTCCTCGCTCCGACGCTACTCGCACAGCTCGTCCTACCCTCTCGCACTTGCTTGCGTTGCTTATCACTGACCCTATTGCTCCTCGTGAATCTGTCTCTGCGCTTGTCGCTACTGTCACTGAATTTGCTGCTAGCCACCGCCTTGACTACGCTGCCGCTCTGGTCTCTGGTACTGCCCGTCCTCCGTCCGTCGGGGGTGCACATGCACTTAGCAGTGACGTCCTAGAGGGCAGGCAGTACGAGTTGGCCTATCTTGCTGTCATTGTTCCCCATCTCTGCTCCATACTTGCATCCCCAGAGGGTGACCCAGACGCTCTCGACATCTTTGTTCCGTGCTCTTACGCAAAGGCGGTGTCTGGGCCTTGGGCAACCAAGTGGATACAGGCCATGGAGGTTGAGATGGCATCCTACAGATCCACAGGCACTTACGTTGACGCAGTTCCCATGCCTGGGGCGATCGTAGTTTATGGCCTGTGGATCTACACGGTGAAGAGTGCACTTGGAGAGCCGCCGAACTTCAAGGCGCGTTACGTGGCTAGAGGCTTCAGTCAGCGTGAGGGTGTGGACTTCTTCCAAACCTTCTCCCCGACCCCGAAGATGACTACTCTTCGGGTTCTTCTTCACGTAGCCGCGCAGCGTGACTACGAGATTCACTCACTCGCCTTCTACACAGTGCTGCAGGGTAGTCTGCACGAGCAGATCTACTGTACCTCTGGCGCCCTCTAGGCTTCTCTGGGTTCCTTCCACCTGGGACCTAGTGGAGCCTGCATCGTCCTGTCTACGGCCTTCGCAAGGCACCCCGTGAGTGGCACGATACGCTTCGCACCACTCTTGCTGAGCTGCAGTTCTTTCCGTCCTCTGTTGACCCCTCTCTCTTTGTTCGCATGGGTCAGACACCGTTCCACATTCTAGTGTACGTAGACGATCTTATCTTATCTCGCTGGCCTTAGTGAAGGCCGAGTTACTTAGGAGACACACCTGTACAGACTTGGGGAAGCTGAGGCGCTATCTGGGCTTGGAGATCTCTCGTGACCCTGCTGCTCGCACGATCACACTCTCCCAGTCCCATATGGTGCAGCAGATCCTCCAGAGGTTCAGTCTCCAGTTCTTCTTAGCACACCCCACCCCTTTGCATGTGGATCACAAGCTCTCTACTCTTGTTCCGGCTGAGCTGGTCGAGGCTATTGGTCCATGAGCAGAGCTGGTGGGGTGCCTCATGTACCTGATGACCTGCACTTGCCTATTTCTAGCATACCCTCTCAGTCTCCTGGCTCGCTTTGTTGCGACAGGCAGGCACCTAGCAGTCCACTGGTTGGCTGCCAAGAGGGTATTGCGATATCTGGCGAGTACATCAGAATTGGGGCTTGTGCTAGGAGGACGGAAGCCAGTGGTGCTCACTGGACACAGACGCGTCGTGGGCTGTCGACTTAGATACGCTCAGGTTGTCTCATGGCTACTGTTTTAGTCTTGGTGCTGATGTAGTCTCGTGGAGGTCCACCGGGTCCTCGTCTTTAGCTCAGTCCAGTTGTGAGGCATAAATTTTACGCTGGAGCCATGGCCATTCACGAGCTTTGCTGGCTGACATTCTTACTTACAGACTTAGGTGAGCAGCCTAGGTCTGCCTTGGTCCTGTTTGCTGACAACAGGGCCATGATCATTCTGTGTCAGGAGGCTCGACTTGAGGGCAGGGCGAAGCACATCCAATTGTGGTACTTCCTGCTGCGTGGCCAGGCTCGAGTGGTACAGTTAGCCTCAGAGGCCAACATCGCTGATATCTTCACCAAGGCACTTGCGCCTCGTGACCATCAGCGGTTCTGTACTCAGCTTGGTCTCGTCGCCATAGCAGCACCACTCCTTGTATCCTGAGTCATACGATACCTGCTTGTACTTGTTGTTCTATACCTGTTTGTTTTGCTACACTTGCTGACTGGCCTTGTGGCCTCTTGTCTCATTGGTCAGACTAGTAGTGCTACCCTGAGTTGCCTTGTTGCCTTCCCCAGAGGTCAGACTAGTAGTGCTTCACTGGTGTACTCTGCCTTGTTATGAACTGCCACTATCTAGGCTAGGGGGTGTATCAACAAATATATTTATATGGATTAGCTAGGTCAGATTTGTTTATGGCCTAGCTAGTTTAGTCTTAGTGAGTACAGCCCTAGTTTTGTATCCCTCCCTCGATATTTTCCCTTGGTCACAACTTTTCACGCTACTCTAACAGGCGGGACCCAGCCCTAATACCATGTTAGGTTATCGAGAGAATGTTCACTAAGGGAAAAATGTCGAGGGGTACAAGAGTAGGGCTGTACCCTCTAAGAACTGACCTAACAAATATAACGTAGCTACACTATATGATTATATTTGTTGACAAGTTCACCATCATCAACAGCATCACACATTCCACAATCGGCCTCTGAACTTCAATATGTATGTCTAACTTTATGGGGACTATATGCTTCCACCAGCTCCTTGTTCACTGAGTGCATCTTCTCCCTCACATTCTTCGGGCGTTTCTTCCCACAAAAATCGCACGTTAAAGCGAGAGGTTATAATAGTGACCCCTCTTTCTAGTTGGGCCCAACTACAAACGACCCAATAGTGAATATGTTTTCGGAGGGGTGGGCAGCAGCCCGCGTTTTTTACCAAGCCGTAGGCCACGAAATCGAATTGCGCTTGCGACATTTCGTACTGGCGATAGATTTTACGACCACAGATTTGCACAGTTAGCAATTCGACCAATCGGGGCCCAGCCTCGTTTTTGCCGGAGTAGTGAACCTGGGTCCAACTTGAAATACAAGTTGGGCCCACTTGGTGCAGCTTAGAGGCAGTGGGGCCTGGGAGACAGGTGGCGCGCTGCTTGCGATTTTTCCCGAGCCACCTTTCCCACCGTACGTCATGTGTTTCCTACCAACCAATCAGGTAATTCCCTCTTCTCGCCCAATTTCCCCGGCTCGCATTTCTCGACAGTGTACCCTCTGCCCCGTCGCAGTTTTGTCCCTTAGTCGCAAAATGGACGTCTGGGCCCTTTTAAGTTGGACCCGCCTTCACTATTTTGACCTCTCGCTTTAACCCGCTTTTTTGCTGCCTCAGATGCACAACAGGGCTATTTATCAGCTTCTTCCCCTTCTTTTCCCAGTAGAGTGAGCGATCCACAATGCAGTACAAGGCTAGGGAGGGACACCTATCGTGCAGGGAAGCCAATGAGTGAAAGTCACATGCCGTATGAGTGGGGAGGAAAAGGGCTTGTAGGTTTGGAGCTTTGATAGGAGGAGGAATGCATGCTCCCGGCTGTTGCTCCTCTTCTAGATCCTCTTGTTCCTTTGGCTGTTCCTGGTCATCCTGCTGCTATTGCTGTTGCTGTTGCTGATGCTGCTGATGTTGCTGGCGCCGCTGCTGACGCTGCTGCTGCTGCTGCTGCTGCTACCAGTGCTGCTGCCGTCGCTGCTTCATCACCCTCTGAAAGTCCTCTACCGTAGCCTCCTCATCATGCTCCTCCCCTGTTTCCATGACAACCCCAAGGCTGCGCAGGCTGCTCCACACTGCATCCACCTCCTCTATAGGCAGCCCATGCCTCACTATAAGCACCTCAACTGTCCGTGCTATACTGCACAGCCATGGTGTCCAAGAGAGTTTAAGAGGCATCCCGGGAGAGTTTAAGTGAGACCCCTTATTGCTGGCAGGTCCACTCAGTAGACAGCCCTCGCAGATGGGAGATTAAGAGAGGTGATAACTAGCCAACTGTGTGCATACAGTGTGAAATGGTGTAGAGAGAGAGAGGGGTGTTGGACTTGCAAGAGAGTACGAGCGAGTCAGCCATCACAGATAAGGTCTTGAGGCAGGGAGGGAGGTCGAGGTTCAGCACAATGTGGCTCCGCACGAAGCGGAAGCGAATGATGCGTGCTTTCAAAAAGTTGAAGTCGTAGTTTTCATGGGCGAAGCAGCCAGGGTACTGGCTTCCCAAACGCCAGCGCTCGTACAGAATGAATTCAGTGAGTTGGGGTGTGATTGTGCCGAAAAAAATGAAGTCCACGTTCAAGTGATCCACATGCTTGAGTGTCAAACTGCGAAGGGACTTGAACCACGCTGCATCCGCACAGCTGACGCCGAGACTCCACTTGCCCCGCTCCAGCTTCAGGAAATCAAGGAAGTCAAGGAAGTCAAGGTTCCAGCGCTCTCTCTCAACGTCCCTCCAGTTCTCCTCCTGCACCTCATACCACTCACTCATCTTCACGCAATTCTGCAGCTTGACGCTAAGGGATGGGAGGGAGGAACAGGACCACTTGATCTGGGTGCGCATGGCGTCAAGCTGGTTAATGTCCGTGAAGGTGAGGTCGAGGGATCTGAGCCCCGACCTGTGGAGGAAGAATGACACGCTTTTCATCCACTGTGGGTGCAGGTCGTTGTACACAAGGGCGATGGGATGGCTCGCCTCAAATGAGGGGCGGGTGGGAAGAGGAATGGCTCGTCTCAGAATAGCGGCTGGGGCATCCAGAGCACATTGACCCTAACTGGAAGTTGTGCTGCTCTTGAGGTGGGAAGGTATTTCAAACAAGAATGATTTGGTGGGTGGTGACGAATGAGCATTGAGATATTGAGAAGACATGGTTTTTTAGCACAGTAGGGATAAAAAAAATGAGTATTCAATACTGTTAAACAGAGAACTCACAGGGAAAGATATGACAAGATTACGGAGGCTCTTGCTGGCCAGCACACAGCACAGCAGAGCCCACACCAAGCCGTAACTGTTCGCATTGTTTCGGTGCTGAACCATAGCTGGGAAGTCAGGGTCCACAAACGCCACGTGCAGATTCCTCCTCACTGGGCGCTGCCATGACGCATTGAAAAGATGTGGCATTCTCCTTCTTTTGCGGATCGTAGGATCGTCCGATTGGGAGGTATAAGGTGGCAACACCAGATGGCGGAAGATCTAGTGCCACTGAGGAGCTGGCAGTATATCAATCAGATCCTTGTGGGCATTGGCTGAAGGATGAGAGGGATAAGAAGGGGTGGATTGGGGTAGGATTGGCGGGAATGAAGGGAAACGAAACGGTATTCTTCACACATTCAAAATGACGGATAGAACCGTCCAGTTGAACCTGCAAGGCCTTAGAACGGGTCTCCGAGAGTGAAGAATGGCGGACCAGGAACATCGAATGACGATGGGAAGGGAATGAAGAGGAATCAAACAAAAAGGGGAAAGAGGAAGAGAATCAAGATCTCGAGGGTATGAAGCGAGCGTACCTCTAATTTTTTTGCGCTTCCTTTCGCTTTGAATCAAGTCATCGATCCCGGTCTCTGGCCCTTTCAAGCAACCACGCCAGGGTGCCGCTATTCGTGGCTCGGCTCGGGTCCTGCCTCATGAGCATCTGCTGGAGCCTTTGAAACTCGGTCGCAATCGTCTGGTCGAATTCTAGGGTGCATGAAGCTGCTTCTTCCATTTCCTCTGCGGTGGCTAATTTCTGTGCTTGTGTAGTAGAATGCTAATGAGAGATGCTCTCTGCTCTTAAATACCCTAGTGAGCTAGGCTGTTCCCGAAAGTACTGGGAAGTCACACTGACATACGACGACAAGAATTCCAGTCAGAATGATAATTCTCCACGAACTGTAAGCATTGTTAGACTAGCAATGCTACCGAAGCAGGGTGTCGCGCTCTAAGCGTCAATCAAGCCGTTGAATGACGCAGATATTGTTGGAATTGTGGGAGAGGTATTGCCCCCCACGCCAAGGACCTCCCTTGACTTGGACCAAGGGATGTTGGGTGCTAGGAAGGAGTGGCGACGGCAGATTTGTCCGCGTCGCCACGCAACCAAGTTCCCCTTGGTTGGTCCGAAAAGTTTGAAGGGCGCCACTTGGCAGCCACTCAAGCACTTGCGAAAATTGATTGGAGTGTAGCGAAAGTTTGGAACTTTCGCTGTACTCAAAATTTCGCAAGTTCGGAACAAGCCAACGCATGACGCGGTTGACTTGGACCAAGTCATGTTCGGACTTGGAATCGAGCCCCAAACAGAAATTGGACGCAACCCCAAAGTCCGATTTTCTGTCGAGTCGCGCGCGCTTTGATGTTACAATTACTTGCTTGCTTGTTAGTTTGTGTTTGAAATACCTCGAAGACTTGAGCGTTTCTGAAGTATAACACTACACTCAAAAAAATGTCGTATCAAGTACGCGAGTCAACGGAGGTTACACGAGGAGGTTGGACGAAAGAACACGAAAGGACGAAGGGACTCGAAGGATCGCAACCGGAGGTTGCGACTGACCGTTACGACTGCAAGGGTGGTAACCGAACCATCGATCGAGTCGCTGTGCGACTCGATAACCGTTACTTCAACTGTATTCTACAACTGCTCTATTTCCTATTTTCTATATATTGCTGTATGCTTGTTTCTTTTAATCAATCACTTGCTCTCACATACTAGTGCAAGGGTTCAACTACTCAATACTTCCGCTGCACTACTCAAGTATCTTGTACAAGTGGGAGTTAGTCTCTGGAAAGATCCTAAGGGCTTTTCTTAGCCCAACATGGTATGAGAGCTGGTCAGAGACGAAACTCCCATCAACGACATCCTATCTACAGTCAACACATCAAGAGCTTCATCGATTACAAGTCATGGACAACAAGGGCAAGAAGTCTTCTACGGGCTCACCCAACGCCCAAGACACTCAACCCGGCAACTCTGGACTACATACTTCAGGACTACAAACAGAGACCGGCGCAGCTCAAGAAACAACAGGGAGGGTACCACAAATGGTGACCCCTTCACCCTCTTCAAGCGTGGACCCGAACCTTATGGAAAGATTCTTCAGCTTCATGTCGCACTTTGACCAGCAGCAGCAGACAAGGACACCTGCGCATTCAATACAGAGCAACGGAGGACACATGGGATTAGCACCAATGAGCCTCGACAACTCATCGTTCAGGCGACACAATCAGGCGCCTACCTTTGCGCCTTATCACTCTTCACCAGGGACGTTTGAGTTCATGCGGCCCCATGCTCAACTGACAACAGCTGCATTACAACAGACACCAAACGAGATATTGTGTCTCCAGGCGCAGTTTTCACATGTGATCAAACTGCAAACATCTTCACCGTTCAACGGGCACGACTTCTTTACCTGGAGTTTTGAGTTCGAGCTGCTGATGGAGGCCGTGCACCTCTTGGGATAATTCAACGGGTCCCTGCCATTTCCAAGCAATGGCACTGCAAAGGAGTAGGAAATCTTCACTTATTAGTCCCTGCTGGCGTACACATTTCTCCTGCAAAATCTGTCACCACAAGAGCAACAGAGCATCAGAACGTATCGGAGCTACGAAAACTCCGCGGAACTCGCCTGGCATCACCTGAAGTGTCTCTATCAAGCAAACGACAGCGTGACACAAAGCAGACTCATGCAATAGTTGACAACAATACAAATGAAGACCAGGGAAAAGGCGATGCAGTATATGAGTCGCTGCCAAACACTCCGCGACCGCCTGCTTCGGTGCGGAGGTACAATCACTGAGGAAATCTCCGTGACACTTGTTCTCGCTGGGCTCATACCAGAATGGAGAACCACCCGCTCGCTCCTTCGCGCCCACGGACGAATTTCCGAGATGCACCTCTGCGCCGAGCTTCATGCCGAACAACAGGAGATGGACCTGTTTGAAGAAAGACAACCAATAAACAAGCAGCAACCGTTAGTCTTCTATACTCATCGAAGAAACGACAACAACTACAAGCGACGAGATAAGCAGAACCGACACGACACCAAAGGACTCACCATTGTGCCACCTTACTGCCACAACTGTCAGACATCCGGGCACTCCAAAGTTGACTCCACACGCCCTCGAGTTTATCGTCCAGCAAACACGCAAGTCGCCTCCACTCAAGAGAATCCGCCGAGTCGCTCCTCTACACATGCACAAGGCGCACCGAACATCATTAACTGCATGGTGCACATCGACAACTGCACACCCTGATCACCACCCACTTACGCTCAAGACGAAGAAGAACTGCCACCGCCACGCTCACAAGGTCTCCAGGTCAACCCGACGTACGCTGATGTCGCCAACGCCAAACCCACCGGGTGAAACACCTGGTTCTTGGACAGCTGCTGCGGCCAACATATGTGTTTTTTCGGGAGATTCGTGCAACGAGAGCGAAACCTCAACCGCGATGTCATCATCACCGTCGCCAACAACGATATCCTGAAAACAAACAGACAAGGCGTCGTTCAGCTTCAGTCAATGGAGTCAAACGTCATACTACAACTCAACAAAGTTCTCATCGTCGACAACTTGGGATACAATCTACTGAGCGTCAGCCAGTTAATGGTGAAGGGAATTCACCTGGAATGCGATTCGGATGACAACGAGTTTTGTCTTTACCACGGGAAGGGCGGCCTCTTCATCGCCGGATCTTGACCCCGACTTTACCCCAGACGGCTTCTGGCACTCCAACACCATCCCTGCAGCAGAAAGAACACGAGCATTAGCTGTCATCCGCCAAGAACGACAAGTACCAGCAGACATCCCTCCTCCGACATCACCTGCAGTAGCAGCAGCAGGACCCAGCCGTGTGCCATCACCAGCAATCCGAGGACCGCCATCCGAAGCAGATCAACTTATGCCCATCACCCGAGGAGTCTGCCGCAGTCCCGCCACGGTCGTTGCGTTCTTCTCCAACGACGGCGTGTACCAGCGCTCACCCGGCCATCGCGCTTCCGACGACATCTGGCATCAACGCCTCGGACACCCTGCAAACAGCACAGTACTACAAACCATACAAGCCGGAGTATTAGAAAAGGACGCTCTTCTCACAACGAGCGGCCAGGAGCTTCGACGACCCCGCGCACGATGCTTCACGTGCCCCAAAGCTGATCTTCCCCACCAACCTTTCCCGTCGCACCACAATCCAAGTGCACCTGCATACGAACCGATGGAAAAAGTCTACAGCGACATCTTAAATATGCCTCGAGATGACAGTGAAGCAGAATACAACTATGTCATCACGTTCATCGACGCAGCAACACGATATGTCCGGCACTACAACCTCAAGACACGAGATCAAGCGTTCGAAGCCTTCACGACGTGGCTCCCCATCACTGAACGAGAATCGGGCTCGTAACTCAAGAGTTTCCACTCAAACGGGGCACTGGAGTACCAGTCACAACGATTCAGGAACTACTTGGCAGAAAGAGGAATCAGACGCCTGGTGTCCCTGCCCTATGCTCACCAGCAGCAGGGGGTCGCAGAGAGGATGAACAAAACCTTGCAGACGACGATGCGGAAGCTGCTCCTGGGAATGAGACTGCCCAACACGCTTTGGCCTGACGCGATAATGCATGCAGTACCCCTGCACAATTTGCTGTCCTTGACGTCACTTCCCAACAACGAATCACCGCACCTGCTGTCGATAGGAAAACAGGGAAGCATAAAATTACTTCGAGTCTTCGGCTGCATGGTACAGTACAGACCCCACACAGCCCGAGTAGGACAATTCTCTTAACAAGCACGGTGGGGACTACACCTTGGCATCGCAAAACATTTCCAAGCATGGAAACTTCTCGACATTCAGGACAAAAGCACAGTGGCCTCACGTGATGTGATTTTCTACGAGCGACTGAACCTGCTGCATTACCTAGACAACATCGCCAACACAGAAGATTCCACTGACGGCTTCGAGGGCCATCGGTCCTTCGCCGACCGTGCTGCCGAAGCTGACGCAGGAGAAGAAGACGTACCTGAAGCCTCGGAAGCTGCCGGACCACTCCCTTACTGCTCCGTGCCCGTTCCACTCGACGACGACAATCCTCTCGATAGTAACAACCTCGACACCTATTACCACTTCGCTGACCACGGTTACGCTACACCTCAACCAGTCGACACAAATGTCTCTGAACGCATCGGACCCAATTTCTTACCTGATCCCGAAGATGGTGACGAAGCAGCTTATCCCGCGAATGACAACTCCCCTCGACACACACCCACGGGCCTGCAGATACTCCGACTATGGGTCGCCGTCCAGAGCCCGCCGCCGCCGTCACCGCGCGAGCCAACGACTCTGTCACAGGCTCTGGGGGGGGAACACAAAGCGAAATGGAAGGAAGCAATGGAAAAGGAACTGAAGGCCCTGCAAGACCGAAATACGTGGAAGCTGGTACCTGCAACAAAAACCAACGAGAAGAATGTGCTCTCGGGAAAATGGGTGTACCGCATCAAGACTAATGCGGATGGCTCCATCGACCGCTTCAAGACTCGTTGGGTCGTACGAGGATTCGACCAGCGATATGGAACTGACTACACGGAGACATTCGCCCCAGTCTCCCGACATACCTCCATGCGCATTCTGCTCGCCGTTGCGGCCACGAAAAAGCTACCACTACGCCAGATCGATGTCGCCAACGCCTTCCTGTACGCACCTGTGGACGCCAAAATCTTCGTCGAGCAGCCCCACGGATTCATCGACGATCCCACAAAAGTGTGCCAGCTGGTAAAATTCCTCTACGGAATCAAACAAGCCCCGCGGCTCTAGCAGCAGCACCTTCACGACCGCCTCGTCAGGATCGGTTTTCTGCAGCTGCCGCACGATCAAGGCATGTACCGACTACAGAAGGGGGGGGATTTCGTCCTACTCATCGTCTACGTCGATGACCTACTCTACGTCGGCTCCACAACCGACGTCGCCACCTGGTTCGAAGGGGAGCTGAGGAGTGACTTAATACTCACGGTGTCAGACACCGTGAGCCAATACCTAGGCCTAAACATCGTCGAAGACGACTCGGCGTTCTATCTACACGTCGAAAAATACGCAGGCGTTGTCGCGAAGAAATTCGGACTAACGCTGATCGCAATCGCGACTCCCTATCGCTACGGGAACAACAGCGAAACCTCCGCAAAGCTCCCCGCGAAGCAAATCCAGAATATCAACAGAAGCTCGGCTGTCTACTGTTCGGAGCAGTAACCTGCCGACCGGATCTGTCCTACAGCGCGAGCCAACTGGCAACACACCTGAAGCAGCCGGAGCAAGAAGATCTCGAGGAGCTAAATCGGGCTCTACTCTACTTCGTCTCTACGGCGACGACCGGACTTACCTACAGCACAGTAACGCCATCATCCGTACAGCTACTCGGCTATGTTGACGCCGACCACGCGAGAGATACGGAGAATCGTCGCTCCAGAACGGGCTACATACCGGCTAGAGCCTAACGGGACTATCTCCTGGCAATCGAGCAAGCAGGAACTAATCGCGCTATCCTTGGCTGAAGCGGAATACATCGCTCTCTGCTCTGCTACCAAATAACGACTTTACCTATGGGAGCTACTCGAGGAAGCGAAAATTGCGACCATGCCCGCCTTCTCGCTATTTTGCGACAACCAATCCATGATTAAAATCGCGAACAAAAACGGGTTCGCCAATCGAACCAAGCACATCGCTCTGCAGAACTTCTTCGTCAATGATGAGATTGCGAAGGGGAGACTTCAACTCAGTTACTGCTGTCAAACATAGCTTATGCAGTTATTGTAGACTATATATGTTTGTGCCTTAGTGGGTACAACACTCTAGACTATATTGTCTTGTATCTCACCACTCTAGTCATTCATTCTTTCTGTTATGGTATCATAGTAGGTTAGGTTCCCCCCTAGCCCGCCCACGCTTCCGCCCCCTAGGCCCTAGCCGCCCCCTTGGCTGTCGCGCTCGTCCCTAGCCGCCCCCCTGGCAGTCGCGCTCGTCCCTAGCCGGCCCCCTGGCCGTCGTGTCCGCCCCTAGCCGACCCCCTGGCCGTCGCGCCCGTCCCTAGCCAGCCCCCTGGCCGTCGCGCTCGTCCCTAGCTGGCCCCCTGGCCGTCGCGCTCGTCCCTACCAGGCCCCCTGACCGTCGCGCTCGTCCCTAGCCGGCTCCCTGGCCGTCGCGTCCACCCCTAGCAGGCCCCCTGGCCGTCGCGTCCGCCCCAAGCCGGCCCCCTGGCCGTCGCGTCCGTCCCTAGCCGGCCCCCTGGCCGTTGCACCCGTCCCTAGCCGGCCCCCTGGCCGTCGCACTCGTCCCTAGCCGGCCCCCTGGCCGTCACGTCTGCCCCTAGCCGGCCCCCTGGCCGTCGCGTCCGCCTCTAGCCGGCCCCCTGGCCGTCGTGCCCGTCTCTAGCCGGCCCCCTGCCCGTCGCGGCCGCCCCTAGCCGCTGTCGCTGCCGTCTCCAGCCGCCTCACGGTCACTCCTACCGTCGCGGCCGCCCCTAGCCGCCGTCGCGGCTGTCCCTGGCCGCCGTCGCGGCCGTGTCTCCCCGCCGTCGTGGCCGGCCCTACTTGCCGTCGCGCCAGCTTCTCGCCAGCCCCCGTTGCCGCCGTTTGCTGGCCCCTCACATCTGCCGTCCGCCGGTCGGCTCCTGCATTCGCTTCGTTGCCAGCCCGCCACCGCCTCGAGTTCGGCCCGTTCTTCCCGATCAGCACCGCCCTGCGAACCCCCCCCCCCGGTACCGTACTCAACCGCACTACATCGCACTGCACCGCACTGTACCGCACTACACCGCACTGCACCGCACTGTACTGCACTGCACCGCACTGCACTGCACCGCACTGAACCACACTGCACCGTCTTGCACCGCACTACACTGTCCGTGCCGTACTGCACCGCACTGTACTGCCCTCTATTGTCACTGATGGCAGAGGTGCTTCGCTTTGACGCTGAGGGCCAGCCGATTGAGTTTGATGCGTGGCTTGCTGACCTCCGTCGCCACCTTACAGGTCAGCGGCAGGATGGCCACTCTCTGTCTGACCATCTTGACGGTACCCTCCCCTGCCCTGACCCCCCCGCCGCACTGTCTCCAGACCCCTCGTCCGCTGAGCGTGAGTCCGCTGTTGCCGCTGCCCTTACTCGCTCTGTCTGGCTGTCCCGTGACGCTGTCACACAGCTTGCTATTAGTAATGCCCTCCCCCTGTCCGAGTGACCTCGCTTCAGGTCTATCACCACTGCCCAGGCTTTCCTAGATGCTGTTGTCGAGCGCTATTCCACCCCACCTGCTGCCTCGTGACCGTCTGATCCTCCCCGTGCTCTTCCCTGACCTTGCGTCGTTCCCCACTGTCGCTGACGTGGCCGCCCACCTGCCCACTATAGACGAGACCTGGCGTGCTGCCTACTCTGACACACAGCTTCGCGCTCACCAGCCGCCCCTCTGCTCTGCTCTCTACCTGCTGGCCACCCGCCTTCCTGTCCGCCTTGCCACTGCCCGCGACCGCTTCCTTAGCGTCCACCCCGAAGACCTCACCCTCACTGACTTTGTTGACACCCTGTCCGTTAGAGAGGCCCGCCACCGCTCTATTGCCCAGACGTGCGGTACTGTGCCGGTCCCTATCTTTCAGGGTTGCGCCCCCACTCAGTGCACCTTCTCCGACGTCTCTTCTGCTGTGGCTGAGACTGCTGCTGCAGCACAGGTCCGTCCGGGGAAGGGTCGCCGCCCCAAGGCGGGGCGTGACAGCGGGGGTGGGGGTGCAGGTGTAGGTGGTGCGGGAGCTGGGTCCCCTGGTAGTGGTCTGGACGAGGGGACCCTGACAAGTGCAACCGAGCAGCCGCCGGTGTTGCCGCGAGACCTGCGTCAGCCGCAGCAGCCGCAGCATTCGCAGCAGCAGCAGCCGAGACGGGCAAGTGGTCTCTTGCCCGGGTGGCCTGGCGCTGGTGGTAGCGCTGGACGTGGTGGTGGTGCGCGTGGTGGGCTGCCGGGTGTTGGTTCGGGTCTCGCGCGCTGTCAGTACCTGCTCCAGACCGGTCCTCGCCGTGGCTTCGTTTGCGGTAAGATCGGCCACACCTCCGACCGCTGTTTCCGTCGCCTGGACGACCTGTTTCGACAGCGCTTCGGCCCGTCGCCCGAGCTCCCAGACTGGCACAGCTTGCTTCGTCATAGGGTTCATATTTTTTATCTGGCTATGGATGACATTGTTACTGCTCTGCATGTGATGTATGCTGATAACTCTAGTGTGCTTCCGTCTTATTATCCCTTGTTGCCTAGTGTAGGCGTGCCTTGCTTAGACTCCCCTGCTGCGTCAAGCGTAGGATCCCCTGGTTTGTTTAGCCTTGGTGCATCCGTCGCTGCTTCGCCTCCGGCCGCCACTGCCGCGCTCTCCTTCACCCTCGACTTTGGCGCTTCCCGGTGCTTCTTCCGCGACTCTACCACGTTGACACCGCTCCCTGTCCCTGCCGCAGTCTCTCTTGCTCACCCCTCCTCCAGCCCTGTAGTTGCCCGCAGTTCCACCACCCTCCCCTGCCCGGCGGCTCCTTCGGGCCCGCTCACAGGTCTGCACATCCCCTCGTTCTCCAGGAACCTAGTTGGTGTCGGCTGCCTTCAGGACCTTGGCGTTACCACTACGTTCCCTGGACACGAGCGGTACGCTGTCCGTACCGAGGCCGCCATTGGTGCCCCCCTGTCCACGTTCCCACGGGACCCGGTGTCCGGTCTTTTCACACTGGACACGGTGACCCCCCCGGCTGGGACCCCCCCTCAGGTGGCTGCGTCTCCTCAGGTTGCTGCTGCCTGCTCCTGTCGGTCTCTCACCCACCCGACCCTTCTCTGGCACCACCGCGTAGGTCACCCTGCGCTCCCGCGTCTGCGTCACATATCACAGCACGGTCTCGTCCTAGGCCTCCCTTGGTCATTCCCCGAGTTTCCCTCCTCCCCAGCCCCACCTTGCACGCCCTGCGTCGAGGGTTGGCTCCGCTGTGCCCCTAACTCCTCCTCGTTTCCCCCTACCGCAGCACCGCTACAGACTCTGCACATGGACGTCTGGGGGCCCGCCCCTGTCCATGGGCCGCATCGAGAGCGCTACATCCTAGTGCTTGTCGATGACTTCACACGCTACACTACTGTGTTCCCCCTGGAGCGGAAGGCCGACGTGCTTGACGTTCTTATCCCGTGGCTTGCCTCTGCACGTCTCCACCGCGGTCTCCCTGTCTTGCGCCTCCACTCTGACCGTGGTGGCGAGTTTGCCTCTAGTGTCCTTGGTCGTTTCAGTCGTGCGGAGGGCATCACCCAGACGTTCACCCTACCGGACTCCCCACAGCAGAATGGGGTCGCTGAGCGACGCATCGGTTTGGTCATGGAGGTGGCTCGTACCTCCATGATCCACGCCAGTGCAACCCATTTTCTGTGGCCGTTCACCATTCGCTACGCTGGTCACCATCTTAACCTGTGGCCGCACCCCCAGCAGCCTCAGGTTTCGCCGACTCTTCTTTGGTCTGGGTTACCTGGTGACGCGTCTGCGTTCCACGTCTGGGGCTGCCTTGCTCACATTCGTGCCTCTGGCACGATCAAGCTCACTGCCCACACTGTCCCCTGTTTCATCCTTTGCTTCCCCCTTGACGCGTCTGACTGGCACTTCTACCACCCGCAGTCCCACCGGTTCTTTCACTCCCGCGACGTCACCTTTGACGAGTCCATCTCCTTCTTCCATCGCTTCCCCCACCGCGGTCCCCCAGTTACCCCCCCCGTGTTCCTGGTCCCCCCTTCCCCGGTCGTCGCAGCCCCTCCTCCTCCCCCTCCCCGTCCTGCCCCCTCTGGTGTGTCTCACGTCACCCCCCTTACGTCGGTTGTCCCGGTTGAGGAGTCTGCTGACTCTGGTGGTCCTGCGGCGCAGTCCTTGCCGCCTGCCCCTTCTCCGGTGTCTCCTCTTCCGCCACCTCCGCAGCCGCCGTCGCCCCCGCTGTCGCAGCCGCCGTCGTTGCAGCCGCCGCCGCCGCAGCCGTCGCTGCAGCCGTTCGTTGCCTTTGGGGGTGCTAGAGTTGGGGTGGGTACTAGTCCTGGGACTCCTTTCGTGGCTTGTCTCGGCGGGACTGGGGGTGGTACCGGTGCTCGAGGGGTTCTGAGCTCTGGGGATGTTCCTTCTGGGGGTGCTGGCATGGAGTGTTCTGGAGGTAGCCGCCAGGCCGCTTGCGTTCCCGGTGTCGGTGTCACACCGCCGCTGCAGCAGTCCCCGCCGGTGTCCGCTCTTCGTCTGCTCGGCCTTCCGTCCCCTGACCCTGTGCCCGTGCCTCCTCCTCCTCCTGTCTACGGCCCTATGTTCCCTCCTCCGGATTCGTCTCTGGCCTATTTCCCCCCTCGTTCCCCTCCTGTGTCCCCTCCTCTGTCTCCTGACCCGACTCCTCCGTCTCATGTCTGGTCTCGCCGCCCCTCCCGTGCTCGAACTGTCTCCCCTGTCTCGCGCTCTCACCCTATGTTGCTTCGTTCCCACGCGTCTCGTCCTCCCTTTCTCCTGTCGCCCCCTCTGTCCTCCCTTGTTGTTGCTCCCCCCCCGCTGTCTGACTACCTGTGTGCCGCACGTCCTCTTGTTCCTCGGGTCCTTGCCTCCCTCGTTATTGACCCGTCCGTTCCAGTTTCAAGTCTTGACGCCCTTGTCGCTGCGATCGCTGACTTCGCCTCTACCCGCCGCCTTGACTACGCCACCGCTCTGGTCTCTGACCCTGCCTGTCCTCCGTCTGTCGGGGGTGCTTCTGCCCTCGGCTGTGACGTCCTGGAGGACCGCCAGTACGAGCTTGCTTTCCTGTCTGAGGCTGCTCCCCATCTCTGCTCTATGCTTCTAGTCCCTGAGGGTGACCCCGACGCTTTCGACATCCCGACCCCTCGCACTTACGTTGAGGCGGTCTCGGGACCCTGGGCCTCTTAGTGGATAGCTGCCATGGAGCAGGAGATGGCATCTTGGGCATCCACCGGCACCTACGTCGACGCAGTTCCCCCACCTGGGGTGAACGTAGTCGAAGGCCGGTGGCTCTTCAAGGTGAAGCGCCCTCCTAGAGAGCCGCCTGTGTTCAAGGCGCACTACGTGGCTAGAGGTTTCAGTCAGCGTGAGGGGGTGGACTTTTTCCAGACCTTCGCTTCGACCCCGAAGATGACTACTCTTCGGGTGCTACTACACGTAGCAGCTCAGCGTGACTACGAGCTTCACTCCCTCGACTTCTCTACTGCTTTTCTTCAGGGCAGTCTACACGAGCAGGTCTACCTGCGCCGCCCTCAGGGCTTCGCTGGCACCTTCTCTCCTGGGACCCAGTGGCTTCTGCGGCGCCCCGTCTACGGCCTGCGGCAGGCTCCCCGTGAGTGGCATGACACGCTGCGTGCTACGCTTGCTGACCTGCAGTTCTTTCTGTCCTCTGCAGACCCCTCGCTCTCCGTTCGTGCTGGCCAAACCCTGTTCTACATCCTTGTTTACGTAGACGACCTGGTTTTCGCTTCCGCAGACAGGGACGCACTGGCCTCCGTGAAGGCAGAGCTGCTGAAGAGACACACCTGCACTTACCTTGGAGAACTGCGCCACTACCTTGGCTTGCAGATCTCCAGGGACAGAGCAGCGCGCACTATCACTTTGACTCAGACTTGGTGCGCCAGGTCCTTCAGAGGTTCGGCCTTCTCTTCTCCTCCGCACAGCCCACTCCTCTTCCCCTAGACCACAAGCTCTCCGCTCTAGTTCCTGAGGAGTCTGCAGAGCCCAGTGGTCCTTACGCAGAGCTGGTGGGTCGCCGCATGTACCTGATGACTTGCACTCGCCGAGATCTCGCATACCCTCTCAGCATCCTGGCTCGCTTTGTGGCTCCAGGCAGACACCGACCTCAGCACAGGTCTGCCGCTAGGAGGGTTTTGCGTTATCTTGCAAGTGCATCGGGCATGGGGTTAGTGCTAGGAGGACGCAGGCCAGTGGTCCTTACTGGACACACAAACGCTTCTTGGGCATACGACGTCGAGACCCTCATGTCCTCGCAGGGCTACTGCTTCAGCCTTGGTTCAGGTGCCGTCTCGTGGAGAGCTACCCGCTCCTCGTCTGTTGCCCAGTCTAGCTGTGAGGCCGAGATCTACGCCGGTCCCATGGCGGCACAGAATTTCCGCTGGCTGACCTTCTTGCTCATTGACTTAGGTGAGCTGCCTAGCTCTGCCCCGGCCCTGTACGCTGACAACAGAGCCATGATCCTCCTGTGTCAGGAGCCTCGACTCGAGGGCAGAGCGAAGCACATCCAGCTGCGGTACTTCCTCATACGTGAGCTCCAGCAGCGTCGCCAGGCGCGCGTAGTACACTTGGCCTCCGGTGCCAACATAGCTGATATCTTTACGAAGGCGCTTGCGCCTAAAGATCATCAGCGGCACTATGTACAGCTAGGTCTCGTTCCTGTAGCCTCTCGCTTGCTATGGTGTTGCCCTTGTACTGTCCTTTATATATATATATTTTACCCTGACTGACCTTGTGGCCTCTCCCAGTGGCTGGAATAGTAGTGCTGCCCTGGTCTTGCTCTTGCCTTGTCTGTATTCCTTTGACTGGTCTTTAGACCCTTGTCTCAGAGGCTGGACTAGTAGTGCCGCCCTGAGCTGCTTCTTCCCTTGTTAGGCACTGCCCCTATATAGTCTAGGGGGTGTGAAAAACATAGCTTATGCAGTTACTGTAGACTATATATGTTTGTGCCTTAGTGGGTACAACACTCTAGACTATATTGCCGTGTATCTCACCACTCTAGTCATTCATTCTTTCTGTTAACTGCCCCACGACAGAAATGGCTGCATATTACCTGACGAAGAAACTGGCAAAGGCAAAGTTCGATTACTACATGCTGATGACCGGGCAGATAAACGTCACCGAGTCTGGACACGTCAGCACTCCAGAAACGAAGGGGAGTGTTGGAAATACCTCGAAAACTTAAGCGTTTCTGAAGTATAACACTACACTCGAATAAATGTCGTATCGAGTACGCGAGTCAACGGAGGTTACACGAGGAGGTTGGACGAAAGAACACGAAAGGACGAAGGGACTCAAAGGATCGCAACCAGAGGTTGCGACTGACCGTTACGACTGCAAAGGTGGTAACCGAACCATCGATCGAGTCGCTGTGCGACTCGATAACTGTTTCTTCAACTATATTCTACAACTGCTCTATTTCCTATTTTCTATATATTGGTGTATGCTTGTTTCTTTTAATAAATGACTTGCTCTCACATACTAGTGCAAGGGTTCAACTTCTCAATACTTCCGCTGCACTACTCAAGTATCTTGTACAAGTGGGACTTAGTCTCTGGAAAGATCCTATGGGTTTTTCTCAGCCCAACAGTTTGAAATCTGTATGAGCATTCCACTCAAGTATCTTGAACCCACCTCTAGTTGCTTGTACCCACCTCACTGTACAGGCGAAGCTCGACAGAGTCGCACAAGATTTTAGGGTGCCGGGGATTCAATCGGTCAAGTATTTCGCTGTCCCTCGCCACGGGCAAATGAGGCTTTAGCACGAGCACAAGGCGAAATGGGTGGGTATTTGTGGGGGGGGCTTGTGTGGCGATATTTGTTGCCAGTGTGCGACTCTTGTGAAGCGATCAGGCGACGGCGGTGCACAGTTCCGTGGCAACGAAACCTCGTCGTCAACGACTTGTCCCTTGCTATATGCTGGTCGCAGACGCAATCACGAGTGACTCAAACGGATCTCACATTGCCCATATATCGGGGGTTTTGGGAACGGATTCTGATTGGGCGCCAGTTTGAGCTGCGATAAGGTTGGGCATCGACTGTATAAGCTTTTGAGCTGATTCTAGTTGCTACGTGTGCGCCATTCCGATGCCGTTATTTCGGTCCTACTAGCGCATCCTAAGACGCCGACCTCTGGTCGTGGCGTCACTTACTACAGGGCGGTTTAGATTTGTTTCAGATACGACAAATGAATGCCTCAACAATGGCTTGAAGCAGGCAATGGCCATTCATTATTGGGCATTTATATGAGGGGTCACAAACACTAGGCGAGCTATCACGTTTAGTCACTCGGCTATCACGAACAGTCACTTTTGGAGGCGAGCTATCACGGTTAGTCACACGGTTATCATGGGTCATCACTCGATCGGGGCCAAGGCTAGCACGTTCGGTCACAAGATGAAACAACCGCCCGAAAGTTGAATCTCCCGCCAAAATCCAACGCGTGCTGAGATACTGTCGAGATTCTCACAGCGCTCAGTCGCGCGTGGCCTCGTCTTTTTCGCCACGTGGTCTCGCTAATCACTGCAAGGCGGATTTACAAAGGCGTTATACTATGCATATTACACAAACGTATATCCGTTAACAAGTGTAGAACTTTCATATTACTCATCTTTTCTCCAATTCTAGGCATGCATGTACTTAATGGAGTTATGTAATAGTCACGAGAGTTTAATTAGACATAACACACATAATTGGCCACTAACATGAAACCCTTCTTTTACAAACGCAATAAAAGCACGACCAATATGCTAGCGATAGGGGGTTCTGCGAATCCAGAAAGCTTGCCCACGGAGCATCATCATTTTAAGAAATGTGTGCTTCTAGGGTGATGACTGTTCCGGTGTGGCCTTTTTAAGGAGGCAAGTTGTTTCAAACAGTATGCTGAGCCTAGTGTCGAGTTTGCCGAAGACCCTGCATCAGCAGATTGTAGAGCGCATGTTGTTGCTCGTACAGATGCTCCAACCCCAATCCCATCCCCTGCTGCACAACACCCACTCCCCTTCCCAGCTGCTGCTGCTGCTGCATGCCAACTCCCCTTCCCTGCTGTTGGGGCTGCATCTCCACGCCTCTACCCTGCACCTGTTGCTCCTGCATCTCCACTCCCCTTCCCTCCTGCTGCTGCTGCTGCATCTCCACTCCTCTTCCCTGCTGCTGCTGCGTCCCCACTCCCCTTACCTGATGCTGCTGCTGCTGCTGCTGCTGCATCTCCACTCCCCTTCTCTGCTGCTGCTGCTGCTGCATCTCCACTCCCCTTCCCTGCTGCTGCTGCTGCTGCATCTCCACTCCCCTTCCCTGCTTCTCCTGCTGCTGCTGCTGCTGCTGCTGCTGCTGCTGCTGCTGCTGCTGCTTCTGATGCTGCTGCTGCTGTTGCTGCTGCTGCATCTCCACTCCCCTTCCCTGCTGCTGCTGCATCTCCACTCCCCTTCCCTGCTGCTGCTGCATCTCCACTCCCCTTCCCTGCTTCTGCTGTTGCTGCTGCTGCTGCTGCATCTCCACTCCCCTTCCCTGCTGCTGCTGTTGCTGCTGCTGCATCTCGACTCCCCTTCCCTGCTGCTGCTAATTAAAAAAACCTTATAAATATTCAAACAGTACTAACGCTCAGTTCCGTGAATCCTTTAAGCCCCAATTTTCAGTATAGGCGGGTCTTGTACGGAAATAGGCCTTCTTCACTCCAAATCTTGTCCCAAAATTTGAAGTGTTATTAAAATGGCTCTATTTTATCAAGGGGTGTGGTTGATCTCTAAAAAAACCCTATCAATATTTAAATAGCCATATGTCATTTATACTCGAATCCGTGAATAATTTGAGCCCTATTTTCGATCAAAGGCAGGTCTTGTACAGGAATATGCCTTGGTAACTACAAGCATTGCTCGGAAACTCTGAAAGTTAAAGAAATTACACTATATTTTATCAAAGGGTATGATTGTTCATAAAAATTTCCCGGTAGATAATCAAACACCCATACCACCCCTAAACCCTGGATACTTTGAGCTCCAATTTCGACCGAAGATCGGCTCTGCACATGAATCCACCTTGGTCACTTCAGATCTCGATCGAAAATTCATAGTTTTAAAGAAAATGTACTATTTCATCTGGAATTTGTGAACCTTTAAAGCACCACACTAGATTGTACGCAGTTCTTCTACATGCATAGGCATTGGTTTCTTTTAACATCGATTGTGAATTTGGAATATTCCATATACAACATTATGTTTTGTCAAAGGGTACGGTTACTCGCCGAAAATTAACTTGTAAAAACCTTGCAAATAATGTCATGTAATATGAGTATGCAGGACAATGAAAGCAGCCCCCCACCAAGGAATCGACAACGAACAACCAACACTGACCTCAGCTTTTTATAGTGCTGCATTATACTTCAGAAAGCTGTAACAGCCGTTTCGCGAATTTCGTAGGCGCGGTCTCTCTGGAAACTCTCGCGCGAAAAAGACGAGGCCACGCTCGACTGAGCGCTGTGAGAATCTCGACAGTATCTCAGCACACGTTGGATTTTGGCGGGAGATTCAACTTTCGGGCGGTTGTTTCATCTTGTGACCGAACGTGCTAGCCTTGGCCCCGATCGAGTGATGACCCATGATAACCGTGTGACTAACCGTGATAGCTCGCCTCCAAAAGTGACTGTTCGTGATAGCCGAGTGACTAAACGTGATAGCTCGCCTAGTGTTTGTGACCCCTCATATAAATGCCCTTCATTATTCGGGTGCGAAACACTTGGCTGGTGGGGCTGAATGTGAGTGAGTGTGAGGGCGTGTGCAGACAGCTTGGCGTGGGCCAACGTGCCTGGCTAGCGAATGGGTAACAGAAAGGAATTGCATCGCTGGCGACCTCCAGTGCAGTTTGCGACATTACACGAAAGCTGGTAACTCACGATTCATGCAGCCCTTTCGTTTTGAACCCTGAAATCAACCCCCACAATCCCTTGCCATGCAACGCAGCCTCGCATCGCAAGGTTGAATCGATGTCCAGCACCAACCAGAGCCAGTCATGGGAGATCCGTTCTGACATGATGCCATATTTCCCGACAAATGGTTAGTCCAAGAGCAGCTCGCTTGCACTATCGCCTTCCTCACAGCCTTCGCCTGCGGATCAGCGCCTGCGGCGACTCTCGAACTCATTCTTCGCCTAGCCGCTGCTTGCTGGGAGCCTTGATACTGTGTACTGCGTCGGCCCTAGTCTGCATTGGCGGCGTAGTCCTGTCCAGATCCGCAGCACCAGGGAATACTTGGTCAGATTACAGTCTTCCAGGAGGGTTTGGGAGAGCGAGTCCTCCGCGATTCGTGTGGAGTCTCCGCGATGGCGAGGTGCTCCCTGGCGTGTCGCACGAACGACTGGCGACATGGCGAGCCTCCGTTGCACGATCACGGCTGAAAAACCTACCTGAAACTGCTGCAGGTGATTTTTTTATTAACGCTTCTTCAGCTGAAGCTGCTTCGTGTTGTAACTTTAGCACGCGGAATGCTGTTTCAGATCCTTTGAAGAGCGCGACAAGCGGCGGCGAGTTATGCGGGTGGCCGGTTCGTAGGCCTCCCGCTCGGGAGACGGCGGAGGGGTTTCAGGGGGATTCGGTTTGGTACAGCGCTAATGGCAGCGAGTGGATGCAGCACGCGCATCTGGAGATCCTCCTCCGGGGAATGGCGGAAAACAGAAGGGGACAGGCGCGGGGGGAGGGGGACGTGCAGGAGGTGAGGGGCGGGATACGAAAGGGTTTTTTTAAGAATGATGAGAGGATGGTGTTTGGCGGGAAGATGCGGTTTGTTGAGCTTCTTCAGTTCTACTGCTATCAGGCTCGATCTGCTTCTTCAGTTCAGACTCAAATTTCGCATGTCAATCGCGCTATTGGCACCTTCCAACCCCACCTTCGTTCCGCTCCCTCTCCCCCCTTACCCAGGCTGTGTGCTTGGCAGTGCATCTCCCACCTCATTGGTTCCCCTGCTCCGCCTCGCCGTCCGGCTGCCAGCTGGCAGTGTGGGTCCGACCCCTCTCGTCTGACGTGGCGCTGCTCTACCACCTCCTCGACACGCGCTCCTTCCGCTTCCTCCGCGCCTCTCTCCTCCCTCTCTTCCACCCATCCGCCATTCTCGATGCCGGCGCCAACATCGGCCTCGCCTCCCTCGTCTTCGCCATGCGGTGAGGCGCTCTGTTTTTGGCACATACCATAACATGGCACACAGGGCCAACATCAGCCTCGCCTCTCTCGTCTTTGCCATGCGTTGAAAGGGAGCAAGCGTGTCACATGCACACATCACTGTATCGTATGTCACATCGGCCTCGCCTCCCTCGTCTTCGCCATGTGGTGTTTTCCACTATCCGTACTTGAACACTTGTCAGTTACTGCTGTGTGGTATGTGTCAGCATGCGTCGCTTGCTTGCTTGCTGCTCACCTTCGCCGTTAAACAATCTACTCCACTCACTTTCGTCCTTTTCTATTCCCATTGCTTCACCTCCCCCCACTCCCCAAAATGAAGCAGCTTCCCCGATGCACTGATAGTGGCATTGGAGCCTGCGCGGGACAATTTCGAGCTGCTGCAGCGCAATGTGAAGCACCTTCCCCAGATACTGCCAGTCAACGCCGCCCTCTGGTCAGAAGACACCCAGATTGCGGTCACTGCTGGCCGCAGGGAGGGCTTTTGGGCCTATGAGACACACGTGTGTGGGGAGATGCAGCAACAACAGGGGGGCGGGAAGATGCTAGGGCAGGAGTTAGAGCAGCAGCAGCAGCAGCAATCCAGCAGCAATATGAATTCCCTGTCACCACCGTCATCTGCTGCTGTCAACCATTCTCCCTCTCCTCCTCCCCCCTGCATGCCGGCTGTGGCGGTGCCCTCCCTGCTGCAGCGGCTGCAGCTGCCTCGCTTTGACTACGCCAAGATTGACATCGAAGGGGCCGAGGGAGAGGTGTTCTCCCCTGATGCACTGGCGAGGGGAGGGGGGAGCAGTGGGGGGTGGGAAGGGGAGGCAGAGAAGGTACGGGAGGAGGGGCAGCAGGGTGGCATGAGGATGTGCTGGTGCTGTCCCTGGAGCAGCATGAGGACTTGGCGCCGGGAATAGGCGGCAGGATGGAGCAGGTGTTTCCACGCATGCAGTTTGATGTGCGCACGTACGGCGAGAGCACCGTGTATTTCAGCCCCAAGGTGTGGGTGCATGAGCTTAAACCGCTGGATCTGAGTGTGCCTTAGGGCTCAGTGAATGTTCTCATTCTCAATTCCCGCTTCGTTGGGAGCACATGCAGAAGCTACTTGTGTTAGAGTAGCACAAGGCTAGGAGGAAGTGAAAAGAGGCCGCCATGAAGGTGGCGGCAGGGTTTAGCTAGGAGAGTAGGGAAAGTATTGAGAAAGAAGAGAGTGGATTAGGAAGAGAAAGGAGTAAGGAGGGGTTTGTACCCTCTACAGAAAGGTTCAGTAACAATCTACCAAGCCTATATTAAATTATAACTTATATAATTTTGACACACCCTCTAGGCTTGGTAGTCACACACCCACCCAACACACCACACACCCTCTAACCTAGCACCCCCATTCCAGCCACAGTGACAGCGACACTAGGTCGGTCGACCCCACGGCGGCGACGTCGACCGCAGGGGCTGCGGCGGCGACGGCAGCAGCGGCGGCAGTGTCGACAACGGCGGCGGCGGCGGCGTGCGGCTGCGTGGCCCCGACGCAAGCGGCGACAGCGGCGGCGGCGGCGGCACCCGCACCTCTCGGTGACGTGGCCAGGCCCCGCGACGGTGGGACGGCCGGCGGGAGTCAGCCGTCGGCTGCGGCAAGATACAGGACACAGGGGAAGGGGGGCGGGGCGTTGTCCAGCCTCACGCTTGAGGCTGGCGTGCGGGCAGCAGGTGTGGCGGCGCCATGAACGTCGCGCGGCAAGCTGCCGTCCGACGACGCTGCCACGGCACCATTACGATGCCGACACATCGCGGCGTCGATGCAGCGGTGGGACGTCGCCGCTGCGACGGTATGCACGGCGCCGTCATAGCAGCGTGGCATCGACGCCACGCGTCACGACGCGACGGCACGGCAGGAAGGGGCATGGCCGCCACGGCGGCACGGCAGGAAGTCGGAAGGCAGTGAACGAGAACGCAGCGGAAGCACGGAGGGGAGCAGGCACAGGAAGGGCGTCCCGCTCTGATACCATGTTAGAGTAGCACTAGGCTAGGAGGAAGTGAAAAGAGGCCGCCATGAAGGTGGCGGCAGGGTTTAGCTAGGAGAGTAGGAAAAGTATCGAGAAAGAAGAGAGTGGATTAGGAAGAGAGAGGAGTACAAGGAGGGGTTTGTACCCTCTACAGAAAGGTCCAGTAACAATCCTATATTAAATTATATAAGTTATAACTTATATAATTTTAACAATTTGATCTCATAATGTAGTAGGGCGTGTTCAAGTATGGGCAAAACCTCACACTGAACATGCGATACAGCTGAAGAAGGATGCTCTCGGGCCTTTTTAGTGCTTGAAAGACGGGCTAAGGGCACGGAACAGTTGGTTGGGGGCTAGTGTAACATGTTTCTGCTCAGCTAAAAAGCAAGCATCTTTTGGTAAGGCACCAAGCAAGGCAATACATTGTCGAGTGACCCGCTGGGGTTACCCTTGAGAAGATCCTCGGGGAAGGGCCACAGGTGCAGAGCCTGGGGGGCTATGGGCGCACTGACCCGCTATTAACAAGCCCTTTTAACTCAGTGGTGTTGGAAATACCTCGAAGACTTAAGCGTTTCTGAAGTGTAACACTACACTCGAAGGAAAGTTGTGTCGAGTACGCGAGTCAACGGAGGTTACACGAGGAGGTTGGACGAAAGAACGCGAAAGGACGAAGGTGTTGTGGTAAATGAAGTTTTGCATTCCTGCAAGTTCCGTTTTTGGTGTAGTTAGCAGTATCGAGTTTCTCGGTACGGAAACAGGTCCGAGTGCTGATGTCATCAAAGCATCGCGGGTCTAGTGGATGGCGTCATCATATCGCTTCAGTTACGCGAATAGGCGTAACGAGTCGTTTCAGTCACGCGAACAGTCGCGACTCTATAGTATGACGAATAGGTCGCATAGCGCGCAGCTAGCCGAACAGGTACTTTCCCTAAAGCTATAAATCCTTGTAATGCCTTTCTATTATTAACCTTGAGATTTCAACTTTGAGACTTTGAACCTTGACTTTCCACAAAATTATGTGCTCAGGTTATTCAACCTTCGACTACCCACAAGTTAATGTGCTCAAGTTCACTCCTATAAGACTTCCGCTGTTTTACTAGTCTACCATTCCAGCAAAGATCCTTGGTTAAGTACTCGTGTTTGTAGATTCAATACTTAGTCTCCTACAGCACTTGTCAAATTATTACATGGTATGAGAGCTATCTGGAACTAAGACTACTGTCAACAATGACTGGTTCATCACCATCACCGTCTGCCGGAACAACTTCCGGAACTACTGGAGTACATGTCTCCACGACCGCCACTGGTCTCTCTGCCTCTGGACCTTTTCCACCGGCTTATGCGCATATCGGTATGCAGCAGCAGCATCAGAATCCGTCTTTTGTCAGTACTCCAGGGATGTCATCAACTGCCCCTGCAGCACAACCACCGTTTTCAACTCAGTCTATATCTTCTGCGTTCAGTGGAATAAGCCTTGACGGCTCGAGTTATATGCGTGGAGCCACAGCTCCAAGTACTGGTTCGTTTGCTTTCTCACCTTTTGCGCACCAGTCGCAGTCCCAGCAGCAGCAGCATCCCTTCTCCATCTTCGGTCGTTCCCCTGCTCAGCAACAGCAACAACAATAACAGCAATTTTAGCAACAACAACAACAGCAACAACAACAGCAGCAACAGCAACATCCTCAACAACCGGGTATTATTTTTCAACCACCAAATTTGCTTAACAGTACACAAATCAAGACAACCATACCTTTTAACGGAGTGGATTTTTACTCCTGGATTTTCGAGTTTGAACTTCTGGCGCAGTCCGCCGGGCTATGGCCGTTCTTCACCGGCGAGTTCACGTATCCTGTTACGGGAACACAACTGGAGCAGCAGAGTTTCTTGCAGGCCTCTCTCGGGGCATATACGGTTCTTGTACGGAACCTGTCGCCGAAGGAGCAGCTCGGCATTCGATCGTTTCATTCAAGTTTTACACCTGCTGAAACTGCATGGAACCACTTGAAGGGGGTATACATGGCAAAAGATACAATAACAGTGAGTAAGATTCTTTCGCAGTTGACAAGTGCGCAGATGATGACAAACGAAAACGTCATGGACTATGTCAACCGCGTTCGTACACTACGCAATCAACTGGAGAAAAGTGGGGGATACTTCCCTCGTGAGATGTATCTCACGGTCCTTCTTGCTGGCCTTGGACCCGAATGGCAACAGACGCGCGCCTTCCTGCGCATGAACCAAAACCTCTCCGAAGCTGAAATTTCGTCGCATCTTCAAGCGGAACAGCAAGATCTTGACCTGCAGTCACAACGCAACAAACAGGGAGATATACAACTCAGTTTCTATTCAACACCAATACGACGTCCTCAATATTTTTGTCACAATTGCAACAAGGGAGGACATTCTTCCAACCGATGCTACTTTAAGAAGAAATATTTACCTCCTGAAGAACCGCGGCAGTTGAAATCATCACAGCAGCTACGTCAGCCTTCGAAGCAGTCTTTTCAGCAACATGCGCCTCCAAAAGCAACATCTGCAATATTAACACCACCAACGACACTAAGTTCTGCCCCTCCAAGCAACTCATCAAAGCCGACAGCCACTAATTCAAACTCTGCCACTAATACGGTAACTTCAAATTTTCGTTTACCTACTTCATCCACTCACATGGTCAATTGCGATTCAGATACCGATACTTGGTTCACATGGTCTCTTCAACAAATCCTTTCATCTACAACCGTCGTCGAATTTTTCAACCCTGCCCAATCACACTCGCCAACGGTCAAACAATTGCAGCAGAAAATATCGGCAGTCTATTTTTGACATCAATCGACACGGGAAATACTTTACGCCTTACCAATGTTTTACTCGTCGACAATCTTGGCTTCAATTTAGTGTCGACAAACCAACTCTTGAAGAAGAAAATCCGCACGGTCGGAAACTGCACGACACAAGAGCAGGAGTTAATACATGATGTGGACAACACGTACATCGGAAGAGCAGCAACAAAAAATGGCATATTCGTTTTACACTTCAAGGCAGCGAAATCTTCTGAAGATGCTGCTCCTCTTCAAGCTCCGTCAATCATCGCAGCAGTAGCTTTGGTAACCACTCCACAATGGACTTCAACAGCATCGAAGAAGAAAATCTGAGTAGCAGCACCATCGACATCCTTGCCGACGCACCTGCCATTGATATGAAGGAAACTATTATTCAAGATGACGAGGAAACTCTACAACTCGCTCCTAAAAAAATCTTCGACACTACAACTACTCTCAACAAGCCTTCAGAAACATCTTCACCTACCACTCTACCGGAGAAAGGTTATGCACTCTCACGGTTTTTACTTCCTTCATATTTCACCATCTTGATTCTTGCTTGGCTGGCCATAGCAGCAAGCGAGCTCAGTACCCCTCTGCAGACGTTCCTATACTACAGAGAAGCTGATTACCACACTACGACCTCCAACATTTACGAGCAAGGCATGGGCGTCGCTCGTCATCAAACCCTTCATCATCACGTTCAAGAATGCAACAAAGCAGAACGGTTGAACAGTATCCTCCACGAGCTACGTGAGCAGCTGCGTGCACTGCTGACTCAACAAATTTCTCTGCCCGAAACTGCACCATCAGATCTGCCCGTCACTTCATGGTTCTTTGTCAAGCCTCCAAATGATGTCGAGGCTCCTCTCCACCAGGTGCAACACTCTCGTGGTTTTGCATTCGTCCCCTTAGGACTTGCCACGTTCATTGGCGCAACCTCAACCACTTTCAACCCGACTCATTTTTCAAAAACTACTTGGCAGAAAGAGGCATCAGATGCCTGGTGTCCCTGCCCTACGCTCACCAGCAGCAGGGGGTCACACAGAGGATGAACCGAACCTTGCAGACGACGATGCGGAAGCTGCTCCTGGGGATGAGACTGCCCAACACGCTTTGGCCTGACGCGATGACGCATGCTGTCCACCTGCACAATTTGCTGTCCTCGTCATCATTTCCCAATAGCGCATCACCGCACCTGCTGTGGACAGGAAAACAGGGCAGCACAAAATTACTTCGAGTCTTCGGCTGCATGGTACAGTACAGACCCCACACAGCCCGAGCAGGTCGATTCTCTCAACAAGCACGATGGGGACTACACCTCGGCATCGCAAAACATTTCCAAGCATGGAAGCTTCTCGACATTGAGGACAAAACCACCGTGGCCTCACGTGATGTGATCTTCTACGAGCGACTGACGCTGCAACATTGCCTGGAAAACATCGCCAACAAAGACGACCCCACCGACGGCTTCGAGGGCCATCGGTCCTTCGCCGACCGTACTGCCGAAGCTGATGCAGCAGAAGAAAACGTATCTGGAGCCTCGGAAGCTGCCGGACTACTCCCTTACTGCACCGTGCCCGTTCCACTCGACGACGACAATCCTCTCGATAGTAACAATCTCGACACCTATTACCACTGCAGGTCTGCTAACGAGGCCCGCAGCGTGTCGTGCCACTCGCGCGGAGCCTGACGCAGGCCGTAGACCGGGCGCCTGAGAAGCCACTGGGTCCCAGGGGGGAAGGTATCAGTGAAACCCTGCGGTCGGCGCAGGTAGACCTGCTCGTGTAGGCTGCCATGAAGGAAAGCAGTAGAGAAGTCGAGGGAGTGAAGCTCGTAGTCGCGCTGTGCTGCTACGTGTAGCAGCGCCCGAAGAGTAGTCATCTTCGGGGTCGGGGCGAAGGTCTGGAAGAAGTCCACCCCCTCGCGCTGACTGAAGCCTCTGGCCACGTAGCGCGCCTTGAAGTCAGGCGGCTCTCCAGGCGGACGCTTCACCTTGAACAGCCACCGACCATCGACTACGTTCACCCCAGGTGGGGGAACTGCGTCAACGTAAGTACCGGTGGACCTCCAAGATGCCATCTCCTTCTCCATGGCAGCTATCCACTGAGAGGCCCAAGGTCCCGAGGTGGCCTCAGCGTAGGTGCGAGGGGTCGGGATGTCGAAGGCGCCGGGGTCACCCTCAGGGACTAACAGCATGGAGCAGAGATGGGGAGCAGCCTCGGAAAGGAAAGCAAGCTCGTACTGCCTGTCCTCTAGGACGTCACTACCAAGGGGAGGAGCACCCCCAACGGACGGAGGACGGGCAGGGTCAGAGACCAGAGCGGTAGCGAAGTCAAGTCGGCGGGTGGAGGCAAAGTCAGCGACAGCAGCGACAAGCGCGTCAAGGCGCGAGACAGGAACAGCAGTGTCGGTAACGAGGGAGGCAAGAACACGAGGGACAAGAGGACGAGCGGCACGGAGGTAGTCCGAGAACGGAGGAGGCGCAACAGCAAGCGACGAGGGAGGAGGGGAGGGAAGGAGGGGAGGACAAGACATTGGGAACGGAGCAACATAGGGTGAGAGCGCAGGACAGGAGAGGCGGGACGGGCACGGGAGGGACGGCGGAACCAAACGTGGGACGGAGGGGTAGGATCAGGAGACAGCGGAGGGGACACAACAGGAGAACGAGGAGGAAGACGGGCCGGAGACGGGTCCGGCGGCGGGAAAACAGGACCGTAGACCGGAAGGTCAGCAGGCGGCGGGGGAGACACCGGCGAGTGGTCCGGGGAGGGAAGGCCGAGCAGGCGGAGAGCGGAGACCGGCGGTGACGGCTGCTGCGGCGGCGACGACGGCGGGGGCGGAACTCTCCGACCAGGAGAGGCAGAACGACCGTCGGCAGAACACTCAACAGCAGCACCCCCAGAACCAACACCCCCAGAGCGAGAACCCTCTCCAACACCAGCGGCACCCCCAGAAGCCGCAGGACGAACACCCTCCTCCACACCAGCACCCCCAGGGGCCAAGAGCGGCCGCGGCAGTGGCGGCGACGACTGCGGCGGCGACGGCTGCAGCGGGGTCGGCGACTGCGACAGTGGGGGCGGAGGCACCGGGGAAGGGGGACGCGGCAAGGACAGACCGGGGGAACCACCAGAGTCAGCAGACTCCTCAACTGGGACAACCGACGGGAGGGGAGTGACGTGAGAGACACCAGACGGGGCAGGACGTGGCGGGAGAGGAGTAGGGGCTACCGGGGGAGAGGGAGCGAGGAACAGGGGCGGGGCAACCGGGAGACCTCGGTGAGGGAAGTGGCGGTAGAAGGAGACAGACTCGTCAAAGGTGACGTCACGAGAGTGGAGGAAGCGGTGAGACGGCGGGTGGTAGAAAAGCCAGTCAGACGAGTCCAGGGGAAAACCGAGGAAGACACAGGGGACAGTGCGGGCGGTGACCTTGTCCGTGCCACAGGCACGAACGTGAGCAAGGCAGCCCCAGACGTGGAACGCAGATGCGTCACCGGGGGACCCGGTCCAAAGGAGGGTCGGCGAAACGTGCGGCTGCTGGGAGCGTGGCCACAAGTTAAGCTGGTGAGCAGCGTAGCGAACAGCGAACGGCCACAGAAAATGGGGGGCATCGGCATGGATCATGGAGGTGCGAGCGACCTCCATGACCAAACCGATGCGGCGCTCAGCAACCTCATTCTGCTATGGCGAGTCCGGCAAGGTGTACGACTGGGTGATGCCCTCCGCACGACAGAACTGTCCAAGCCGACCAGAGGCGAACTCGCCGCCACGGTTAGAGTGGAGACACAACACGGGGAGACTGCGGTGGAGACGCGCAGCCACAACCCACGGGAGAAGAACGTCGGGCACGTCGGCCTTCCGCTCTAGGGGAAACACCGTGGTGTAGCGCGTGTAGTCGTCGACGAGCACAAGGAAGTAGCGCTCACCGCGCGGTCCGGGGACGGGGGCAGGGCCCCAAACGTCCAGGTGCAGGGTCTGAAGGGGGGCAGTAGCCGGACGCAGCGAGGAGTGTGGGGCACGGCGGAGCCGGCCCTCGATGCAAGGCGTGCACGGTAGCGCAGTCGAGGGAGGAAGGGCCGGGAGCGACGCAGGGAGACCTAAGACAAGTCCGTGCTTGGACATGTGACGCAGACGAGGGAGAGCAGGGTGACCTAAGCGGTGGTGCCAGAGAAGGGATGGGTGAGTGAGGGAACGACACGAGCAAGCTGCAGCAACCTGGGAGGACGCACCAACCGGAGAGGGGGCGGTGTCTAGGGTAAACAGACCAGACACCGGGTCACGGGGGAACGTCGCAAGGGGGGAACCTGAGACAGCCTCAGAACAGACAGCGAACCGCTCGTGCCCGGGGAACGTGGTGGTGACGCCGAGGTCCTGGAGACAGCCGACACCAACCAAGTTCCTCGAGAATGAGGGAACGTGGAGGCCTGTAAGTGAGCCCGAGGGAACTGCTGGACAGGGAAGGGACGCAGAACTGCGCGCGAGGACAGGACCCGCAGAGGGGTCAGCGAGAGAGACGACAGCTGGCGTAGCAAGCGGCGTGAGCGCGGACCAGTCGCGGAAGAAGCAGGCAGAAGCAGCGGAGTCGAGAGTGAAGGACAGCGCCGTAGTGGCGGGGGCAGGGAACGGAGCCGGTGCAGAGACGAGGCTAGACAATCTAGGTAGTCCTACGCCTGACGCAGCAGGGGAGGCTAGGCTTCACAGCGGTGCAACACCTAAACTAGAGAACACAGGATAATAAGATCCAGCAACACTAGCAGCGTCAGAATACAAAGCATGCAAGCAGCACCTATCTGATCCATGTCTAACTCAAAGGTCGGCACGCCCTGGCGGAGTAGACTGTGCCAGTCAGGGAGGTCCGGGGCCGGGCCAAAGCGACGACGAAACAGATCATCGAGGCGGCGGAAACAGCGGGCAGTCAGGTGCGGGCGGCGGCACAGGGTGCCGCGAAGGGGCCCGGTCTGAAGCTCGTACTGACAGGTCACAGCACCGGAGCCGCTGGTAGACGCCAAGCTGCGCGGGCCGCCACCACTGCCACCACCTCCTGAGGTGCCGGGCCACCCAGGTGGGAGGCGAGCCCACTGCTGCGGGGGATGCGGCTGGGACGGCGGCTGCTGCTGGGACGGCGGCTGCGGCACGGGCTGCTCCTGCTGCGGCTGGGGCTGCTGCTCCTGACCACCAATGCTAGTCCCCCCAGACGGACTACTCTCACGACCACCAACACCACTACCTGCGCCACCACCTCTACCACCCTGGCGACCACGGCCACTGCGGCGCGAGCGCTGCTGCGGGTGGACCGCAGCAGCCGTCTCAGTGAGGGGGGTTGCCGTGGCGACCGCAGCCGAAACGTCAGTGAACGTGCACTGGGAGGGGGCACAGCCGTGAAAGATAGAGACTGCTGGCGCACCGCTCGACTGAGCGATAGTGCGCTGGCGAGGCTCGATCTCGATGAGGGTGTCGACAAAGGCGGTGAGAGTGAGGTCAGCCGGGTGCAGGCTAAGGAAGTGATCGCGAGCACTAGCGAGGCGGTCTGGCAGGCGCATGGCGATAAAATAGAGCGTCAGGCAGAAAGGGGGGGGGAGCGCAGTGAGCTGGGCAGCAGTGCTGGCAGTGCGATAGCAGGTCTCTAGGGCACGCAGGTGAGTGGCAAAGTCTGCGACAGTAGGGAAAGCTGCAAGGTCTGGGAAAAGCATAGGGAAGAGCAGGCGACCAGCAGAAGCAGACGCGGGTGTGGAATAGCAGGCAATAACAGTGTCTAAGTAAGCTTTTGCCGTCTCAAGAGTAGCAAAACGCGAGCGCTCAGAGACAGGGAGGGCGTGGCTAATGGCAACCTGAGCGACTGCATCGCGGGAGTCCCAGACCGCACAGGCAAGCGCAGCAGTAGAGAATGTCTCACGGTCAACAGAGGAGGGATCAGCAGGGAGGGGAGCAGGTGCGGGGGGGCAGGGGAGCAAGCCGTCGACATGGACGATCAGGGAGTGGCCATCCTGACACTGACCTGTAAGGTGGCGGCGGAGATTGGAGAGCCAGGCAGCGAAGTCAACCGCATGGCCCTCGGCGTCCAGTCGGAGCACGAAGTCCGCCATCGTGCAGGGTCAGCGACTCAGCTCCACAGGAACACAGCGACAGCCCCCCTCCAGCACGGTAGCCACGAAACGCCTCAGCACGGGCGAGCAGAGGAGACGGAGCCCGAGGCGAAGGGGCTAGGCAGGCGCGGCGGGGCCAGGCAGCGAGGCGGGGCCAGGCAGGTGCGGCGGGGCGAGGAGGCGCGGCAGGGCGAGGCAGGCGCGGCGGGGCCAGGAGGCGCGGTAGGGCCAGGCAGGCGCGGCAGGGGCCAGGCAGGCGCGACAGGGCCAGCCAGGGGCAGCGGGGCCAGGCAGGCGTGACGGGGCCAGGAGGTGCGGCAGGACCAGGCAGGCGCGGCGGGGCCAGGCAGCGCGGCGGGGCCAGGCAGGTGCGGCGGGGCCAGGAGGCGCGGCAGGGCGAGGCAGGCGCGGCGGGGCCAGGTGGCGCGGTAGGGACAGGTGGCGTGGCGGGGCCAGGTGGCGCGGTAGGGCCAGGCAGGCGCGGCAGGGCCAGGCAGGCGCGGCTGGGGCCAGGCAGGCGCGGTGGGTGGTAGGAGGCACGAGGGGGCCAGGAGGGGCGCGACGGGCTAGGAGGCGCTACAGGGGCCCAGGAGGGGCGCGACGGGCTAGGGAGCGTTGCAGGGACCCAGGAGGGGCGCGACAGGCTAGGAGGCGCTGCAGGGGCCCAGGAGGGGCGCGACGGGCTAGGGAGCGCTGCAGGGGCCCAGGAGAGGCACGAGGGGCCCAGGAGGGGCACGGGGCCTGGGAGGCACGAGGGGCCCAGGAGGGGCACGACGGGCTAGGAGGCGCGGCAGGGGCCCAGGAGGGGCGCGACGCGCCAGGAGGCGCGATAGGAGCCCAGGAGGGGGGGGCGACGGGGCCCAGGAGGGGCGCGACGGGGCCTAGGTGGGGGCGGCGCGACGGGGCCTAGGTGAACGCGCTACGGGGCCTAGGAGGCACGGACGGAAGCGGTAGGTGGGGGGGGTCGAACCAACGGGTGATACCATGTTAAGAAGAAAATTGAATAAGTGTTGGATTAGAGAGAGAGAGAACAAGGGTATATACCTAAGAGTGTTGTACCTGTCAAACATGTGTAGTTGTTATGTTTGCATAGACTGTATAGGGTCACCTCTTAGAGGGTACAATACTTAGGTATATCTATCTGTACTCTTCCACTAGTCATCCATTCAGTTCACTCAGTTTGATATGGTATCACGCGTAGGTTAGGATCCCCCCACCTACCGCTTCCGCTCGTTCCCTAGATAGCCCCGTCGCGACCCCCTAGTCCCGTCGAGACCCCCTGGGCCCCGTCGTGCCCCTAGCCCTGCCGCGCCACTCCTGGGCCCCGTCGCGACCCCCTAGCCCCGTCGTGACCCCCCTGGCCCCGTTGCGACCCTCTAGCCCCGCCCGACCCCGTTGCGCCCTGCCCGGCCCCATCGCACCCGCCCGGCCCCGTTGCACCCGCCCGGCCCCGTTGCGCCGTGCCCGGCCCCGTCGCGCCCGCCCGGCCCCGTCGCACCCGCCCGGCCCTGTTGCGCCCTGCCCGGCCCCGTCGCGCCGGCTCAGCCCCATCGGGCTCTCCGGGCCCTGTCGCGCCCTGCCTCGCCCCGCCGTGCCCTGCCTGGCCCTGCCACGCCCGCCCGGCCCCGCCGCACCGGCCCGGCCTCTGCGCTCATCCCTGCCCCGGCCCCCCTGCATCCTCACTGGTACGGTTCCCCCCCTCCCTGCACCGCCCTGCACCGCACTACACTGCCCTGCATTGCACTGCACCGCCCTGCACCGCCCTGCACTGCCCTGCATCGCACTGCACCGCATTGGACTGCCCTGCACCGCACTGCACCGCCCTGCTTTGCCCTGCACCGCACTGCACCGAACTGTCCTGTCCTGCACTGCCCCTGATGGCGGCGAAGCTTCGGTTCGACGCTGAAGGCCAGCCTCTGGAGTTCGAGGCTTGGCTTGCCGACCTCCGGCGCCAACTCACTGGCCATCGGCAGGATGGTGAACCGCTTTCCGCGCACCTTGACGGTACGCTCCCCTGCCCAGACCCCCCTGCTGTTCTGCCCGCTGACCCCACACCCACTGAGCGCGAGTCTACTGCTGCCACTGCCCGTGCGCGCTGTGTCTGGCTTTCTCGAGATGTTGTCGCTCAGCTTGCCATTAGCAACGCCCTTCCCCCGTCCGAGCGCCCTCGTTTTAGGTCCCTCACAACTGCTCAGGCTTACTTAGATGCTGTCATCAAGTGCTATTCCACCCCTCCGGCTGCCTCGGTGGGTCGCCTGATCCTCCCGATGCTCTTTCCTGACCTTGCGTCTTTCCCCACTGTCTCTGACCTCGCCGCCCACTTGCGCTCGATAGATGAGACCTGGCGCGCTGCCTGCACTCACGCACAGCTTAGAGCCCACCAGCCGCTCATTACCTCTACCCTTTACCTGCTTGCCACCCGCCTCCCTGACCGCCTTGCTGTCGCCGGTGACCGCTTCCTTAGCATTCACCCCGCAGACCTCACCCTCACTGACTTTGTAGACACCCTGACTGTGATTGAGACCCGCCACCGCTCCATCGCCCAGGCGAGCGGTACCGTGCCGGTCCCTATCTTTCAGGGTTGTGGCCCCGCTCATTGTACCTTCTCCGACGGCTCTGCCGCTGTGGCTGAGACTGCTGCTGCAGCGCAGTTTCGTTCGGGGAAGGGCCGCCGCCCGAAGGTTGGGCGCGGCGGAGGAGGCGGGGGTGCGGGAGGGGGTGGTGGTGGAATCGGGTCGTCTGGTGCTGGAGCGGACGAAGGGACCCTGCCCAGTCAAGCTGAGCCGCCGCCCCTACAGTCGCAGCAGCAGCAGCAGCCGCCGCAGTCGCAGCAGCCGCAGCCTTCGCAGTAGCCGCCGCAGCCACGGCAGACGAGTGTCCTCCCGCCCGGGTGGCCCGGCGCTGGCGGTGGTCGGGCGCGTGGTGGTGTGCCGAGTGGTGGTTCTGGAGGCGTGCGTTGTCAGTACCAGATCCAGACCGGTCCTCTCCGCGGCTTCGTTTGCGGTAAGATCGGTCACTCCACTCCCCGCTGTTTTCGTCGCCTGGACGACCTGTTTCGTCAGCGCTTTGGCCCGTCGCCCGACCTCCCGGACTAGCACAGTTTGCTTAGTCGTAAGATTCCGATTTTTGACATGGACATGGATGCCATTGTTTCTGCTCTGCATGTGATGTATGCTGATGACTCTAGTGTGCTTCCTGCTTATTACTCACTATCGGCTAGTGTAGGTGTGCCTTGCTTAGACTCCCCTGCTGCGTCAGGCGTAGGATCCCCTGCTTTGTTTAGTCTTGGTGCTTCCGCCGTCGTTCCATCGCCAGACGCCTCTGCTTCGCTTTCCTTCACCTTGGACTCTGGCGCTTCCCGGTGCTTCTTTCGCGACTCCACTACACTGACGCCGCTTCCTGTTCCTGCTGCCGTGTCTCTTGCTGACCCCTCCGGCGGTCCGGTAGTCGCCCGCAGTTCCACCACCCTTCCCTGTCCGGCGATTCCTTCGGGCACTCTCACAGGTCTGCATATCCCCTCGTTCTCCAGGAACCTAGTTGGTGTCGGCTGCCTCCAGGACCTTGGCGTCACCACTACGTTCCCTGGTCACGAGCGGTATGCTGTCTGTACCGAGGCCGCCACTGGTGCCCCCCTGTCCACGTTCCCCCGGGACCCGGTGTCCGGCCTGTTCACTCTGGACACCGTGATTACCCCGGCTGGGGCGCTCCCTCAGGTGGCTGCGTCTACCCAGGTTGCTGCTGCCTGCTCCTGTCGGTCCCTCACTCACCCGACTCTCCTTTGGCACCACCGCCTAGGTCACCCTGCGCTCCCGCGTCTGCATCACATGTCCCAGCATGGTCTTGTCCTTGGTCTCCCAGGTTCCCTCCCCGCTTTTCCCTCCTCCCCAGCCCCACCTTGCACGCCTTGTGTCGAGGGTCGGCTTCGCCGTGCCCCTCACTCCTCCTCGTTTCCCCCTACCGCCGCCCCACTGCAGACCCTGCACCTGGACGTCTGGGGCCCCGCCCCCGTCCCTTGGCCGCGTCGAGAGCGCTACTTCCTTGTGCTTGTCGACGACTTCACTCGCTACACCTCGGTCTTTCCCCTGGAGCGGAAGGCCGACGTGCCTACCGCTCTCATCCCCTGGCTTGTCTCTGCCCGTGTCCACCGAGGTCTCCCTGTCTTGCGCCTTCACTCCGACCGTGGTGGCGAGCTTGCCGCAGGTGTCCTTGGTCGCTTTTGTCGTCGCAGGGCATCACCCAGACGTTCACCCTACCAGACTCCCCACAGCAGAATGGGGTCGCTGAGCGACGCATCGGTTTGGTCATGGAGGTGGCTCGCCCCTCCATGATCCATGCTGGTGCACCCCATTTTATGTGGCCTTTCGCTGTGCGCTACGCTTCTCACCAGCAGCCGCAGGTTTCGCCGACCCGTCTTTGGACTGGGTCTCCTGGTGACGCGTCTGCGTTCCGCGTCTGGGGCTGCCTTGCTCACGTCCGTGCCTCTGGCCCGGACAAGCTCACTGCCCGCACCCTTCCCTGTGTCTTCCTCGGTTTTCCCCTTGACGCGTCCGACTGGCACTTTTACCACCCGCCGTCTCACCGCTTCTTTCACTCTCGCGACATCACCTTTGACGAGTCCGTCTCCTACTACCGTCGCTTCCCCCACCGCGGTTCCCCAGTTTCCCCCCCCTTGTTCCTGGTCACTCCTTCCCCGGTAGTCCCTGCCCCTCCTCCTCCTCCTCCCCGTCCTGCCCCCTCTGGTGTGTCCCACGTCATCCCCCTCCCGTCGGTGGACCCGGTTGAGGAGTCTTCTGACTCTGGTAGCCCTGCTGCGCAGTCCTCGCCGGCCGCCCCTCCTCCGGCGTCCCCTCCCCAGTCCCCTCCTCCACCGCCTCTGCCGCCGCCGCCGCCGCCGCCGTCGCAGCACCCGTTCACTGACTCTGGGGGTGCTTGTCCCGGTCGCCCTAGGGGTGGTCCCTCTAGGGGTGCTGGTGTGGAGTCTGCTGGTGGTAGCCGAGGAGCAGCTTGTGGACCCGGTGTCGTCGTTGTGCCGCCGCAGCAGCAGTCCCCGCCGATGTCAGCCCTTCGCCTGCTCGGCCTTCCGTCCCCCGACCCTGCGTCTCTTCCTCTCCGACCGTCTCCTCCTCTTCCCGTCTACGGCCCTGTGTTCCCTCCGCCGGACTCGTCCCCGGCCCGTCTTCCCCCTCGTTCCCCTCCTATTTCCCCTCCCCTGTCTCCTGACCCGACTCCTCCGTCGCATGTCTGGTCTCACCGTCCCTCCAGTGCTCGTCCTGCCTCGCCTGTCTTGCGCTCCCACCCTATGTTGCTTCGTTCCCACGCGTCTCGTCCTCCCCCTCTGCCGTCGCCTCCTCCGTCCTCCCTTGTTGTTGCACCCCCCCCGCTGTCTGACTACCTTCGTGCCGCTCGTCCTCTTGTTCCTCGGGTACTTGCCTCTCTCGTTACCGACCCGTCTGTTCCGGTCTCGTGCATTGACGCTCTTGTCGCTGCTGTCGCTGACTTCGCCTCTACCCGCCGCCTTGACTACGCCACCGCTCTGGTCTCTGCCCCTGCCTGTCCTCCGTCTGTCGGGGGTGCTCCTGCCCTTGGCAGTGACGTCCTGGAGGACCGCCAGTTCGAGCTTGCTTTCCTGTCCGAGGCTGCTCCCCATCTCTATTCCATGCTACTAGTCCCTGAGGGTGACCCAGACGCTTTCGACATCCCGACCCCTCGCACTTACGCTGAGGCGACATCGGGACCCTAGGCCTCGCAGTGGATAGCTGCCATGGAGCAGGAGATGGCATCTTGGAGATCCACCGGCACCTTCGTCGATGCAGTTCCCCCGCCTGGGGTAAACGTAGTCGATGGCCGCTGGCTCTTCAAGGTGAAGCGCCCTCCTGGAGAGCCGCCTGTGTTCAAGGTGCGCTACGTGGCTAGAGGCTTCAGTCAGCGTGAGGGGGTGGATTTCTTCCAGACCTTCGCTCCGACCCCGAAGATGACTACTCTTCAGGTGCTGCTACACGTAGCGGCTCAGCGTGACTACGAGCTTCACTCCCTCGACTTCTCCACTGCCTTTCTTCAGGGCAGCCTTCACGAGCAGGTCTACCTGCGTCGCCCTCAGGGCTTTACTGGCACCTTCCCCCTGGGACCCAGTGGCTTCTGCGGCGGCCAGTCTACGGCCTGCGCCAGGCGCCTCGTGAGTGGCACGACACTTTGCGTGCTACCCTTGCTGACCTGCAGTTCTTTCCGTCCTCTGCAGACCCCTCGCTCTTCGTTCGTGCTGGCTCGACTCCGTTCTACATCCTCGTTACGTAGACGACTAGTCTTTGCCACTGCTGACAGGGACGCACTGGCCTCCGTGAAGGCAGAGCTGCTGAAGAGACACACCTGCACTGACCTTGGAGAGCTGCGCCGTTACCTTGGCTTGCAGATCTCCAGGGACAGAGCCGCGCGCACCATCACCCTGACTCAGTCACACTTGGTGCGCCAGGTCCTTCAGAGGTTCGGCCTTCAGTTCTCCTCCGCACAGCCCACCCCTCTTCCTCTGGACCACAGACTCTCCGCTCCAGTTCCTGAGGAGTCGGTAGATCCCAGTGGTCCTTACGCTGAGCTAGTGGGTTGCCTCATGTACCTGATGACTTGCACTCGCCCAGATCTCGCATACCCTCTCAGCATCGTGGCTCGTTTCGTGGCCACTGGCAGGCACCGACCTCAGCACTGGTCTGCCGCTAAGAGGGTTTTGCGTTATCTTGCAAGTACATCGGGCATGGGGTTAGTGCTAGGCGGACGCAGGCCAGTGGTCCTTACTGGACACACAGACGCTTCTTGGGCAGACGACGCCGAGACGCTCAGGTCTTCCCAGGGCTACTGCTTTAGCCTTGGTTCAGGTGCTGTCTCGTGGAGAGCTACCCGCTCTTCGTCTGTTGCCCAGTCCAGCTGTGAGGCCGAGATCTACGCCGGTGCCATGGCGGCACAGGAGCTCCGCTGGCTGACCTTCTTGCTCACTGACTTAGGTGAGCGCCCTAGCTCTTCCCCGGTCCTGTACGCTGACAACAGGGCCATGATCCTCCTGTGTCAGGAGCCTCGACTCGAGGGCAGAGCGAAGCACATCCAGCTGCGGTACTTCCTCCTGCGTGAGCTACAGCAGCGTCGCCAGGCTCGCGTAGTACACTTAGCCTCCGGTGCCAACACAGCTGATATCTTTACGAAGGCGCTTGCGCCTAAAGATCATCAGCGGCACTGTGTGCAGCTTGGTCTGGTTCCTGTAGTCTCTCACTTACTCGGGCCTTGACTCTGTACTGTCCTATATATCTGTGTGTACACTCAGACTGGACTTGTGTCCTCTTACAGTGGTTGGACTAGTAGTGCCGCCCTGTACTAGTTCTTGCCTTGCCTGTACTCCTTCTGACTGGTCTTTTAGACCCTTGTCTCAGAGGCTGGACTAGTAGTGCCACCCTGAGCTGCTTGTCTAGAACATTCCCCTATGCAGTCCAGGGGGTGTGTCAAACATGTTTAGTTATCATGCTTGTATAGACTGTATAGGGTCATCTTCTAGAGAGTACAACTGTTAGGTATATGTTTGTGTACTCTCTCTCTCTAACATAAATTTTACTGTTTGTTAACTAAGTCCCAGTTGTAAAAGACTTGAGTAGTGCAGCGGAATTGAGTAGTTGAACCCTTGTACTGGTATATGAGAACAAGTGATTTTTAAAAGAGCAAGCATACAACAATATATAGAAAGTAGGAAAGTAAAGCAGTTGTAGAATACAGTTGAAAGGGCGGTTTATCGAGTCGCACAGCGACTCGATTGTCGCTTCGGTTACCATCTTTGCAGTTGTAACTGTCAGTCGTAACCTCCAGTTGCGACCCTTCGAGTCCTTTCGTGTTCTTTGTCCATCCCCTCGTGTAACCTCCGTTGACTCGCGTACCCGTTACGACCTTCCTCGAGTGTGGTGTTACACTTCAGAAACGCTCAAGTCCTTGAGGTATTTCCAACACTCCCCTTCGTTTCTAGAGTGCTGATGTGTTCAGATCCGGTGACGTTTGTCTGCCCGGTCAGCAGCATGCAGTGATCGAACTTTGCCTTCGCCAGTTTCTTCGCCAGGTAGTCTGCGACCATTTCTGTTGTAGGGCAGTAACTGAGTTGAAGTCTCCCCTTCGCGATTTCATTTTTGACGAAAAAGTACCGCAGGGCAATGTGCTTGGTTCGGTTGGCGAAGCCGTCCTTGTTCGCGATTTTGATCGCAGATTGGTTGTCGCAGAGGAGTGAGAAGACGGGCAGGGTCGCGATCTTCGCTTCCACGAGCAACTCTCGCAGGTAGAGTCCTTCCTTGGTCGCAGTACAGAGGGCGATATATTCTGCTTCAGCCGAAGATAGTGCGATTAGTTCCTGTTTGCTCGACTGCCAGGAGATAGTCCCGATAGGTTCTAGTCGGTAGATGTAGCCCGTTCTCGATCGTCGATTTTCCCTGTCCCCCGCGTGGTCGGCGTCGACGTATCCAAGTAGTTGTACGGATGGTGTTGTTACTTTGCTGTAGGTAAGTCCGGTCGTCGGCGTAGAGACGAAGTAGAGTAGAGCCCGGTTTAGTTCTTCGAGATCTTCTTGTTCCGGCTGCTTCAGATGCGTCGCCAGCTGGCTTGCGCTGTAGGATAGGTCAGGTCGGCAGGTTACTGCTGCGAATAGTAGGCAGCCGAGCTTCTGCTGATACTCTCGGATTTGCTTCGCGGGGAGTTTTTCGAAGGTGTCGTTGTTGTTCCCGTAGCGGTAGGGAGTCGTGACTGTAGTTGGTGTTAGTCCGAACTTCTTTGCGACAACACCTGCGTACTTTCCAGCGTACAGGTAGAACGCCGAGTTGTCTTCGACGACATTCAGACCTAGGTACTGGGTCACTGTGTCGGACACTGTGAGTGTCAAGTCCCCTTTCAGCTCCCCTTCGAACCAGGTGGCGATATCGGTAGTGGAACCGATGTAGAGCAGGTCGTCGACGTAAACGATGAGTAGGATATACTCTCTTCCCTTCTGCAGTCGGTACATGCCTTGGTCATGCGGCAGCTGTAGGAATCCGATTCTGACGAGGCGACCGTGAAGATGCTGCTGCCAGAGCCGCGGGGCTTGCTTGATCCCGTAAAGGGATTTTGTCAGCTGGCATACTTTTGTGGGGTCGTCGATGAATCCGTGGGGCTGGTCGACGAAGATTTCGGCGTCCACAGGTGCGTACAGGAAGGCATTTGCGACGTCGATCTGGCGCAGTGGTAGTTTCTTTGTGGCCGCGACGGCGAGTAGGATGCGCAAGGAGGTGTGACGAGAGACTGGGGCGAATGTTTCTGTGTAGTCGGTTCCGTATCGTTGATCAAATCCTCGTACGACCCAGCGAGCCTTGAATCGTTCGATGGAGCCGTCCGCATTGGTCTTGATGCGGTACACCCATTTTCCCGAGAGAACGTTTTTCCCGTTGACGTTCGTTGCAGGTACCAGCTTCCATGTGTTTCGGTCTTGCAGAGCTTTCAGTTCCTTTTCCATTGCCTCCTTCCATTTCGCCTTATGTTCCCCCCCAAAGCCTGCGACAGAGTCGTTGGCTCGCGCGGAGATGGCGGCGGCGGGTGCTGGATGGAGACCCATAAGCCGAGGATTTGCAGTCCCGTGGGTGGGTGTCGAGGGGAATTTTCATTCCCGGAATAGGCTGCTTCGTCACCATCTTCTTGATCAGGTAAGAAGTTGGGGCCGATGCGTTCTGAGATATTTGTGTCGACCGGGTGAGGTGTAGCGTAACCTTGGTCAGCGAAGTGGTAGAGGGTGTCGAGGTTGTTGCTATCGAGAGGATTGTCTTCGTCGAGTGGAACAGGTACGGAACAGAAAGGGAGTGGTCCGGCAGCTTCCGAGGCTCCAGGTACGTCTTCTTCTGCTGCGTTAGCCTCGGCAGCACGGTCGGCGAAGGAACGAAGGCCCGCGAGGCCGTCGGTGGGGTCGTGTGTGTTGGCAATGTTGTCCAGGTAATGCTGCAGTGTCAGTCGCTCGTAGAAGATAACATCACGTGATGCCACCGTATTTTTGTCTTGTATGTCGAGGATTTTCCATGCGTGAAAATGTTTGGCGATGCCGAGGTGTAGTCCCCACCGTGCTCGTTGAGTGAAGCGTCCTGCTCGGGCTGTGTGGGGTCTGTACTGTACCATGCAGCCGAAAACTCAAAGTAATTTTGTGCTGCCCCTTTTTCGTGTCCATAGCAGGTGCAGTGATGCGTTGTTGGGAAGCGATGACGATGACAACAGATTGTGCAGGTGGACTGCATGTGTCATCGCGTCTGGCCACAGTGTATTGGGCAGTCTCATCCCCAGGAGCAGCTTTCGCATCGTCGTCTGCAAGGTCCGGTTCATTCGTTCTGCGACCCCCTGCTGCTGGTGAGCGTAGGGCAGGGACACCAAACGTCTGATTCCTCTTTCCGCCAAGTAGGTCCTGAAGCGTTGTGACTGGTATTCCAGTGCACCGTCTGACTGGAAGCTTTTGAGCTTCGTTCCTGATTCTCGTTCAGCGATGGGAAGCCACGTCTTGAAGGCTTCGAAGGCTTGGTCTCTTGTCTTGAGGTTGTAGTGCCAAACATATCTTGTTGCTGCATCGATGAACGTTATGACATAGTTGAAGTCGGATTCAGTGTCGTCTCGAGGCATGTTCAAGATGTCGCTGTAAACCTTTTCCATCGGTGCGTATGCAGGTGCACTTGGATTGTGATGTGACGGAAAAGGTTGGTGTTGAAGATCTGCTTCGGGGCATGTGAAGCACCGTGCGCGAGGTCGTCGAAGTTCCTGTCCGCTTGTTGTAAGGAGAGCGTTTCGTTCTAACACTTTGGCTTGGATGGTTTGTAGTACCGTGCTATTTGCAGGATGCCCAAGGCGTTGATGCCAGATGTCGTCGGGAGCTCGATGGCCGGGCGATCGGTGATACATGTCGGTGTTGGAGAAGAACACGACGACGGTGGCGGGACTTCGGCAGACTTCGCGTGTGGTGGGCATGAGTTGATCTGCTTCGGTTGGCGGTCCTCGGATTGCTGGTGGTGATACTCTGCTGGGTCCTGCTGCGGTGAATTCAGGTGATGTCGATGAAGAGACGCTTGCCGGTACTTGTCTTTCTTGTCGAATGACTGCTAATGCCCGTGTTCTTTCTGCTGCAGGTATGGTGTTGGAGTACCAGTATCCATCTTGGTTGAGGTCGGGGTCAAGGTCTGGTGGGTGCGTCCATGCGGCGAATGATACGATGCCATCGCTATCGGCGGTTCCGCGGTCGGGGACAAAGTCCAACACGAAGATGCCGGACTTTAGTAGAGCGCGACCGATGAAGAGACCGCCCTTCCCGTGGTGTAGGCGAAATTCGTTGGAGTCGGAGTCGCACTCCAGGTGAATTCCTTTTGCCATTAACTGGCTGACGCTTAGTAAGTTGTATCCCAAGTTGTTGACGATGAGGACTTTGTTGAGTTGCAGTATAACGTTTGTCTCCATGGATTGTAACTGAACCACTCCTTGTCTGTTTGTCTTAGGTTCTCGTTGTTGGCGACGGTGATGATGACGTCTCGGTTGAGACGTCGTTCTCGTTGCATGAACCGCCCGGAAGAACACATGTGTTGGCCGCAGCAGCTGTCCAAGAACCAAGTGTTGCGTCCGGTGGGTTCGGAGTTCGCGACTGCAGCGTACGTTGGGTTGACCTGAAGTCCCTGTGAGCGCGGCGGCGATAGTTCTTCTTCATCGGGAGCGTAAGTTGGCGGTGATCCGGGTGCGCAGTTGTCGATGTGTACCATGCAGTTGATGATATTCGGTGTATTTTGTGCAGATGTGGAAGAGTGTCTCGGCGGACTTGCTTGAGTGGAAGCGACTTGTGGGTCTACTGGACGATAAGCTCGGGGACGTGTGCAGTTGACTTTGGAGTGTCCGGATGTTTGGCAGTTGTGGCAGAACGGCGGTACAATGGTGAGTCCTCTGTTGTCGCGTTGATCTTGCCTACCGCGTCGGTTGTAGTTGTTGTCGTGTCTTCGTTGAGCGTAGAAGACTAATGGTTGTTGTTTCCTTGGTTGTCTTTCTTCAAACAGATCCATCTCCTGTTGTTCAGCATGGAGCTCGGCGCAGAGGTGCATCTCCGAGATTCGGCCGTGAGCGCGAAGGAGCGAGCGGGTGGTTCGCCATTCTGGCCCGAGCCCATCGAGGACAAGCGTCACGAAGCTTTCTTCAGTGATTGTTCCTTCGCACCGAAGCAGGCGGTCGCGGAGTGTCTGTCATCGACTCATATACTGCATCGCCTTTTCCCCGGTCTTCATCTGTATTGTTGTCAGCTGCACATGAGTCTGCTTTGTGTCACGCTGTCATTTGCTTGATAGAGGCACTTGAGGTGATGCCATGCGAGTTCCGCGGAGTTTCCGTAGCTCCTATACGTTCTGATGCTTTGCTGTTCTTGTGGTGACAGGTTCCGTAGGAGAATTGTGTACGCCAGCAGCGACTAATACGTGAAGATTTCTTGTTCTTTTGCAGTGCCATTGCTTGGGAATGGCAGGGACCCGTTGAAGTATCCCAAGAGATGCGCAGCCTCCATCAGCAGCTCGAACTCAAAACTCCAGGTAAAGAAATCGTGTCCGTTGAATGGTGAGGATGTCTGCAGTTTAATCACGTGTGAAAACTGCGCCTGGAAACTTAAAATCTCGTTTGGTGTCTGTTGTGATGCAGCTGCTGTTGGTTGGGCACAGGGCGGCATGAACTCGAACGTCCCCGGTGAAGAGTGATAAGGCGCAAAGGTAGGCGCTTGATTGTGTCGCCCGAACGATGAGTTGTCGAGACTCATTGGCGCTAATCCCATGTTTCCTCCATTGCTTTGTGTTGAATGCGCAGGTGTCCTTGTCTGCTGCTGCTGGTCGAAGTGTGACATGAAGCTGAAGAACCTTTCCATAAGGTTCGGGTCCACGCTTGAAGAGGGTGATGGGGTCACCATTTCTGGTGCTCTTCCTGTTGTTTCTTGAGCAGCGCCGATCTCGGTTTGCAGTCCTGAAGTGTGCGGTCCAGAGTTGCCAGGTTGAGTATCTTGGGCACTGGGTGAGCCCTTAGAGGTTTTCTTGCCCTTGCTGTCCATGACTTGTAATCAATGAAGTCGTTGGTGTGCTGATTGTAGATAGAGCGTAGTTGGTGGGAGTTTGGTCTCTGACCAGCTCTCATACCATGTTGGGCTGAGAAATGCCCTTAGGATCTTTCCAGAGACTAAGTCCCAGTTGTAAAAGACTTGAGTAGTGCAGCGGAAGTTGAGTAGTTGAACCCTTGTACTGGTATATGCGAACAAGTGATTTTTTTAAAGAGCAAGCATATAGCAATATATAGAAAGTAGGAAAGTAAAGCAGTTGTAGAATACAGTTGAGAAAAGGGCGGTTATCGAGTCGCACAGCGACTCAACTGTCGCTTCGGTTACCATCTTTGCAGTTGTAACTGTCAGTCGCAACCTCCAGTTGCGACCCTTCGAGTCCTTTCGTGTTGTTTGTCCATCCCCTCGTGTAACCTCCATTGACTCGCGTACCCGTTACGACCTTCCTCGAGTGTGGTGTTACACTTCAGAAACGCTCAAGTCCTTGAGGTATTTCCAACATACACAATCTACACTATCTCTTGTTAAAATACAAATTGTGCAGGCATAATTTGTTGCTCTGCTACTGCTTTTATGCAAAATTTGCTCGCTGAAGTTGTGTTGTGACTCACGTAGTAAATGTGTCATTCAGTAGAATATATAATCGTGAAAGCTTGCTTAGGCCATCTTGCAAAGGCAACGTGCTTCATTCCAGATGGGTAGTAGTACATAGTTCTCGTCCAATACATGCAAACATGGGATACTACAACTGACAAGGGTGGGGGGGTGGGAGAAATCTGAAAGAAATTGAAAGGTGGTGCAGGAGACGAAGTATAGAATTTGCTGACACAAGTACTTGAAGTAGAAAGTAATACTGGAAGTACCTCCAGTAACAGCCAGTATTAACAACTTGTAACACCATTATCAGTGTTACAGCCTTGTGATACTTCAAGACTTAACCAAGGATATTTGCTGGAATGGTAGACTAGTAAGACAACGGAAGTCTTAGAACTTGTAAAGTGTTGACAAGAATTTACTGAAGAACAAATTAATAATTACAGTTGTACAAGCTACTTTTATATCTGCTATACGTACCTATTCGGTAATGTACATGTTCAAAACTATTTGCGCTATGCGCTCTAACGCTACTGAAAAGAGCGCGACTGTTCGCGTGGCTGAAACGGCCTGCTGACGTAATCATCCAGACGAGCGCTATTTGCTAACGTCATTCTACGGATGCTAACCACAGTGTAACTCGACAATATCTATCGGAACTACTTACAGAAACGCTTTAGTACGATTTTATTACAACACTCCCCTTCATTTCTGGAAGTCCGATAGTGTCACTTCTTGATAATTCCGCAGAGTTTGTTGCAGTACTGGAACTTCTGACGTGTCAACTTCTTGATCAGATGAAGCCGGTGCGAGATCGACGATTAGAAGTATCTGCTGCATGATGAGCATCGACGTACCCGTTAAGATATAGAGTTTTCGTAGTAGTGACTTGATAGGTAAGTCCGACTTCAGATGTCGAAATGAAATACTGTAGAGCGCGAAGAAGATCTAGCCGATTCTCCCCCTCTCAGGTCGACGTAGAAATTGCCCGAGCTGGCTAGCGGCATAGGCGAGATCCGGACGACACGAAACTGCTGCGAATAGAAGACAACCCAGTTGCTGCTGATAGAGTTGTAGTTCAGTGTTGTTGAGTGGAGTAGTATCGGGTTTGTAGTCCGTCGGTAGAGATCGGTAAGGAGTGGTTACAGTTGAAGGTGTAAGATTAAATCGTGCGGCTAGCGTAGCTGCATACTTAGAAGCTGTAAGATGAATAGCAGTTGCTGTTCGGTGGATGTTAAGGCCGAGAAACTGTGTGACTTTAGGGGTGATAGTGATCCGTAGATGTTGTTGAAGTTTCTGTTCGAAGATAGTAGCAAGGGAATCGATGGTGCTGATGTAGAGTAAATCGTCGATGTAAGTGACGAGTAGGAGGTAGTCAGGACCGTCGGTACGTAGGTACATTCCTTGATCATGCGGTAACTGGCGAAATCCGGCAGATAATAACTATCGGTGTAGATACTGCTGCCATAGTCGTGGAGCCTGCTTAATGCCGTAGAGAGATTTTATGAGACGGCAGACGCTGGGAGGGTTAGTTTTGTAAGAATGTGGGTACTCAACCAGAATTAGGGCGTCGACAGGTGCATAGAGAAAAGTGTTGGCGACGTCGATTTGACGAAGTCTAAATTTCCGGTATATCGCGATACAAAGGAGGATGTGGACACTAGTATGTCTGCCGACAGGAGCGAAGGTTAATTCGTAGTCGAGTCCAAAAGTCAGCTCGAAGCCGCGGATGACCCATCGCGCCTTGAAATTTTCAAAGGAACCATCGGCGTTTGTCTTCACACGGAAAACCCATTTTCCGGTAAGAACCTTACTCCCCTTTATTTCTCGCAGCGGGATTAGATCCCAGGTACCTCTCTTTTCTAGAGCTGCTAACTCTCGGTTCATGGATTCACGCCATTTTTCCCTGTGTTGACTTGTCAAGGCTTGGCGAGCTGTTTTCGGTTCCAGAATCTTACTGCTGTTTGACTATACTGCAACTGCAAGTCCCAAAACTTGTAAACCAATTTCTGTAAAACGCGAACGATTTGAGTTGACACCGGAGAAGTTGTGTTATGATCCCTGTTCCCCCCCAACTTCTTTAGGTGTTACACGAATTGCTGCTTCGGAGACAACTTGCATTGGCTGCTGCTGACGATCTCGTTCATAATCAAGAACGACATCACGAACATCTTCAGAGGCTGCTTCGCTGAGTGGGATAAACTCGGCAGTTCCAGCTGACGTGGTTGGCACGGGGATGTCTGTGGCAGCTTCGGAAGACTCAGCGACGGATTCATCCTGTACATCGGCTTCTGCGTCGTCGGTAGCGAAAGCACGCGAGCCTTCGAACAGCCTGGCAGGGTTGGCAACTGCTGCCTGGTGAGCACGAAAAACAGGTAAGGTGAGTCGTTCGTAGAAAAGACAATCACGTGCCAGTACGATTTGACTCTTGGGAAGATCCATAATTTTCCACGCGTAAAACTACTTTTCGATGCCAAAACGAATGCCCCACTTAGCCCGTTCCGAAAATTCCCCGAGTGCTGCAGTCGGAGGTCGCTATTGGATGATACACCCGAAAACTCTTAAAAGTTTTGTGTTGCCCACTTTTTGGGTCCATTGCAGGTGTGGCGAAGAAAATTGCGAAAGAGAAGTTGTCGACAACAAGTTGTGCAGAAAAAATGCATGGTCCAAAGCGTAAGTCCAAAAATGCGGTGGTAGTGCTGCCTTAGTCAGCAAAACCCGCATCTTCTCTTGCAATGTCTTATTCATCCGCTTTGCTACCCCCATCTATTGGTGTTGATGTGGCAGAGATCCTCGGCGCTTGATGCCTAGGGTTTGAAGATACTCAGTGAAGGTTGTGCTCGTATACTCTCCTGGGCTGTCACTTTGAAATTCTTGATTTTTTTCCTTCGACTCACTTTCAACCACCGCGAGCCACGCGACGAAGATATGTTTGCCGTCCAAACATATCGAATAGAAGCCGCGATAAAAGAGATCATATAAAGCTCCCCCTTAGGTCCAGCTTTAGGTAAGTTGAGGATGTCGCTGTAGACTTTGTGCATAAGTGTGTAATGAGTCGATCCCGGAAAGTGACTTGGAAAGGGTCCATGAGGAGGATTAGCAGTTGTGCATGTTGTGCAGACTGCTGGTCATGAAGGCGGCTTCATCTCGTTTCCATCTGGTAAGAGCAAGCTGTTTTTGTCAAGAACTGATGCCTGTAAAGAATGATTAAGAATCCCTGGAGAAGGATGACCTAACCGTTGATGCCATATATCTTCTGTTGCTTTGTGTCCTGTTGATCGCAGATAAAAATCGGCATTAGTATAAAATGGAGAAAAGATGAAATGAGAAAACGCTGGTGATTCGTCGAGTTGTCCAGGAATGAAGCGGGTAAGAGGTAACTTAGTCGTTTGAACTTCCACTTCGAGAACTTCTTCTGGTTGAAGAACTAATTCTCCTTCTTCGATTTCTGGTTCTGCTGTGTCTGCTGCAGGTTGACGGATGATAACCCCTGTGTCTGCTTCACTGCTACTCTGCTGCTCTCCTTCCTCTGCTTCACTGCTGCTGCTGTTGGGTCCCCAAGGTACCTCAGGTTTGTTGTTGGGTTGTTGTAAAGTATCATAATAGTTTCGCCACGCTCAAGTATCTTCTCCAGCGTGTTTATTGGCCAGGAATCAAGAGCCATTATAACTGCTGCGGCTGTAGGAGATCCTGTTGGATCTGTAGTTGCACGAAAGTCGATATCAACCTTCTGAAAATCAGCTTCCTCGGGATGTTGCCAAGGCCCAGGAGATAACACTCTGTCAATGTCTCCAGAAGTGCCTTGCGACTCAAATTGAAGAACGGAGACCCCATACTGAGTGGCGGCTCTCCCAATGTAAGTATTAGTATCATTGTGATAAAGTTCTTGGTCTATGGTTTCACGATTGCCTTGTGTCCTGATCTTATGTCGCCGTAGTTGAGCCGTCGAAAGAAGATTAAAACCAAGTCCAGCGATGATGAGGACGTTTGTAACATGTAAAGAAAAACCAGTGTCAACAGAATCCAGCGTGACGCTGGCGATAGATCTTGCCATGATCGTTTGTCCGTTGGCAACTGTGACAGGTACTGGATGGCGAAGAGGTCGCTGATGAGTGATGAAGGTGTTTCAGTAGAGCACATGTGTTGACCACAACAACTGTCAAGATACCAAGTGTTTGGTCCTGCACTAACCTGAGCAAGATTAGCATAGACCTGAGGTAAGACCATATTCTCAGGTTGCTCGATGAAACTTTCTTCCTCCTCATCGTCGAAATCTGAATCTGTTGCATGAACTCTTGTAACACAGCTGAAAACCTGTTTTCCTGATTTGGCAGGAGTTGTTGTCGGTAGATTCTTGTTCACGGGTTGCTTGAACTGCTGCGACTGCGCCTGTGCTCCTCGTTTCTTATCAGCCTTAAGCTTGTTGCAATACTTGATGTTGTGTCCATCCCTTTTGCAGTAGTGACAGAAGAACGTGTTGACTCGTTTTGCAGGTGTTGAATAGAAACTGAGGTTAACTGCTCCTTTTTTGTTACGTGCTGTTTGCAGGTCAAGGTCCTGCTGCTGAGCTTGAAGAGTCGAACAAATTTCAGCTTCCGAAATATTTGGTTGAATGCGAAGAAGTGATCGACACTGCCGCCATTCTACTCCAAGGCCGGCAAGAAGGACTGTTACAAACATGTCCTTTGGGAAGTATCCGCCGCACTTTTCCAATTGGTCACAAAGTGTTCGAGCCCTGTTGATGTAATCCGAAACATTCTCGTTGCCCTGCATCTGTACAGTAGTCAGTTGTGAGAGAATCTTACTCACGGAAATGGTGTCCTGTGCCATATATAGCCCCTTCAAATGCTTCCATGCAGATTCGGCTGGAGTCAAGCTAGTGTGAAGGGAGCGTATACCAAGCTGCTCTTTCAGCGACAGATTGCGGATAAGAACTGTGTAAGCGCTGAGTGAAGCATTGAAAAAAAAATGCTGCTCCATCTGTGTTCCCGTAATAGGATACGAGTTATCGCCACTGAAGAACGGCCATAATCCAGTGGATTTCGCGAGGAGCTCGAACTCGAAACTCCAAGAGTAGAAGTCAGCGCCATTAAAAGGTATAGTTGTCTTGATTTGTGTATTACTTAAAATGTTCGGAGCCTGAAAGGCAGGTCCAGTTAAAGAAATCTGCTGCTGCAGAAACTGCTGTTGCGGTTGCTGTTGTTGCTGTTGATTTTGCTGTTGTTGTTGAAATTGTTGTTGCGCTTGTTGCTGTTGCTGAAGAAATTGAAACTGTTGATGTTGAGTAGGTGTAAACGCGAACGAAGAACTGGAGCTTGGAGAGGCTGCAGCTCTTGCATAGCTGGAACAACCAATACTCATACCACTGAAAGCCGTTGATATTGATGCTGCTGCGATGTTGCAGGTGCGAAGGACGAAGTCTCTAGTGGATGCACAGTAGGCAAAACTTGCTGCTGTTGAGGCATCCCAATTGAAGAATAAGCAGGTGGAAAATTTCCAGCTGCAGAGTCACCTGCTTGACCTGTGAAGACAGTAGGATTTGTAATACCCGTGGGTCCAGTTGTTGAAGAAGCAGATGTTGGAGTTGGTGATGGTCCAGTCATTTGTAGAATTGACGATAGTCTTAATTCCAGACAGCTCTCATACCATGAAAGAAATTGAAAGGTAATGCAGGAGACTAAGTATAGAATCTGCAAGCATAAGTATTTGAAGTAGAAAGTAATACTGGAAGTACCTTCAGTAACAGCCAGTATCAACAACTTATAACACCAGAATCAGTATTACAGCCTTGTGATACTTCAAGACTTAACCAAGGATCTTTGCGGGAATGGTAGACTAGTAAGACAGCGAAAGTCTTAGAACTTGTAAGTCTTGACCAGAATTTACTGAAGAACAAGTTGATAATTGAAGTCATACAAGCTACTTTTATATCTGCTAGAAACACCTATTCGGTAATGTACATGTTCAAAACTATTTGCGCTATGCGCTCTAACCGCTACTGAAAAGAGCGTGACTGTTCGCGTGACTAAAACGGCCTGCTGACGTAATCATCCAGACGAGCGCTATTTGTTGACGTCATTCTACGGATGCTAACTACAGTGTAACTCGACAATATCTATCGGAACTACTTACAGAAATGCTTGAGTAGGATTTTATCACAACACTCCCCTTCATTTATGGATTCCGATAGTGTCACTTCTTGATAATTCCGCAGAGTTTGTTGCAGTATTGGGACTTCTAATGTGTCAACTTCTTGGTGAGAAAATCTGCAGCCATTTCATTGGTTGAACAGTAGACCAATTGCATTCTCTTCTTTTCGACTTCATCTTTGACGAAGAAGTATCGCAGCAAAATGTGTTTCGTCCTGTTGGCGAAGCCAGGTTGGTGCGCAATTCTGATTGCACGATATTTTGTTAATTACATGTCATATTTGATTTGCAATGCAATAGCAGGGCTATGGGGCAATCCTAGGCCTGAGAATGCTGCCGCGAGGGTGCTTGGGCGAAGGCACTGGTTTCCTTGGGTGAGGGACAGCTGTGCCACGACTTTCGGGGCCCAAGCCCGAGGGGCTGGTTGAAGCAGGGGCCACCAGGATGCCCAAGGCCACTCGGGAATGATCAGCGCCAGGGTACTCTGCGTACGCTATGCATGACGGAGAGTGGCAGGGATCAGGTTGGGGGACGGGAAGGTGAAGCCTCTTTCACTTGTCTAGGAGATGAAGAACGCGTCGATCGTAGTTGCGTTGGGGTGCAGTATTTTAGCACGAAATCGTGGCAGCTGGCTGTTGTGCATGTTTGCAAACAGGTCGATCGAGTGCGGGCCACAACGTTGTTCCAACATGCGGAACCATGGTGCATGGAGCGAGTAATCGTCGTGATCCTGCCGCTTCAAGAGTTTGTCGGCTTGTGCGTTGAGCTCCCGCGGGATCATTCGATTGCGAGGCGCGTGGATTTTCAATGCAGAGGCTGATTATTGCTTGGTAGATCAACGTGAGTGCCGGCTGGTGAGAGCCGCCCTTGCGAAGGATGAAGTCGACTCCTTGGTTGTCGACATTAACGAGCACGTGGCTACGAACCAACTGACTCGCAAAGGTGCGGAGCACCCAATGAACTCCTTCAAGCTCCCTGCGTATGCTAGAGGTTTGGAGGAGGGCGTCCGACATTCTGCTACTTGCCCCAGATGGGGTTCCCGGAAACCGTGTAAGAGTAGCACCCTAGCTGTGTGCGCTGGCATCAACGTGGATAATTGCATCGAACTGGTGGTGCAAGTGGAATGGGGCGCCATTGAATCGATCGAAGTGGGTTTGCCAGAAGGTAAATTCTTCAATAACGTGTGGTGGAAAGCACACCTTGGCGTTCCATGACGTGGCTTCCGCGACCAAGCGTAGTAGTTCGTTATTGAAGGCCCGCGCCATCGTGCCGAGCGTGAGGGCCATGGAGGCAAGCATCCAGTGACTCGGGCAACTTGCCGGATGGGTACTGGTTGCGCCACTTGTCCCTTAGCGATGAGCACCTGAAGTGTGTGCAAGAGTTGTATACATCGTTCGGCTCCGACCAGAAACAAGCCATGGGTAGTGTCGAGCTCCAGCCCCAGGAAGCGGATCTGGTGGGATGGTTGCAGGTGTGATTTCTTCCCGTTGATGACAAATCCGGCTGCCCTGAAGTCCTGAAGGACTTCCGTGCAGGTCGTCTACATATGGGACGAAACGTACGCCGGGAGCCATCCATCGTTTGGCCTTTTGCTTGATGAGCTGAGAGAAAATGAAGGGTGCTGTTACCAAACTGAATTGCAAAGACTTGAAGCAATAGTATTCCCCATTGAACTGGAAGCCTGGGAACCTCCACCAGGAGGGATGCATCTCAACGTGGTGGTAGCCAGAATTGAGGTCAATGGTGAGAAGCCAATCGTTGGGTCAGATGAGCTCTGTGACCCGGCTTAGGCCTTCGTACTTGAACTTTGGAATGTGCAAGTGGGCATTGACTTGCGCAAGTCAAGGATGAGGCGAAATTTTTTGCGCTGCTCGACCACATTGAGTGGGCTGATGCATGTGAATGCAGCTTTTGACGAGACCTTCATGGCAGCACCGGTGGATAGGAGGTCTTGAATGACATCTCGCGTGAATGTGGTGTGCCCGCGGACGCCCGCATAGTTAGCATCCTCGAATGGGATGGGTGCCTCATTCTTCCATGGAAGCCAGTATCCCTTGGTAATGATGGAGAGGATGAAGCTGCTGTTGCACCATGAGCACCACCATTGGAGTTCGTGCCGCAAGCGGCTGCGCATGAATGTTACCGATTTGGTGATAACGGCGTACTTGTACGAGTCCCACTCTCTGTCGAACGGTTCGCCACCAAGGGCTGCAGGTATTGGCAACCAGGAAAGTAGAAAAGGTATGGATGGTTGGCCAATAGACCGAGCATGCGAGTTGTCGGGTGAGATGTCTGTTTCCAATGCCTCTTTCTGACATGTGTACAAAGAGTGCACTACCTCGTACCCCCCACCTTTTTTCTTCTTTTTTTTCTTCTTCTTCTTTTTGACTCGTGTGCCCATGCATTTGCCTCACATTGTCACGAGGGCCAACACCCTTTTTGTCTCATGCTCTTGTCTGTGAGCTGTACAACATCCTCTCTCACTCTCCCTCTCCCTCTCCCTCTCTCTCTCTCTCTCTCTCTCTCTCTCTCTATCTCTCTCTCTCTCTCTCGATCTCTCGATCTCTCTCTCTCTCTCTCTCTCTCTCTCTCTCTCTCTCTCTCTCTCTCTCTCTCTCTCTCTCTCTCTCTCTCTCTCTCTCTCTCTTTCCCTCTCTCTCCCTCTTCTCTCTCTCTCTCTCTCTCTCTCTCTCTTTCTCTCTCTCTCTCTCTCTCTCTCTCTCTCTCTCTCTCGCTCTCTCTCTCTCTCTCTCTCTCTCTCTCTCTCTCCCGCTCTCTTTGTTTGCCATCAAGAGCGTATTTCATTGGGCTGCCCTTGGGCCAGTCATGTTTGTGTAGTCCCTCGTACCTTCTTGGTTTCTTGCTCTCCCTCTCATTCTCTCACTCTAGTTTTTTTTTTCAAACATTAGTCTATTGATTCAGAATGACATAACAAACTCCACACATAGAGAGAAGCCTTAGCAAGGGTCTATACCCAAAGAAACAGCCTTTAGGGCTACCAAATCTGGACCCCTAGGTCCATGTGCCTACGCACCACCGGTACGCCCCATGTGCTCCCGGCATATTGGCAAAGGGGCGCCACCCCATACGCCTCCTCACACCACGGGTGAGGGGTCTTGTGAGCCTTGCCAGCCCATGGGGCAGGAATTTGCCATCTGGCCGGACTCGCCCGCCCATGAAGCGGGGTTCCTGGCAGCTGCCGGATCCAATGAGCTTGTTGCCCTGATCGCCATCATGGCCGGGGGTGCGACCGCCACGGGTGTAATCGGTGCGGGCGCACTTGAGGGCCGCGACATCAGCGATGACGAGCTTGTAGGAGCAGGAGGTGAGGTCGCTCTTGGACTGGCATAGCTGGAACCAGTCGGCGTCCTCGAACCCCACCTCGTCCGCCACCAAGAGCATCTCGAAACGCATGTTGATGAGCGTTTTGATGTGCGCCACATTTGAGAGGACGCTTTTGGTGTCGCCGTTCTGCAACTTGAACTCGACGTGCCTGAGGTGGGCCTGAATAGAAGCAAACACCTCTGCCTGGTTGCGCACGCCCTTGCGCATGAAGGTTGTGGCCGCGAGTGTGGGGTTGAGGGGAGGAAGAGGGGGGGCGGGTGCAATAATGCGACGACGAGCAATGTTATTAGGTGCCTCACCATCGTTGTTATCGGAGTCATCACTGTCGTCGGGACAGCGACAGGTGCAGGTGTCGGGGCAAGAGGCGGGGCAGGTTCGTCGAGGCAGGGAGCCTTGTTAGCACGAGGGAGAGCGGGCGTTTCCTTATTCTTGTTAATTTTTGCGGGGGCGGAATTTTTTCGGATGAATTCACAATTGTAACAGGTGCGGTTTGCTGTAACAGCACCATAAGTGTCTGCAGCTGCTCCGCAGTAAACGGGGGGGCGACGGCAGCCGGCGCGATCTCCTTGGGGGTGCTGCGTGGCGTTTCGCAGAAGTGGCTAGCGGGCTAAGGGGCGGCTAGAGCGCGCTGGCTGGAGCCAAACCAACGCGCTGGTTGCTGCCGTCTGTGCGATGGCGCATCGAGGCCGCCACGGCAGCGCGACGAGGCCACCACAGCAGCGCGTCGAGGCCGCCATGACAGCTCGATAGGCCGCGCCACGGCGGCGCAACGAGGCCGCGCCACGGCAGCGCAATGAGGCCGCGCCTCGGCGGCGCGAGGACAGGGGAGAGTGAGATGCGGAAGCGTGGGGAGCAGGCCCGGCAGTATGGAACTGCTCTGATACCATGTTGAGATAGGGTTTAGCTAGGGAGAAGGTTAGCGAGGAGAATAGAGATAGACTAGAGAAGAGGGAGAGGTACAAGAGAAGAGTTGTCCCCTCTACAATAAGAACCAGTACGAGTAGTACACCTACCAATCCTAGACATATGCATTTGTATATGCTGACAACACGGTGTGGTGTGTGTCGAAAACAGATAAGCCTAGGAATTATCTAGGCATAGGAGAATGTCGAGAGGTTTAGCTAGGGGGGAAGAGTTACGAGAGATAAAGGGGGTTGGACTAGAAGAGGAAGAGATACAAGAAGGGGGGGTTGTCCCCTCTACAGTAGGATCCAGTAACATAGCACATCTACCAAGCCTACACGTATATAGATATATATAAATATATAGTTTGAGACACCCCCTAGGCTTGGTAGTGGCAAGCCCACCCCACACGCAGCACCCCCATATCCTTGCACCCCCATGCCCTGCAGCAGCTGTGGCGTCAACCAGCCGGTCGACCCCTCGGCAATCGAGGTGGCGACGTCGACGGCGGGTCACAGCGGCGGCGGCGACTGCGGTGGCGGCGGCGGCAAGGCCTGCAGCACCTGCCGCGGCAGCAAGGCCTGCAGCACCTGCGGCGGCGGCGTCGAGGCACCCGGCGGCAGCGCCCGAGGCACTCGGCGGCGTGGCTCACACTGCGACGACGAGGGGGAGGACGGCACGAGGCCTCCAGCAGCTGCGGCGGGGAGGAGGGGAAAGGCAGAGGAGGGGTAGGGGGGGGGGGGGGGGGGCGAATCTTCAGTGAGGCGCCATGGCTGGTGCGGCGCTTACTGGCATGCGGGCGAGCTGGACGGTGCTAAAACCGGGTGCTGGCCGCTGCCGTCCGTGCGCTGGCGCGTCGACGCCGCCACGGCAGCGCGTCGGGGCTGCCACGGCAGCGCATAAAGGCCGCCGTGTCAGCACGACATGGCCGCCACAGCGGCGCATAAGTGACGGGAGGGGCGAGAGGACGCTGCGGAAGCGTGATGACAGGCAAGATCGGCCTGCTCTGGTACCATGTCGAAAGGAGATAAGCATAGGAACTATCTAGGCATAGGAGAATGTCGAGAGGTTTAGCTAGGGGGGAGGAGTTACGAGAGATAAAGGGGTTTGGACTAGAAGAGGAAGAGATACAAGAAGGGGGGGTTGTCCACTCTACAGTAGGATCCTAAAATGTAGCACATCTACCAAGCCTACACATATATATAAATAAATAAATAAATAAATAAATAAATATAATTTGATAGTATGGTGTGGTGTTTTTTTTAACCTGTGCTTTAAACATGCGGTAGGGGACATATATGTCAAGCTTCCCGTAAAGAATGGTGTGGCAACGTTTTTCGTAGGCGAGCTGCAATGAATGAATGTGTTCTCGCTTCGCTGCATGTTTTGCTGTAGAGTAGGTTGGTTTTGTCACAAATATCTGAGGTTTTCTGTTAATGTAATTGGCACAGCAAATATGCATATGATGCTAGTACCGTATATGTACAATATATTCAAGTTGAAGGTAATACCCTACAGGATCAAGTTAAATAGCGTCAGCAAGAGTCAGCAAGAGATTCCAAACGGCTCGAGTTTTCGTCGAATAGAGGATAGTAAGTTTATCGGGTCACCATGAACAATATCAGGGGTCTCTTTTGACAGGGTAGCAGGGGATGCCATCGCTAGGGCGAAGGCATGGGAAAGACGGGCCAGCAATGGTAGCAGGTACATGAAAACATGGGCCAGTAGCATTGAGAATGGTACACTTGGCATGACAGGATTGGCAGGAGGGTTGTATGTACGGTTCTTGATTGCATGTCTGCAGTCTGGGTTGTTGAAAAATATGCTGGTCTGAATGGAACTGATGTTGCTGGTTGGACTGGAGCTGAGGTTGCAGGAAGAACTGCTGAGAGGGCTGGTGGGAGGGCTGCAGGTGGAGTGGTTGCTGGTGGGGTTGCTGGTGGGGTTGCTGGTGAGGATGCTGGTGGGGATGCTGGTGGGGATGCTGCTGGGGTTGCTGCTGGGGTTGCCGGTGGGGTTGTTGGGAGAGTTGTTCGCTGGTTGAATGGTGAGGGAGTTGGTATAGCTGCTGGTCGGGCTCCTGCTGGGGTTGTTGGGACAATTGCTGGTTGACTGAATGCTGAGGGTACTGGTATAGCTGGTGACAGGGTTGCTGGTGGGGTTGCTGTTGGGGTTGCTGGTGGGGTTGCTGGTGGGGCTGCTGGTGTGGCTGGGGGTAGGGTTGCCTCATGGTATGCAGGAGCTCAAACCGTTGGTGAGGATGCAAGCGAAAACGGTTCGGATTTGACAGCAGTCCATGTGGCACCTTAGGTTGTGGAGGGGTGGTGGGTTGTGGTCGGATGGTGATTTCAGCACCATTAGGTGCCTCTAGAAACAAATCTCCTGAAGGCCCTCCTGAAGAATCCCCTGAAGAGGCATGGCAGGTGCCAAAAGAGCTGGGGTCAGGGAGGGTGGGACGTTCTTGTTGCCGTACCTTGGATTCTTTTGCTGCGATAACGAGTGTTGCTGCAGCGGAATCATTCGGACCTATCGCTAGTCGGCTGGTACTTCCATTCTCCAGCACCTGCTGCTGCTGCTGCTGCTGCTGCTGCTGCTGCTGCTGCTGCTGCTGCTTCTGCTGCTGCTGCTGCTGCTGCTGCTTCTCCTGCTTTTTCTGCGTCTGTTTCTGCCTCTGAAGCAGCCTATGTCCCAAATATCCCACAGCAAAGCCAAATTCACCACCACCACCATCACCGCCCCCACTATCACCGTCCCCGCCACCATCCCCAGCGCCCTCACAGTCGCCATCGCTGCTGCAGCCAGAGGGAATGCAGTTGAGGTCAAAGGTCGGCACAATCATACCCTCCACTCCCACGTGCAAAGCTCCAGCCCGGCTGGTCCTTGCCACCTCATCTTCAGCCTTCCTCACTTCCCCAACAAACTTTTGAGTGGACTCAAAGGTCTGTGCAGCCATTCTCTTGACTCCCACTCGCAGATCTCCAGCCCTGGCCCTTGCCGCCTCAACTTCAGCCTTCTTCACTTCCCCAAAAGCAGCGTTCTCATCAGCCCCTGTCTCAGCGGTCCCCTGACCAACGCATCCCCTGTCGGTGCCCCCCCGTTCCCCTGCCTCATCTTCAGCCTTCTTCACTTCCCCAATAGCAGCATTTCCATCAGCTCCCATACCAGCATCCCCCATATCAGCATTAACCATATCAGCATCCCCCTTACCAGCGCCCCCCATATCAGCATCCCCCTTACCAGCGCCCCCCATATCAGCATCCCCCTTACCAGCGCCCCCCATATCAGCATCCCCCTTACCAGCATCCCCCATATCAGCATCCCCCTTACCAGCGCCCCCCATACCAGCGTCCCCCTTACCAGCATCCCCATTACCAGCGTCCCCCTTACCAGCGTCCCCCTTACCATTGCCCCCATCACCAACGTCCCCCTCACCAGCAATACCCCTCTTAATCCCACCATTTGCTGTGGACTTGGCATGTCCTGCTCCCCTCCCTGCACTTGGCACTTCACCGTTTCTATCTACATCCCTCGTACCCACCACAGGCTTAATAACATATGTGCCACCCTGACTGACCTCTGCTGCATCACTGACTAGATACAATACAGCCTGGCAATTCTTTTTCAGCCCAGCGCCCTTTTTTGCGTTGTCCTCTGCCTCACAATTCCTCCCACCGCGATCCCTGGTACAATCACCTGCGTTGTCCTCTGCTGCATCACTGGCTGGATGTAGTACAGCATGCACACCACCAACGCCTTCCATTCCGTCCTCACAATTCCCACCACGACCCTTGGTACGATCACCTGCGTTGCCCTCCGCTCCATCTTTCTCACCCTCCTTTTTGCCTACCCCAGCTGTCACACTTGCCTCCGCTCCGTCCCCATCCTCTTCTGCTCGTTCACGACTATTTCCGCTGCCACTGCCACTGCCACTGTCCCTGCCGCTGCCGCCACCCCTTCCCATATTCGTTGTCGGCCTACGACTGCCAATGCCAACGTTAGTGTCAATGTCAATGGCATTTGTAGGGCTACCGCAGCCATGCATACAATCCTTCAGCGTACTTGGAGAGGATTGAGAGGCCTGTTTAGAGGATTTGGAGACACTCTGGAAAGTGGAGCAGACCTCCGGCTCGCCTGGCTCTGCGCCTCTCCTCCGCTCTCTCGCCGACAGGGACTCGTCACTGCTTTCCTGCTCCTGCTTGGCAGCACGATACGCGGCACCTCTTTCAGCAGTGCTTGGATCTTGAGTTTCAAGCTCCCCGTCTTGAGTGTTGCGCATTGAGGCTGCTCCCAACCTCTGCCGTTTGCTGCCACTCCTTTCGCCAGTTTCGATGAAAACCCCTTTAGTTTCAAGTCTGGTGCTGCTTGGTGCCTTCAAGGGCTTCAGCAAGTGTGATGCTTCTATTTCTTTGCTCTGAACCTGCCAAGTGGTGAGGAAGAAGGAGGCAGGGAAAGAAAGGACAGAAAACTTTTGAGGCACCTAAAAAAATAAAAACACTAGGCGCCTCAAAAGTCTGAACCTGCCAAGTGGTGGGGAAGGATGTGGCAGGGAAAGAACAGAAGAACTTGCAAGTTTCACTGACATACTAGTTTACAGACATACTAGGGTTTACAGACATACAGAACAAAAATAAAGAAAGAGGAGAAAATAAGGGGGCGGCGGGGGGGGGGGGGGGGGGGGGGGGGGAGGGGGGGGGTGTGAAGACTCACATGTAGCCTACAAGAAGGGACAAGTGCAGGAAGGAAGTTGTAAAACGGGCAATAAGTAGGCGACGTAAAGCAAATTCAAAGATAAACGGGCCTCCACTCTAAAGAAGGGATAGGAGCAGCAACAGGAAGAGAGATTTGATATGAGTGCAAAGGGAAGAATTCAAAGAAATAAAGGCAGGGAAGTAATACAAAAGACCGAGGAACAAAAGTGGCACCAGGACAACGAGGGGAGGGGGCAAGCTGGGCAAGGGCGGGGAAGGGTGGCGGAAGGGTGGGTGTGTGGAGGCGGTGAGAGGAGTGGGGAGGGTACTAGTAGGCGAGGGGAAGGAAGATATGCAGCCCCTCCCATGGGTCCCATGGGAACCAGTCACTAACTGGGTAGGTACCTTGTGACGTCCAGGCGGCGTAGGTATGGCGCTTAGTGCCTTGAGGTTGCCCATCCTTTGGCATTCTTGTTGACCACGCAAGGAGAGCTTCGAGCTGCTTGAGTCATCTCTAACGTCATCATCGTCACCTGCCAGCCCATTTAGATCTTCAAGATCTTCAAGATCGCCCGCCCTTTCCTCCCACTGGGAATGCTGCTTCTTTACTATCCCGCGTTGCCGTTTGGCGGATTCGCGGCCTTGGCAGGACAGACCTTTTCTTAGCTGAAATGGCCGTTTCTCCAGCGAACGCCGCCTTCTACTAGTAGTAGCAATAGCGATTCTGCTAGCGTCGCGAAGGACGTCTTGAAGCGGCCTTGTTTTGACGCACTTCACGGGGGTTAGTTCGCACACGCCAGCAACCCAGGACATTTCCGACTCCGAGGCAACAACTTCCGCCGGCGGCGGAAAGCTCCTCAAATCGGACTGGTGAGAAGCCGCGGCGGAATTCAGTGCGTGATGCTCGACTCTCGTCGCTGGGCGATCTGTCTCCTCATGGCGGCTGTGAATTCCGTCCATAGTACTGGTGAAAGTGGTCATAGGTTTTGTGACCTACTAAAGTAACAACAACTATACTGTTAGCTCAGCTCAGCGTGACTATACCAAAACCTCCAGCTCCGGCTGGTGGTGGGTTCAGCTTCCTTCCTAGTCCTTGGAGGCGGGCTGCTCTTTTGTCGTCTTGTCATGTCATTTCTCCTGCCGCGATATTTCGCTGTCTGGCGGTTTGGCGTACACACCTCCGAGCATTTCGTGTGGGCGTGGTAACGTTGATATACTATTTTGGGGGGCATCCCTGCCTGAAGTCGATTCCCAAAGCCGGGGTGGTTTAGGTATTCTGAAACGCCGAACTGAAATCGCCACTCGGTACATTGGAGCTTGACATTTGTAAACATTTTGGAAGGTTTGTAGATAATAATTCATAGTCGAGGAGAAACCTGTATAATTAGACTAGGCTTCATTCAATGGTGGGTCTGGAACTTGGATGAGTGGCACAGCAGCGAGGCGCTACGTAGTTTAGATCGCTCATGCGACTGTTACGACCCACCGCAATTGACACGTCATCAACGACCGTTGCCGCAAGTTCTGCTCTCTTGTTTTTGCTCGATCAGAATTAGCAGGTCAGCTGAAAGATATGCTGCAGGGTGGGAACATTGCAGAACAAGCTAGAAATACGTCTCCTTCTGGACAGAATGTTAGAGATGCCTTCACTACAGCGTCATATATTTGCCCTGTGATATATACGTTCCGTTCGGGTTTTACTCCTGGAGACATTTCTTTCGACCAAAGCAGAAGCCCACAAGTTCCACCACGAACAGACAAGGCATCACCAAGCCGCGTCAATAGCACCGACCAACAGTATTGAATTGCATAAAAAGTCCTTCGCTGTCCTTTTTAAAACTGGAATGTATGTGTTTCAAGCTATGCAGATTATGGTATCATTATGTAATGGCATACTCTAGGAAATAATTGTATTTTTGCCCCTTGTAGAGGATTCCATTAGTCCACAAGGACACTGGGAATATATTCGCTTGTGGAATATATCAGAAGCAGCACCCTGATATTGCATTAATGTATTGGGAAACCTTATCATTGCCTAAGAACACCCAACTATGGCGAAAACGAGATCTAACCAAACCAGCATGGATGTCAAATGCTACCTTATCCTACGTGCCTTGGTACAACTCTTGCGAGACACATCCACGACGACTTTAATGTCATAACCCAGTCATTAACCGCTGAGCTTGTTAAAGCTCGCGACTGAAATAGCAGACCTGGAAACCACTTGAATTTGGTGGGGTGCATTGAAGCATAGAAAGGAAGGAAGGTTTGAGTTAAAACCTGCTTTTTTTGGGCTAGAAAACTGAACTGAGACGAATTCTAGTTGAGCATGCTGATAGGAGGAATGACGAAAAAATATCGATTCGGTTTATGTTGTGACACGATTATTATAATGCGATCCCCTCAAAACATCGTGCATATCGCACGGAGGGGCCTATGACGGGTTTGGGTGAGCGGCTTGCGACTAGGGAATTCAGGGGCATTTTTCAAGTAATTTCCAGGTCTGTTATCACTTGATTGCGAAATCCGGCAAAGTTCGCTCCAAAATTACTGTTCTCGTCGCACTTTTACTGTTCGCTGAACCACAGAGGTAGGTAGCATGAAGTAAATTTTACTGTTCTAGCACTGCTGGCTCTGATATCATGTCAGAACTCAGTGGGCACTGCTGGAAGTGGTGCCCACTGGGAATTAACCGAGTATCCTGGCTCTGATACCATATCAAAGCTCAGCTACAAACCACTGCGTTACAAGGGGCTTGTTAAGTAGCGGGTAAGTGTGTTAACAAATATATTTATCTAGGCTACATTTGTTATAGCCTTAGTTAGGTCAGTTCTTAAAGTGTACAGCCCTATTTTTGACCATCTAACATGGCATCTAAAGCTACGTCTCGCCCTCTACTCACCCTTCCGCCCTAGCACACCCTATCCTAGCGCGCCTCGCCCCTAGTTGCGCGCCTCGTAGCTTATCCCCTCCCCGCCCTCCCCTACTCGTCACATCGTTCGCGTCAGCTAACGTCAACCGCCACCAGCTAGTGCCGACCAGTGCCAGCCGCCGCCAGCCCGCACCAGCTGGCGCCTTCGTTAGTCACTAGTTTCCCTCCTCCCCCCGCTCGTTCGTAGCTCGCCTCTCCCTCCCGCGCCCCGCGAGTCCTTGTCGCCGACCAGCTCTAGCCCGCGCCAGCTCACCAGTGCCAGCCAGCCCGCCAGCTCGCCAGCGCCAGCTCGCCCGCATTAGCCCGCCAACACCAGCTCACCAGCGCCAGCTCGCCAGCGCCAGCTAGCCTGCATCAGCCAGCACGTGCCAACTAGCTGCTAGTTGCAAGCACCAGCTCGCCAGTGCCAGCCAGCAGCTTGCCAGCAACCCCCAGCAAGCTGGCCGCTGGCCTGCCATCTAGGAGCCGCCAGCAACCGCCCCTCCCGCTACTGCTACTGCCGCTGTAGCACTTGCTGCAGCTGCTCCTCTTGCTGCCGCCGCTACCGCTGCAGCCACCGCTGCCACTGCTCTTGCCGCTGCCGCTGCTCCTCCCACTGCTGCAACTGCCGCTGCAACTGCCATTGCCCCAGCTCCTCCCGCTGTTGCCACTGCCATTGCAGGCGCTGCAGCCGCTCCTCCCGCTGCTCCTGCCGCCGCTCCTACAGCTGCAGCCGTCAATACTGCAGCTGCACTGGCCCGCTGCCTGCAGCGCCAGCTGCCCTTGCCGCCAGCCGTCAGTGCCAGCACTAGCGGCCAGCTGTCAGTACTAGCGCAAGCCTTCAGCGCCAACCATCAACCGCTAGCGGTCGCCAGCCAGCTCGCAGCCGCCAGTAGCAGCCAGCCTGCTTGCCGCTGGCTCGCCGCTGCCGCTGCTGCTACTCCTATTACTGTAGCCGCTGCCACTGCGGGCCGCCGCTCCTGCTGCTGCTACTATGGCTCCTGCCGCTACTACAGCTCCTGCCGCGCGGCCCTTGCTACAGCTGCTCCTCGTGCCAGTTGTTGTTGTCGCTGCCACTGCAGCCGCTCCTACCACCACTCTTGCCACCGCTGCCGCTCACCAGCAGCCGCCCTGCCGCTGCCACTTGCCAGCTTGCCGCTGGCCTGCCGCCCGCTAGCAGCAGCTGCTACCACTGGCTCCCACTTCAGCACCCGTCACTGCTGCCTCTGTCGTCGCTGCCGCCGCTGTCTCTGCATCTGCTGCCTCCGCCTTCTCAGCCGCAACTGCCACCTCAGCGGCCAGCATGTCGGCGACCAGCAGCGTCTTCGTTCTCCGTCTGGATGGGGAGGGGCAGGCAGTCGGTTTTGCCGCCTGGCAGGAGACAGTTCTCCTGCAGCTCACAAGTTAGCGCGTCGACAACGAGTCCCTCGACACCCACATCTCTGGTGAGATCCTTCAGCCTCCCCGTCTGGGCGCTCTCGTTACTGACACGACTTCCATGCAGCAGGCTGCACACGCTGCTGCCCGTACTGCCTACTCGGTCTGGGCTTCCCACGACGCCATTGCTCGTGTCGCCATCCTCAGGTGCCTGGCGTTTGACGAGCACTCTCACTTTGTGGGTACTGCGTCAGCCCGCGCCCCTTGGATGGCTATCCTTGCTAGGACTCCACCTTGTCGTTTGCCACTCTTGACCGTTTCCACCTTGTCGTTTGCCACTCTTGACCTTTCTTCCACTCTGACCCAACTTTCTTCGCCACTGCAGCAGACTTAGTCAAGCATCTGCTTTCACTCGAGGCCCGCTGGCATGCGGCCTGTACTGAGGCCTGCTCTTGCCCCGCCCCCCCTCTACACCACTATCTACTTCCTTGTCACCCCACCACCCTGGCCGCCTTGCACTTGCCCGCGATGCGCTCCTTGCTCGCCACCCCTCTGAGCTCCACTTTGACCTCTTCTCTACCTTCCTGACTGGGGTAGAGGACCGCCTCCGTGCCATCGCTGATTCCACTGGTGCGCCAGCGGTCCCTATCTTCCAGGGCGGTGCTCCCTTCCAGTTGACTGTCCCTACCTCCGCCGCCTCTGTCGACGAGACTGCAGTGGCTGCCTCCGCCCCAAGCCACTCCTCTGGCAGTAGAGGTTAGAGCAAGGGAGGCAAGGGCCATGGGGGGTCGGCAGCAGCAGGTGTAGATGGAGAGGGTAGTCAGTCGGAGTCTGGAGCTGCACAGAAGCAGCAGCAATGACCGCAGCAGCAGCTGCCGTGGGGTTGGCAGGCTTTGAAGTGGTGGCTGTGGTGGTGGCCATGGAGGTTGGGCCCCGGGGCAGTTGGTGCCCTGGGGGGCGCGTGGCTCTACTGTGAGCCAGGATGCTAGTGATCCTATTGGCGCGGTAACCTGCACGTAGTGGCTGTTGACCGGCCCCAAGGTGGGCCAGGTCTGCTTGCGCCAGGGCCACACTCCCGCCCGCTGCTTCTGCCGCCTCGACGACCTCTACCGCCGTCAGTTCGGCTTGCTGGTGCATGAACCCGTGTGGCCTACCTTGATTTGTTGTCGGGTTCCTATTTTTGATATGGATATGATTCAGATAGATCATGCCTTGTAGTCTTTCTATTCTGATCACTCTAGTACTGCTGGTTCTTATTATTATGCTGTTTGTAGCCTAGGAGGCACTACTGTGTGTAGTCTAGGATCCCCTACTGCGTCAAGCGTAGACTCCCTTGCTACATCAGGCATAGGATTTGTTAGAGATTCTTTATTGGGCCCCGCCACGTCGGCTCTCTTCTTTATCCTAGACTCGGGTGCGTCTCATTGCTTCTTTCGAGACAGTACTGCTCTTACCCCATTTCCTGTGCCTGTCCACGTTGCACTAGCAGACTCCTCTACTACAGCTGCTGCATATAGCACCACCACTCTCCCCTGTCCAGCCATCCCATCCGGCTCCCTCACTGGTTTGCACATCCTCTCGTTCGCCAGGAACCTAGCAGATGTCGGTAAACTCCAGGACCGAAGTGTCACCACTACGTTCCCTGGCCGCGAAAGACATGCAGCTTATACAGACACAGCCACCGGTCGTCACCTAGCCACATTTGAGCATGACCCACGGTCCGGTCTCTTCAAGCTGCACACTGAGCCCCACCCGACTTTTGCGTCTGCTAAGGTAGCCGCGTCCTGCTCCTATCGCTCTCTCACCCACCCGACCCTCTTGTGGCACCACCGCTTAGGTTACCCTACACTTCCGCGTCTTAGGCACATGTCCCAGCATGGTCTAGTCTTTGGTCTCCTTGCATCACTCCCTGCCCTAGCTGTGTCGATAGCGCCACTGTGCACCTCCTGCGTCGAGGGTCGGCAACGCGCCGCCCCTTATTCCTCCTCGTTTCCTCCTACCACAACGCCACTGCAGACACTGCACATGGACGTCTAGGGCCCTGCCCTGGTCCATGGTCTTAGTTGGGAACGCTACTTTCTTGTCGTCGTTGACGACTTCTTGCGTTTCACCATGATGTTCCTTTTGGAGTGGAAGGCCGACGTACCTACCGTTCTCCTCTCGTGGCTGCTTGCTATTCGCACCCATCAGTGCCTGTATATAGTTCGCTTACACTCTGACCGTGGTGGCGAGTTTTCCGCTAGCACTCTAGGACAATTCTGTCATGCGGAAAGCATCCGCCAGACGTACACACTAACGGAGTCACTGAGTGATGCATTGGCCTGGTCATGGAGGTAGCTCGCACCTCCATGGTCTATGCCAGTGCACCACTTTTTCTATGGGCGATCCTAGTACGCTACGCTGCTCACCAGCTTAACCTATGGCCGTACTCCCAATAGCCACAGGTTTCGCCGACCCTTCTCTCGACCGGATCTCCTGGTGATGGCATCCTACAGATCCACATGCACTTATGTTAACGCATTTCCCCCGCCTAGGGCAAACATAGTCGATGGCATGTGGATCTACAGGGTGAAGCGCGCACCTAGAGAGCCGCCGAAGTTTAAGGCGTGTAACGTGGCTAGAGGCTTCAGTCAGCAAGAGGGTGTTGACTTCTTCCAGACCTTCTCCCCTACCCTGAATATGGCTACTCTTCAGGTGCTCCTCCACCCAGCCATGCAGCATGACTACGAGGTTCACTAACTCGACTTCTCTACAGCCTTCCTGCAGGGTACTCTGCACAAGCAGATCTACCTCCGACGCCCACTAAGCTTCTCTGGGTCCTTTCCACCTCGGACCCAGTGGAGCCTGCGCCACCCTGTCTACGGCCTTCGTCATGCAACCCATGAGTGGCATAATACGCTTCGCACCACACTTGCTGAGCTGCAATTCTTCCCGCCCTTGGCTGACCCTCCTCTCTTTGTTCGCACTGGTTAGACCATGTTCTACATCCTATTGTATGTAGACGATCTTATCTTTGTTATTCCTAACAGAGACGCACTGGCCTCAGTGAAGACCGAGTTGCTTAGGAGACACAATTGTACAGACCTAGGGGAGCTTAAGTGCTATATGGGCTTGGAGATCTCTCGTGATCATGTCACTCGCACGAGCACACTCTCTTAGTTCCATATGGTGCAGCAGATCCTCCAGAGGTTTGGTCTCCAGTTCTCTTCATCACAACCCACCCCTCTACTTGTAGATCATAAGCTATCTTCTCCTGTTTCGGCTCAGCCGGTAGAGGCTAGTGGTCCATACGCAGAGCTGGTGGGTTGCTTCACGTACCTGGTGTCCTACACTCAACCAGATCTAGTGTACCCTCTCAGTCTTCTTGCTTGCTTTGTGGCAACATGCAGGCACCGGCCAGTCCATTGGTCGGCTGCCGAGAGGGTACTGCGGTATCTGGCGAGTACATCAGGACTGGGGCTTGTGCTAGGAGGACGGGAGCCTGTGGTGCTCACTGGACACACAGACGCGTCGTGGGCCGACGACTTGGAGATGCTCATGTCGTCTCAGGGTTACTGCTATAGTCTTGGTGGTGGTGCACTCTCGTGGAGGTCCACCAGGTCGTCGTCTGTAGCTCAGTCCAGTTATGAGGCAAAGATCTACGTTGGGGCGATGGTTTCTCAGGAGCTCCGCTGGCTGTCGTTCTTGCTCACTGACTTAGGTGAGCCGCCTAGGTCTGCCCCGATCCTGTTTGCTGACAACAGAGCCATGATCCTTCTGTTTCAGGGGGTTCGACTTGAGAGCAAGGCGAGGCACATCCAAATGTGGTACTTCATGCTGCGTCAGTTGCAGCAGCGCTGTCAGGGTCGTATGGTATAGTTGGCCTCAAAGGCCAACACCATTGTTATCTTCACCAAGGCACTTGCGCCTTGTGACCATCATCGCTTCTATACTCAGCTTGGTCTAGTCTCTGTAGCAGCACCGCTCCTTGTTTCCTGGGTCATACTATTCCTGCTTGTATTTGTTGTTACCTTGCTACACTTGCTGACTGGCCATGTGACCTCTTGTCTCAGTGGTTAGATTAGTAGTGCTGCCCTGAGTTGCCTTGTTACCTTCACCAGAGGCAAGACTAGTAGTGCTGCCCTGGTGTATTCTGCCTTGTGATGAACTACCACTATCTAGGCTAGGGGGTGTGTCAACAAATATATTTATCTAGGCTAGCTAGTTTATGTTTGTTATAGCCTTACTTAGGTCACTTCTTAGAGGGTACAGCCGAGGCCTTCAGATTTCATGCAAATTTCCCTGATTCAGGGTTTTTTTAGAGGGTTTTTTGGTACCAACTCGGATGCGCTAGGTTTGTTGCTATTGTAATGGACGCTATAGCCTCTGTAACAGCGTGATTGTCCTGCCATAATAACCGCATCTTTCCCCTGCTCGATGTGTGCTGGGGGGTTGTGTGAGGGGGCACTTGGCCCTTCGCCAAATGTAGGGCTTGCGTGTGCTGGGGGATGTGCGAGGGGACTTTCTGGCCCTTCGCCAAATTTAGGGCTAGCATGTGTTGGGGGATGTGTGAGAGGACTTGGCCCTTAGCCGAATTTAGGGCCCAACGAGCGCCTTGAAGCGTTGTGTGAGGGCTAGATTTCCTCCTCCCGCTCCTACGACTAGCCCCTAGCCTTAGACCGTGCCCTAGCCCGCGCCCCGTCACGCCGCACTGGCCCCGTCACGCCGCGCCGGCCCCGTCACTCTGTGCCGGCCCCGCTAGACCGCGCCGGCCCCGTCACTCAACGCCGGCCCCGTCACGCCGCGCCGGCCTCGTCACGCCGCGCCGGCCTCGTCACTCCTCGCCGGCCCCGTCACGCCGCGTCGGCCCTGCCATACCGCGCCGCGCCGAGCTGCCAAGCCGCTGCGCCATGCCCTGAGCCACTGCACCGCCGAGCCACTGAGCCGCGCCGCTGAGCCGCGCCGCGCCGCACCGCCGCGCCGCCGAGCCACCGAGTAGCCGAGCCATAGAGCCGCCGAGTAGCCGAGTCGCCGAGCCGCCGTGCTGCTGTGCTGCCCCGATCTGCTGGCCTTGGTTCCCCCTTCTGTGCCGGCGCTCCCGCCGGCCGTCTCCACCGCTGCTCTCCACTGCCCTCTCCTCCTCCTCCCCTAGCAGTGGTCAGCTTCTGCAGCCGTGGCGATGGCGGACGGTGCGCTCCGCCTCGATGCGGAGGGTCGGGCGATCGAATTTGAGGCGTGGCTCACCGACCTCCGCCGCTTGCTGAGGGGACAGCACCAGGATGGCCAGTCTCTGGCCGTTCACGTCGACGGTAAGATCCCATGTCCCGACCCGCCTGCTGCCCTCTCTGATGCCCCCATGCCCGCTGAGCGTGAGGCCTTTGCAGTTGCTGAGCTCGCTCGCTCCGTCTGGGAGTCGCGTGACGCAGTTGCGCAGCTTGCTATCAGTCGCGCCCTCCCCTTGTCTGAGCGCCCCCGCTACCAGGCCCTAGAGATTGCATAGGCGTACTTAGATGCTGTAATTGCACGCTATTCTACTCCCTCCTCCGCCTCTGCCAGTCGTCTCCTCCTCCCCTTGGTCTTCCCTGACCTTGCGTCTTTTCCCACTGTCGCTGATCTCGCCACTCACTTGCGCGCACTAGAGACTAGCTACCGTGCTGCTAGCACTGAGGCTCAGCTCCTTGTACTGCCTCCCCCACTCGGCGCTACCCTCTACTTCCTTGTTACGCGCCTTCCTAACCGCCTAGTCACTGCCCGCGACCACGTCCTTGCCCTCCACCCTGCTGACCTCACCCTCACTGACATTGTCACTACCCTGGGAGATGCGATCCGGAACGATACTGCTGCGGTCCCTATCTTCCAAGGCTGTGCTCCCTCCCAGTGCACTAACTCTGACATCTTTGTCGCTGTTGCTGAGACAGCCCCTACTGCTGAGACCGCTGCGCTGGCCTCAGCGCAGTCTCGTCAGGGTAGGGGACGCCGGGCCCGGGGGGGGGCGTGGCGGCGGGAGGGGTGGCAAGGGTGGCAAGGGTGGCGGAGGTGGTGGAGGTGGTGGAGGGGACGGTGGTGCAGACGAGGGGACCGGGGCTGGTGCCCCGGAGCAGCAGCAGCCTCATCAGTAGCAGCAGCCATCGCAGCAACAGCAGCAGTCGCCGTGGGGACCCCCGCCACCGTAGTGAACTGGCGGTGCTGGTGGTGGAGGGGGGCGCAGCTCGGTGTCGGGTGGCGGCTCAAGTGTGGTCACCTGCCAGTACCAGCTTCAGCCTGGCCCCCATCACAGCACCGTCTATGACCGCCCCGGTCACACCGCCGCGCGCTGCTACCGCCGCCTCGACAACCTCTTCTGTCTCCGCTTCGGCCCCACGTCGGACCCCCCAGACTGGTACAACATGGTGCGCCGTCATGTGCCTGCCTTTATGCCATGTATGCTGATGACTCTAGTGTGACTGGACCCTATTACCTGGTGTTGCCTAGCATAGGTGTGTCCCCTGTGTGTAGTCTAGGTTCCCCTGCTGTGTCAGGCGTAGGACCCCTTGCCTTGTTTAGCCTAGGCTCCACTCTAGCCCCTCCGTCGGCAGACGCTACTGCTTCGCTCTACTTCACTCTTGACTCAGGATCGTCTGCCTGCTTCTTCCGCGACCACACTGCACTCACGCCTCTTGCCGCCTCTGCCGCTGTCGCGCTTGCTGAGCCCTCCTCAGGTCCGGTAGTTGCCCGTAGCTCCACCACCCTTCCTTGTCCGGCGGTCCCCTTGGGTTCTCTTACAGGCCTGCACATCCCTTCGTTCTCCAGGAACTTAATTCATGTCGGCTGTCTTCTGGACCTCGGCGTCACCACGAAGTTCCCTGGACACGAGCAGTACGCGGTCTGTACCGAGGCCGCCACTAGTGCTCCTCTAACCACGTTCCCCCGGGACCCTGTGTCTAGCCTGTTTACGCTTGACACTGCGTCCCCCCCGGTGAGGGCGTCCCCCTAGGTGCCAGTGTCGACCAAGGTCGCTGCGGCTTGCTCGTGTTAGTCGCTCACTCACCCGTCGCTCACTCCCGCGTCTGCGTCACATCTCCCATCACGGTGTTGTCTTTGGTCTCCCTGTGTCGCTCCCTGCACTTCCTCTCTCGCCTGCGCCGCCGTGCACACCTTGTATCGAGGGCCGGCTGTGCCATGCTCCTCACTCCTCCTCGCTTCCCCCTACCACTGCGCCACTCCATACCCTGCACTTGGACGTCTAAGGCCCAGCCCCCGTCCCTGGGCCGCGACGCGAGCGCTACTTTCTAGTGCTTGTCGAGGACTACACAGCTACACCACGGTGTTTCCTCTGGAGTGGAAGGCCGATGTGCCTGGCGTTCTTATCCCGTGGGTTGTAGCTGTGCAAGTCCACCGTGGCCTCCCTACGCTGTGTCTCCACTTCGACCGAGGCGGCGAGTTCGCCTCCGGTCGGCTTGGCCAGTTCTGTCCTGCGGAGGGCATCACCCAATTGTACACCCTACCGGACTCCCCGCAGCAGAATGGGGTCGCTGAGCGAAGCATCGGTTTGGCCATGGAGGTGGCTCGTACCTCCATGATCCGTGCCGATGCACCCCACTTTTTGTGGCCGTTCGCTGTTCGCTACGCCGCTCATCAGCTTAACATGTGGCCGCACTCCCAGCGGCCGCAGGTTTCGCCGACCCTTCTCGGGACCGAGATCCCTGGTGACGCGTCTGCGTTCCACGTCTGGAGCTGCCTTGCTCACGTTCGTGCCTTTGGCACGGACAAGCTCACCGCCCGCACTGTCCCCTGTGTCTTCCTTGGTTTTCCCCTCGATGCGCGGACTGGCACTTTTACCACTCGCCGTCTCACCGCTTCTTTCACTCCCGTGACGTCACTTTTGACGAGTCTGTCTCCTTCTATCACCGCTTTCCCCACCAAGATCTCTCGGTTTCCCCACCCTTGTTTCTGGTTCCCACACCCTTGGTAGCCCGTGCTACTCTCCCTCCCTGTCCTGCCCTGTCTGGTGTGTCTCACGTCACTCCCCTCCCGTCGGTTGTCCCGGTCAAGGAGTCGGCTGTCTCTGGTGGCCCCGCGGCGCCGTTCGCGCCGCCTGTCTCTGCCCCAGTGTCTCCTCCTCCGCCGTCGCAGCAGACGCCGCCGTCGCTGCCGCAGCAGCAGTCGCTGTCGCCGCCGCCGCAGCAGCAGGTTCCGCAGGGGTCCGCGAGCTCTAGGGGTGCGGGCGTTGAGGAGGGTGCTAGTCCTGGGGTTCCTGTCGGGGCTTGTCCCGGTGGTCCTGGGGGTGGCACCGATGCTGGAGAGGGTTCTCGTTCTGGGGGTGCTGGTTCTGGGGGTGCTAGTTCTGGGTTCCTGTCGTGGCTCGTCCCGGCGGTCCTGGAGGTGGCCTCGGTATTGGAGAGGGTTCTCGCTCTGGTGGTGTTGGCGTGGAGTGTCCTGGAGGTAGCCGTGGTGCAGTTGGAGGTTCTGGTATCAGCGTGGACCAGCATCAGCAACAATAGTCGCCGCGGGTGTCCGCCCTTCGCCTCCTTGGTTATCCCTCCCCTGACCACCCACCTGTGCCTCCCCCGCTGCCGCCTCCACTGCCTGTCTACGACCCTGTGCTTCCGCTGCCGGACAAGTCTCCGTCTCGTTTCCCCCCTCGTTCTCCTCCCGTGTCTCCTCCTGTGTCTCCTAACTCGACGCCTCCGTCTCAGTTCTGGTCTCGCCGTCCCTCTCGTGCTCGTCCTTTCTCTCCTTTTCAGCGCTCTCACCCTATGTTGTTCCGCTCCTATGCGTCTCGTCCTCCCCTCCTCTCGTCGCCTCCTCCGTCATCGCTTGTTGTCACTCCGCCTCCTCTGTTTGACTATCTTCGTGCCGCTAGTCCTCTTGTTCCTCAAGTCCTTGCCTCCCTCGTTACCGACCAGTCGGTTCCTGTCTCGAGTCTTGTCGCTGTCGTCGCTGACTTTGCCTCTACCCGCCGCCTTGACTACGCCACCGCTTTGGTCTCTGACCCTGCTCGTCCTCTGTCCGTCGAGGCTGCATCTGCCCTCGACAGTGACGTCCTGGAGGACCGGTAGTACGAGCTCACTTTCATGTCCGAGGCCGCTCCTCCTCTCTGCTCCATGCTGCTAGTCCCTGAGGGTGACCTAGACGCCTTTGACAACCAACCCCTCGCACGTACACTGAGGCGACCTCGGGACCCTGGGCCTCTCAGTGGATAGCTGCCATGGACGCAGAGATGGCATATTGGAGATCGACCGGCACCTACGTCGACGCAGTTCCCCCACCTTGGGTAAACGTAGTCGATGGCCGGTGGCTCTTCAAGGTGAAGCGCCCTCCAGGAAAGCCGCTGGTATTCAAGGCGCGCTACATTGCTAGAGGATTTAGTCAGCGCGAGGTAGTTGAATTCTTTCAGACCTTTGCCCCGACCCCGAATATGACCACTCTTCGGGCGCTGCTACACGTAGCAGCTCAGCGTGACTACAAGCTGCACTCTCTTGACTTCTCCACAGCGTTCCTCCTGGGCAGTCTGCACGAGCAGGTCTACCTTCGCCGTTCGCCGGGGTTCACCGGCACCTTCGCCCCTGGGACCGAGTGGCTCCTCCAGCGCCCAGTTTATGACCTACGGTAGGCGCCCCGTGAGTGGCACGACACGCTGCGTGCTACGCTAGCTGACTTACACTTCTTCCCGTCGTCTGCAGAACTACGTATACAACGGACGACAGGAAGAACTGCGTGCTACGCTAGCTGACTTACAGTTCTTACAGGACAGACCTCGTTCTACATCCTTGTCTACGTAGACGACCTGGTCTTCCTATTGCAAACAGAGATGCTCTGGCCTCGGTGAAGGCTGACCTGCTGAGGAGACACACCTGCACTGACCTAGGAGAGCTGCGCTGCTACTTTGGGCTGCAGATCTCCAGGGACAGAGCAGAGCGCACCATCACTCTCACACAGTCACCCTTGGTGCGCCGGATCGTTCAGAGGTTCGGTCTTCAGTTCTCCTCCGCGCAGCCCACACCTCTGTCAGTAGATCACATGCTCTCGGCTCGAGTCCCTGAGGAGTCGGTAGAGCCTAGTGGTCCGTACACAGAGCTGGTGGGTTGCCTCATGTACCTGATGACTTGCACTCGTTTAAATCTCGCATACCCTCTTAGCATCATGGCTCGCTTTGTGGCCAAAGGCAGACACCGACCACAGCAATGGTCGGCAGCTAAGAGGGTTTTGCGTTATCTAGCAAGTACATCGGGCATGGGGCTAGTGCTAGGAGGATGCAAGCTAGTGGTCCTGACAGGGCACACAGACGCTTCATGGGCCGACGATGCAGAGACGCTCAGGTCCTCTCAGGGCTACTGCTTTAGCCTTGGTGCTGGCGCTGTCTCGTGGAGGTCCGCTCGCTCGTCGTCTATTGCGCAGTCTAGCTGCGAGGCTGAGATCTACGCAGGTGCCATGGCGGCACAGGAGCTTCGCTGGCTGATGTTCCTACTCACAGACTTAGGTGAGCAGCCTAGCTCTACCCCGGTCCTGTACGCTGACAACATGGCCATGATCCTCCAGTGTCAGGATCCTCGACTGGAGGGCAGAGCGAAGCACATCTAGCTGCGGTACTTCCTCCTGCGCGAGCTGTAGCAGCGCCGCCAGACCTGCGTAGTTCACTTGGCCTCTGGTGCCAACACATCTAATATCTTTACTAAGGCGCTTGCGTCTAAAGATCATCAGTGGCACTGTGTACTGCTTGGTCTAAATCCAGTAGCTCCTCACTTGCTAGGACCTTGATCGTGTACTACTCTTATTATATTCTCCTGACTGGCCTTGTGGCTTTTGCTCCAGTGGCCGGACTAGTAGTGCCGCCATGGTTTGCTCTTGTCGTGTTTGTACTCTTGCTGACTGGTCTTCAGACCCTTGCCTCAGAGGTTGGACTAGTAGTGCCACCCTGAGCTGCGTGTCTCTTGCCAGGCACCGCCTTTTGTCTAGCCTAGGGGGTGTGTCAACATATATTTGTATATTTTATAGGCTAGATAGGTGCACGCTCAAAGAGGGTACAGCACCATAGCACAAAACCTCCCTGTATGGGACAATCTAGTTCATTGCGTTTTTCTAACAGCAACATCATGATTCCTGCGGGAATCCTTCCTCCCTCATTTCTCCACCCCACCCCCCCCCCTTCCCCCCCCCCCCACTCTGCCCCGTCCCTGCCCTCCTTGAGTTCCATTCAGCCCATCTCCCAATTTCGTAACATCAGCGTGATATTCTGAAGTAACCCTGATTACTCAGCGGTTTTTTTTTTGGGGAGCCCTGAAAAAATCAGGCGAAACATGGGAGGGGGGACCCTGAGCAATCAGGGTACCTACCTCAAAACCAATCTGAGGCCCTAGTACAGCCCTATGTTGTAACCCTCGACGTTTTCCCTTAGTCCATCATTCTCTCGACAATCTAACAAAGTGCGCCCATAATCCCCCAGGCTCTGCACTGCACCAGTGACCCTTCTCCGAGGATCTCAAGGGCAACCCCAGCGTCTCTTGACATTTACGACCATGAAACAACAATCTTTTGTCTTGGTAATATCACGCTGGCGTCATCATGTTCAATCGGCTTTGTCGCCTTTTGTGTACTCAAGGAGCACGTGTGGCGAACGATAAATCTTTATCAGAGTCCAATAAAGCCCCTCTTCCAACTCCAGCTCCCCCTCTGCTCGGGCGGCGTATAAATCTTCACATATGGCCATCAACCTACTCATTGATTTTCATTATTTTGACACACACAGAAATAACAGGCCACGGCATCAGAAAAGGGATACAAGAAGAGCAACGGGTGGCAAACAAAAAGGAGATGGGACCAAATGATAGACGTTGGAGACACACACACACAAGAAAAACAACAGAATGTTTCCCAAAGAAAGCAAGAAAGTTCCGGATGGCGGAACGCTAAGTAGGTTGTGGGCCGATCCAAATGATTTTCCACTCTAGTTGTGAATAGATGGGACAGACCTTACACAGGAATGAAGATTCTCATAGGGTATATTGAGTCTCAGATCAGAGGTCTGGGAGCGAATGAGCCGCCCCAAAAGAGAAGGTCCCATGGCTGCACCCAACTGCGAGTAGCTGTGAGCATGGAACCGCGTACCTTTCACAGGAGGGAAGATTCTCGTAGGGTATTTTGAGCCTCAGATCAGAGCTCTGGGAGCGAATGAGCCGCCCGAGTGCCAGCACGAAGGTGACGTAGAGGCCTGTTATGCTGAACGTCTGCAGCGCCTCGCCTAGAACGCCAGCTGTGATGGGAGTGGAAGGGGGAGACAGAGGGGATAAGGGCGTCTGGGACAAGAGCAAGTGAGCTGCCCCAGTGCCAGCACGAAGGTGACGTAGAGACCTGTGGTGCTGAACGTCTGCAGCGCCTCCCCTAGCACGCCAGCTGTGATGGGAGTGGAAGGGGGAGACAGAGGGGATAAGGGCGTCTGGGACAAGGAGCAAGTGAGCCGCCCCAGTGCCAGCACGAAGGTGACGTAGAGACCTGCAGTGCTGAACGTCTGCAGTGCCTCCCCTAGCACGCCAGCTGTGATGGGGGTAGAAGGGTGGGAAGCATGGGCGGGGAGGAGAGAAAACACAAAACCTGGCGCCTCCGTGCAAGCAAGCACACATGCGTGCCTTTTTTTAAAGTGGAGTTTTATGAGTTGTAGATTCTGTGAAGTTTTATTTTTATCCCGCACGCACACATGTGCGATACAACACCACCCCGGCACTTCTTCCGACACTGTGATTGCAGCAGGCCCTGGCGCCTCTCCACACGCCCTTACCACCCCATTCCTTCAATCCCATTCGGCTATGTATGCCCCCTGCCTTAACCACACCGCTAGCCCGCTTCTGAGGCGTCTCAAAAGCAGCCTTACTACCCCATTCCTTCAATCCCATCCAGCCATGTATGCCCCCTGCCTTCCTTACCACACTGCTAGCCCCACCTACCAGGCACTTCTTTGGTCGCTGTGATAGCAGCAGGCCCTGACGCCCTTACCACGCCATACGTACCTCCAAAATCTTTCGTCTATGTGATTCCTCCCATACCCGCACTGCCTCCCATACCCGCACTGCCTCCCATACCCGCACTGCCTCCCATACCCGCACTGCCTCCCATACCCGCACTGCCTCCCATACCCGCACTGCCTCCCATACCCGCACTGCCTTCCATACCCGGCACTTCTTCCGACACTGTGATAGCAGCAGGCCCGGACGCCCCTCCACACGCTTTGAGTGTTCTCACAGACCCCCTCTTCCAGACGACTTCCTACATCCCAAGCAACCCCACATACCGGGTAACTCCATGCAAGCACATATGTGCGAAACAACACCTACCCGGCACTTCTTCCGACACTGTGATCGCAGCAGGCCCTGACGCCTCTCCACACGCTTCCAATGCCTTCACTCCCCCACTGTCTCCCGATCCCCTCCCCCTCATTGCAACACCCCCAATTTCTCCCCCTCCTTGTGGTTCCTCTCCTGCTTCCCCCCTTCTGCTGCCCCACCCCCATCCGCTGCTGCTGCTGCTGCCCCCACCAGTGCTTCCGTGAGAGAGAGAGGCGTTGGTGGATGTGTTGTAGGAGCACACACCGAGAGTACCAGTGGCATCAGAGGGAAGAGGAGCACAGTGCAGCACCCACCAGCGACTGCTGCTGGCACTCCCACCACTGCTGCTGGTGCCAGAGGCGTCATCTTGCAGTTGAAGGCAGCAGGCAGAACGGACCTGGTTAGTGGATAGCGGGGAAGAGAGGGGAGCCTTTCAGCATTAGTCCCTCTGTTATGACTGCTGCCACCTTTGAGGCGCCTCAAAAGTTGAAGGCAGCAGGCAGAACGGACCTGGTCAGTGGATAGCGGGGAAAAGAGGGGAGCCTTTCAGCATTAGTCCCTCTGTTATGGCTGCTGCCACCACCACTGCCACCGCCACTCACACAGCTGCCACCGCCACTAGCACTGCTGCTGCTGGTGCCAGTGGAGTCATCTTGCAGTTGTAGGCAGGCTGAACGGAACTGATTTTAGGGGGGCAAATAGTGGCGAAAAGAGGAAGGCTTTCAGCAATCTTCCTTCTGCCACAGCTGGTGCCAGCACCAGCACCAACACCAGCACCAGCACCAGCACCAGCACCAGCACCAGCACCAGCACCAGCACCAGCACCAGCACCAGCACCACAACAACATGAGATGTCGGAATCGGAACGGCATGAAGCCGTGGGTGGGCGGGTTCACAAGGGCCAGAAGGACACCGAGGCATGCACAGCGCTCGCACGCATGCACACAACACCAGCACACACACACGCACGCACACACGCACACAAGCACACATGCACACAACACCGACACACGCGCATGCACGTACACACGCACACATGCACCCCCCCAACACACAAACCGGCACACAGACACGAGAACACGAGAGATACCAATGGCAGGCCAGCCTCACCTTGGCAGCCTCTAACTCCCTCCCTTTCCAAACCCTGGCAGCTTCCAGTAGATTGGATACAGCTCTGGTAGCAGCAGCCCCGTCGAGCTTCCAGTAAACTTTTGAGTCGACTCAAAAGTCATCCCGTCGAGCTTCCAGTAAGCCTACCTTGGCAGCTTCCAAGGTAGGCTTACCTTTGAGGTGCAACACGCCAGTTCGAGCTTACCGTCGCGGCCTCAAGCTCTCTCGCCTGGCCAAAGCCAGGCAGCTTCCAGTAGAGCGGATACAGCTCTGGCAGCAGCACCCCAATTGCTCCTGCAGAGCCGGCATCACCACTGCTACTGCCACCACTAAAAGTACGAACCAACTCACAAGGCCAGCCTCACCTTGGCAGCTTCAAGCTCTCTCGCCTTGCCGAACCCCGGCAGATTGGATTCAGCTCTGGTAGCAGCAGCCCCATGCGTCCTCCAGTAACAGCAGCACTACCAACGCCATCACTTCCACTACCACCATCACCAGTACCAGCAGCCGTTTCCCTCCCCTCCAGCATCCCTAGCAGCCCATTGGCAAGGGGCGCCGGGGGCAGACCAGAATACTCCTCCTCCCACGCTATTACTTCAAGTTGGATGGGGCGGGGTGCGTGAACCACCACTGGACCACCAGCCTTACCTCTGAGGTGCAAGATGCCAGGTCGGGCTTACCTTGGCAGCTTCTAGCTCTCTGGCTTTGCCGAACCCAGGGAGCTTCCAGTAGAGCGGATAGAGCTCTGGCAGCAGCAGGCCCGTCGAGCCTCCAGTATCGGCATCAATGGCTCCATCAGCTGCCGCTTTCTTTCCCTCCAGCATTTTTAGTAAGCCTTCAGCAAGAAGTGCTGGGGGCAGACCGGAATACTCCTCCTCCCACGCTGCTACTTCCAGTCGGATGGGGCGCGGGCGGGTGAACCACCACTGGACTATGAGGCTCGGCGCACAGGGGTCTGGGGGGCATGCTGGGGGGCACGGACCGGAGAGAGAGGCTCGGGAAGAGGCTTGTAAGGAGGTTTGGGAGGAAGTTTGGACAGAGGTTCGGAAAGTGGCTTGGAGGGAGCGACGGAGGGAGGCTTTGGGGATGAATGGGAGAGAGTACTTAGCTGGGTGATAAGGATAGGAATTTGTTTGGTGTGGCTTTAAGAAATGTGACTGTGGCAGAGCTCGTCTCCTCCCTCCTCCAAAACCTCTAGCCGTCTGTCCTCTCCTTCCCCCCCCTCCTGTGGCGGCTCTCCTAAGTGCTTCTCTTAGCCTGCTCTCAGCAGGGGGCGTCAGTTGAAACAGGGATAAAGAGTCGGGGTAAACGCACACCAGGCGCATATCGACGGGTAAATACCCCGTGGAATTCAGCACAGGATCGTCTGAGACGTTCCAAGAAGGGGGGCGAGGTGGGCGAGGAGGAGAGGGGGGAGGGGGAGGAGGAGAGAGGGGAGGGAGGGGAGGCGAGGGGGGGCGAGGGGAGGAGAGGGGGGAGCGAGAGCAGGAGAGGGCGTAGGGAGAGGAGGAGAGGAGGGAGGGAGAGGAGGAGAGGGGGGAGGAAGAGGAGGTTGCACCATGGGATCAGCTGTACCAAGATGGTTGCTGCTTCGTGACATCTGTGGGATGTTTGTAAGGGGTACAAGCACAGAATCCTGTTGCGAAAGCGACTCTTTATGGAGCGATTCAGTTGCAGTATAAGGCGCTTCAGTATAAGGATGCTCCATTTCAGCAAGCGAGCGACCTTCATCCCTGAAGGAGCCCTGATTCCAGGAACCTTCCAGCACAGGCCGAGCAGCGTCTTGAGAAGCTTCCTCAGCTGCCACCTCACCATCCACCTCAGCATCCACCTCAGCATCCAGATCAGCGTCCACCCCTGAATATTCCATGAAGTTTCCACTGAATGTTGACAAATCCCCTGTGTAGGGCATCCTTTCTGCTGCGTCTCTCAGCTCAAAGGGTGTGGCAGGGCCGGGGTTGAGCAGGGGGTCGAGCAGCAGGCGCTCCTGGCCACCCTCAAAGATGGGGAAGGAGCCGGAGCATGTCTGGAGGACTAGATTCATTCGCACATCTGTCACCAGGTTGGGGTAGTTGGCTGGGTTGCCGCTGCTGTAGATCTGAGGGGTGAGAGGGGAAGAGAGGGGAAGAGAGGGTAAGAGAGGGGAGGAGGCTGAGATTAGGGAACAGGGTCAGACACGGGTCAAGCAGCAGGCGCTCCTGGCCGTCCTCGAAGATGGGGAAGGAGCTGGAGCACGTCTACAGGACGAGGTTCATTCGCACGTCGGTGACTGGATTGGGGGTATTTGGCTGGGTTGCTGCTGCTGTAAACCTACGAAAAGAAGGGAGATCGCAAAGGGGACAGGCGGAATGGGGAGAGAGGAAGGGAGGGAGGCAGCAAAAGGGGGAAATTAGGGTGAGGGTTGGAAAGGGGAATACTTTTTAGGAGCCTCAAATGTAGGCAATTAGGGTGAGGGTTGGAAAGGGGCCAGAGTTGGAAGGAAGGCTGACAGGTTGTGCAGTCGCTCCGTCTAGAAGATGGGGAAGGAGCCGGAGCAGGTCTGAGGATTTTTGAGGCGCCTCAAAGATGGGGAAGGAGCCGGAGCAGGTCTGAGGATTTTTGAGGCGCCTCAAAGATGGGGAAGGAGCCGGAGCAGGTCTGAGGATTTTTGAGGCGCCTCAAAGATGGGGAAGGAGCCGGAGCAGGTCTGAGGGGTGAGGATGCGGAGGGGGGGAGGGAAGGATGAGGGAGGAAGACGCGGAAGAAGCAACATAAACTGTGACTGTAACTGTGACTGTGACTCTGACTCTGACTGTGACTGTGACACCTATTATCAAATTGCTAAGTGACCAGACCGTACCAGAACTCACCAGCATGGGCGCCCAGATGGCTGTGACTATAGCGAGGAAGAAGAAGGCTCCCCCCATCAGCTTCACCACCCACCCCTGCGGCTGCCCCGGCCGGTGCCCTGCTCGCGCTATCTTCCTGTCACACGTCACGAGGTACAGGCTGGCGTATATGTCCTCCATCTGGTTGGAGGGGGGAGGATAGGGAGAGGAGAGCAGGTGTATTATGCCTCGGTGGCTCGGCCGGTGCCCTGCTCGCGCTATCTTCCTGCCACACGTCACGAGGTACAGGCTGGCGTAGATGTCCTCCAGCTGACAGGGTTGGGAGGGGCAGAGGAGATGCAGGTAGGGGGAGGGCTGGAATGTGTGTCCCGGCCGGTGCCCTGCTCGCGCCATCTTCCTGTCACAGGTAACGAGGTACAGGCTGGCGTATATTTCCTCCATCTGGTTGGAGGGGGGAGGATAGGGAGAGGAGAGCAGGTGTATTATGCCCCGGCGACTCGGCCGGTGCCCTGCTCGCGCTATCTTCCTGCCACACGTCACGAGGCACAGGCTGGCGTAGATGTCCTCCAACTGGTTGGAGGGGGAAGGATAGGGAGAGGGGAGCAGGTGTACTATGCCTCGGCGGCTCGGCCGGTGCCCTGCTCGCGCTATCTTCCTGCCACACGTCACGAGGTACAGGCCAGCGTATATGTCCTCGAGCTGACAGGGTTGGGCAAACGGCATTCAGAGGCATGAGAGAGGGAGGATGGTGGAAGGGTGAGCACTCTGAGTGCTGCACAGGCTATCTTGCTGTCCCATGTGACGAGGTACAGGCTGGCGTCACAGCCGCATACCTTGAACATATCAGCGTACCTTGAACATATCAGCGTACCTTGAACATATCAGCGTACCTTGAACATATCAGCGTACCTTGAACATATCAGCGTACCTTGAACATATCAGCGTACCTTGAACATATCAGCGTACCTTGAACATATCAGCGTACCTTGAACATATCAGCGTACCTTGAACATATCAGCGTACCTTGAACATATCAGCGTACCTCGAACATATCAGCATACCTTGAACATATCAGCGTACCTTGAACATATCAGCGTACCTTGAACATATCAGCGTACCTTGAGCCAATCATACAGTGGTAACGATGTCTTGGTGCACCACCGGTCCAGAATCACATGAAGCTCGTACGGAAACGGCAGCATGCGATACACTCTAAACAGCTGCCACTGCAGCCACATCTTAGCTAGCTGTAACACCAACCCTATCACCAACCCTGACTCAAGCAGCATACCTTGAGCCAGTCATACAGAGGCAGGGATGTCTTGGTGCACCACCAGTCCAGAATCACATGCAGCTCGTGCAGAAACAGCAGCATGCGATACACTCTAAACAGCTGCCACCGCAGATTGGTCTTTCTCACCCCAGCCCGAAACGCTGTCAGTGACAAAACAGTGAGGCTAGCAGCATACCTTGAGCCAATCGTATAGAGGCAGGGATGTCTTGGTGCACCACCAGTCCAGAATCAAGTGCAGCTCGTACAAGAACGGCAGCATGCGATACACTCTAAACAGCTGCCACCGCAGCCACGTCGCCCTCCGGGTCAGGAACGGCGAGGCCTTCGACGCCGGCCCAGGCGGCCCGTACTTCAGCTGGAGCGCTGAGAGCGCGAGGGAGATGGATTTGATCGCCAGGTAGGCCCGGATGGTGTTGTGCGAGGCGATGAGGTTGGCGTTCCAGAAGAGCAGCATGGGGTAGCCGAGGTGTAGGAGGAGGGAGGCCAGGTGGTAGAGCACGCGCAGGGGGCCGCTGAACACCAGGTAGAGAATCCGGTTGATCACTATCAGGAAAAACTGGGTCTGTTTATAACGGGGATTAGGTGTGGGGGGGAGGGGAAGGGGGGTAATGAAAGGCTGCACAAGTGGTAGAGCATGCGCAGGGGGCCGCTGGACACCAGGTAGAGAATGCGGTTTATCACTATCAGGAAGAACTGGGTCTGTCTATAATGGGGATTGGGGGTTGAGGAGGGATGGACTTAGTTGACGTACTTTTGAGGCGCCTCAAAACTAGACATCCATTGACCTTGAAAGACGAGCTCGATGATCGGGCCAGGAGGATATTGAGGAGGAGGAAAATGAGGTTGCAGGGTATTTTTGAGGATTCTCAAAAATACCAGGTGGATATGAGGAGGAATTGAGGTGTTGGAAGACTGAGGATCGGGGTTAAGCGTGGCGCTCTCGTGAGGAAGATTTTGGGGCGGTCTTGGAATTGTTGCTTGGTTGTGATGGTGTTCAAACAAGACCATCAAGTACAAGGGACTAGAAGGGGCAGGCGATGCTATCCTGCCATCCCTTAGACCGTTCTCTTGAGCACAGGTATGGGGGAACGTACCATGACCGTTCTCTTGAGCACAGGTATGGGGGAACGTACCATGACCGTTCTCTTGAGCACAGGTATGGGGGAACGTACCATGACCTTTCTCTTGAGCACAGGTATGGGGGATCTCTCCGCGCCTTACCATGAGCCCGGCCACATGGAGGGGCTATACATCTCAACACATACCATGAGCCCGGCCACATGGAGGGGCTATACATCTCAACACATACCATGAGCACGGCCACATGGAGGGGCTATACATCTCAACACATACCACGAGCACGGCCACATGGAGGGGCTATACATCTCAACACATACCACGAGCACGGCCACATGGAGGGGCTATACATCTCAACACATGCCATGAGCCCGGCCACATGGAGGGGCTATACATCTCAACACATACCATGAGCACGGCCACATGGAGGGGCTATACATCTCAACACATACCATGAGCACGGCCACATGGAGGGGCTATACATCTCAACACATACCATGAGCACGGCCACATGGAGGGGCTATACATCTCAACACATACCACGAGCACGGCCACATGGAGGGGCTATACATCTCAACACATACCACGAGCACGGCCACATGGAGGGGCTATACATCTCAACACATGCCATGAGCCCGGCCACATGGAGGGGCTATACATCTCAACACATACCATGAGCACGGCCACATGGAGGGGCTATACATCTCAACACATACCATGAGCACGGCCACATGGAGGGGCTATACATCTCAACACATACCATGAGCCCGGCCACATGGAGGGGCTATACATCTCAACACATGCCATGAGCACGGCCACGTAGGTGTAGGGGAACTGGTCGCCCGTGTGGACGACCTCCTCAAAGGGCGACCTGTCGTGCACTGCAGACTCCAGTCCAGAGTGCCACACATTCCAACACATAGCAAACCTTACCATACGCACCGGCCCACATAGGACAATAGTGCAGGGGAAAGGGGGCAGTACTAGTACCCTCCTCAAACGTACCATGAGCACGGCCACATAGGTGTAGGGGAACTGGTCGCCTGTGTGAATGACCTCCTCAAAGGGCGACCTGTCGCGCACTGCAGACTGGTAGAAGAGCCCCACGTAGAAGAAGGCGAGGATGTCGATGCAGAAGACGTAGGGGTAGAGGTCCAGCTCCCTGCGACCACCTGTTAGGTTGAGAATGTACAGAGGAGGTTGCATATAGCATGTGCAGAGGACCCGCGAGAGAAAGATATATGGAGAGCCCCATGTAGAAAAAAGTGAGGATGTCGTTGCAGAAGATGTAGATGTACAGGTCCCGCTCCTCCCGACCGCCTGGGGAGAAGAAAATGCAAAAAAATGGAGATTGCTTTTCTAAGGAGACATGGTGGGGCGACATGATGGGAAAGGCAGCAAATTAGTGGGAAGGTGAGCAAGACAGGAGCACACTGTACCTGCAACAATTGAGGCGAGCTCCACATAGCGAGACCCAAACGCCTTTCCCAAGATGGCATTAGCACCTTCACTCCTTCTATTACTGCTGCCTGCCACGCCCCCAAGCCCACCCCCATCCCTTACCCCATCCCCCCCCCCAGCCACACCACCCACTCCTCTCAACACCCCCCCCCTGCCCTCCTCTCCTCCTGCTACCCCTCCCCCTCCCCCACTCCCGGGCCTCCCCCCACCGCTCAGGAACCTCCCGAGCCTCTTTGCCACGTCAGCAGATGGTGTGAGCGACTGCCAGGTGTCATGCCACGTGTGTGGCTGAGAGGGGGTGCATTGAGAAGCTGGGGAGTCGGAGGGGGTATCAGAGGAGGTAGGAGGGGAGGCAGAGGCAGCGGCAGTGGTGTTGGTTACCACCTCAAGCACCACTACCAGAGTGTCTGTAACAGGGAGCTGTGAGTGAGGATGAAAGTGAGGGAGCGAGGAATAGTGAGTGCTTTCATCGGCAGCAGCAGCGGTTGGAGAAAAGGCAGCAGCAGGATGTGCAGCCCCCTGCGGAATTGCTGCTGCTGCTGCTGTGGCTGTGGCTGTATCTGCTGCACTTGCTGCTGGGGTTTCAAGCGTGGCTGTGGCTCCAGTGGCGGCTCTGTTATGGGCAGCTGAAGGGCTGGCCACGCTATGGGCAGCACCGGAAGCAGTAAGGGTGTTGGCACACTCTACAGCGTCTACACTGTGCACCCGCACTAACTGCTGGTACTCGCACGGAAGCAAAGCAAGCGCCTGCTGCTCTAGCTGTTGCTTCTGAGCCCGATGCTGAGTCTCATGTTGAAACTGCTGCTGCTGCTGCTCAACACCTTGCCTGGAATACCTCTCTGCATGCATCACCGCTGCTCCTTCCGGCTCAAAATGCACATGCTTTCTGGAATTCCCAAACAAGCGGGTCGCCGTGTTGACCCCTCCTACTCTTCCTCCCTGTGCAGGTCCGGCACCTGCCACATCAGCAGGCACAGCCACGTCAGCAGGCACTGCGACATCATCCGCAGCCACCAACAAGTAGTTGAACGCTCTCTCAATGACACCTGGCATCATCTGATTGGCCGTCCACCCATCCGCGTTGTACAGAACCACCTGGACAAAGTAGGGCGGCGCTTCCGACCCCTCCATAGCAGCTCTTAAGAACCTAATTAATCCCCTCCAAGCTGCAGTGAATCTACATGACCCCCGAATCCATAAGCGCTTAAAAAAGGACAGCGGCTGGGGTGGAGGTGAATCAGCAACGCCGCTCCTGCTGCCGCTGCCGCTGCCGCTCCTGCTGCTGCTGTATTGTTGGGCTGCTCCACCCCTCCTCCTGCTGCTACTGCTCCTCCACCTGCTCTGTAGAAAACTGCTGCTGCTGCTGCGATTGCCAGCTGTCTGAGGGAAGGTGGACGCACGATTGCCACTAAGCAGAGGAGAAGACGCCTCCACGTCAGCATCATCCATGTCAGCAGCATCGTCCACATAAGCATGAACATGAACAGCTTGGCTGGCCCCTACCAGTCTACCAAGCACCCTCGCAGTTCCCTTCAACCCGCCCCAGAAACCACCTTCCTCAGCACAGGCCCCCCTCGCCTCCCTACCCCTGCCCTCTCCCCTGTCTCTTCCACCCCCCTCACATCCGGCTTGGCCTGAACCACCACCCGAGGCTTGGAAGCTTCCGAACCTGACCTCCTCCTCAGGTTCAGCAAGTTTCTTAGAGTCCCTCGAGTCCTTGGACTGGCTGTTCCTGTAGCGGATGGAGGTTTGGACCAGCAGGGCTAGGTAGACAGCAAAGAGAGGAAGCACGTTCCACACAAACCAGCTAGGGTACGGTCGGATGCCTATAAATGCAAGTAGGCGGTCCATCCCCTCTGCACCACCACCAGCACCAATCCACCCTGGAAACCACCCTGAAGGAAGCCCCCCCGCCCCTCCTTTCCCTCCCCCGCTCCCTCCTCCTCTTCCACTAGGGGGGACAGCACCTCCCCCTGTTGCCGGCCCCCGACCTCCCCCTCCCCCTCCCTTTCCCCCACTCCCCCCCGCCCCATTCCCCTCAATCCAGCTGGCACAGCTGTCATGCGTCGGGATCTGATACAGATACTCCAAGGCAATCAGAATCTCGGAGTACACGAGCATAGCCCGCCAGAATCTCGGCCCGGGGGAGGGGTTGGAGACGAGGGCGTACAGGAAGAGGGCGAGGGGGAAGACGAGCGTGGAGAGAGAGAGGTTCCAGCAGAAGGCGGTAACCATGAAGACGCCGGTTACCACGTCGCTGTTTGACTGGAGCAGCCAGCGCAGGCGGGAGAAGGCACGGCGGGATGGGGAGGGGGGGGAGGAGGCGGAGGGGAAGGGGGTGGAGGTGGTGGTGGTGGCGTTGGTTACGGTGTTACCAATGGCAGGGCCTTCTGCATGTGTTCCACCTGTTGCTTCTCTCATCCCTTTTCTCATCCCTTCTCCCATTCCTTCGCCCAGTCTCCGTCCTCCTGCTCTTCTTCCCCCCTCTTTTCCGCCGGACCAGTCTCCCTCTCCTGCTGTTCCCCTCTGCCCATGCCTACTTAAAACAGCAGCTGCAGCCGCGGCTGCTGCTCCTTGCAGCCCTCCTCCCGCTGCTATGGCAGCAGCAGCAGCCTCAGACGCACTCAAGCCCTCCTCCCCTCGACCCTCTCTGCCCCCTCCCCAGCTAGTTCCTCCACCAAATGCCACTCCCTGACCCCCAACCCCATCGCCAGTCATACCTCCGTCCCTCTCCTCCTCAATCTCCCCAACCCCAACTGCTCCTCCCTCCTCCACCATGCCGTCTCTCCGAACACAGCCAGCACCTGATTGGCTAAACGCTACTTCCTGTACAGCTGGCAAAGCATCGGCGACTGCTGACACATCCACCTCATCGCTGACGTGGCGTGCCGGGCTGCCATACTCGGATCTGGGATCTGTCCACGTCATCTCAGAGCCTGACTGGTCCACGTCCAATCTGCCTTCCTCCTTGGCTTCCTCTATCGTGTCTATGCTTAACCCAGCAGCAGCAGCAGCATCGCTGCCTGATCCTCTGCTCAACCTAGTCTGCCTGTAGCTCTGAGATCCCTCTATCCTCTGAGACCCCTCTAGCCTATGAGATCCCTCTAGCCTCTGAGAATCACCCACCATGAGGTGAGACCCCTCGGGCCACTGACAGCTACTGCTGCGTTGCCTGCCTGTCCTCGCACTCACACTCCCTTCTTCCATACCCACACCACCCCCTCCCAAGGCACCAAGACCATCAGCACTGCTGATCCCACCACTCCCTACACCCGCCACGTTCGCCCCACCGCTCTCCACCGCACTCAAATCCAGCCTACTCGGCCCACCACCCCCACTGCTTCCCACCGCACTCAACCCTGCATCACCAATCTCCCCTCCTCCGTCCAAATCCATATCTAGTATATCCTCTAACCCAGCTATGACCATCGATTGCATCTGAGCCACCCCCTGGCCAATCATCTGCTGCATACCAGTCGGAATCAGCCGCCCACTTCGCCGCCCGACAAGGCCCCCTGCCGCCCGCTTCCATAGGCTGTTAGCAGCACTGGTGCTGGCAGTGCTGGGAGGGTGGGTGGCGGTGGTGCTAGGAGAAGAAGAGGGAGGGGAGGAGAGGGAAGACGCACGAGAACGCAATTCCCTCACTGGTCCTGCTGCTGCGGTTGCTGCTGCTGCTGATGCTGATGGTATTGCTATTGCTAACGGTGGTACTGATGTTGTCGGTGGTTCCAATGCAGTATGGGTTGAGGAAAGTGAATGAGCTGCTGATGCCCCCTCAACTCCTCCTTCCACTCCTCCCCTCCATACCTCCCCTGCCCGGCTGGCCTGTGCCCTCAAAGCCGCAGCCCGAGCTCTTCCCATAACCGTATTGAACGAGGGACCAGTAGACGCAGAGGGGAGCATGGGGGAAGAGTCAGAAAACCCTGGAAACATGGGGGAAGGGCCAGCCGGGGGAGGTACAGCTGGGGAGGCAGTGGTGGAAGGGGGGTAGAGCGGGGGAGGGAAAAAGGGGGAGGAGGAAGGAGGGAGAGAGTGGGAGGAGGAGGCGTAGGAGGGGAGGGGTTGGGTATGAGGGTGTGGGGAGGAGGAAGGAGTGGAGAAAGTGCTTGAGTGTGTGGGTTGGGGGGGGGGAGTGCCGGGGGAGGGAGGAGGGAGGTGGGGGGGAGTTGACCTGCTGTGTCTGACTGAGGAAGATGGTCTGTATTATGGGCAGCAGCAGCAGCAGCAGCAAAAGTCGTAGCAGCAGCTGCAGCAGCAGATGGTGCAGGTGGAAGGGGAGCTAAAGCCCGATCTACCAGCCATCCAGCCCCCTCCACCTCCCCTCTCCCCCCAGCTCCTACCCACCCCCCTCCACCTCCACCTCCTCCTCCTCCTCCACCTCCCTCTCCTCCCACTGCCCCTCCTCCCCTCACTCTCCCTCCTGCCAGCATCAGCTGCAGCAGCTGCTGCTGGTGCTGCTGCGCCTGTCTAAACACCCCTGGACTCGCCAACCCCTCTCCACCCCCTCGCCTCCCCCCTGGACTGCCAGAGTTGAGGAGGTCGAGGTGTCGCTGCAGGCGGCGCATGCCGTCTTTCATGCGCTGCACCTCCTCGCTGCGCTGCCTGCGCCGCTCCTCCGCCTGCTGCAGGTGCTTCAGGTGCTCCCGCTGCCACGCTGCTAACATCTCGGCCGCTCGCTGCCTGTCTCTCTCCTGTAGGTTTGGAAGGGAGTGGGGCAGGGGGAGCAGGAAGGGGAAGGGAGCGGGGGGGCGGCAGCAGATGATCTGGTTTCAGTCATGCTCTTCTGAGGTGAATTGGAGTGCAAGGGGTCCATCCAGTCCAGGTGTCTCTGCAGGCGCCGCATGCTGTCTTTCATCCGCTGCACCTCCCTCAGGTGCCCCCCCTCCCCCTTTTCTGCCGCCTCACCTCCTGCTTCGCGGTCAAAATGAGCACTTGCCGTCTCACGTCGCGATTCGTGATTTCAGGCTGTGAGCCAAACCAACGCAGTGATGAGGCTGTGAAACACAATCAGATCAGCCACCTTTCCTCCTTACCCCCGCATGCACATCACAAACAGAGATGGACTCCGCATGCCCATCACAAACAGAGATGGACTCCGCATGCCCATCACAAACAGAGATGGACTCCGCATGTCCATCCTTCCCCCTTACCCCCCCTTCCATATCCCTTTGTCCGTTGTCGCACCTCCTGCTTCGTGGTAAAGAGCAACACTTGCTGGAAGATCTCGGACGTCAGGCTGCATGCCAGCACGGTGATAAGCACGAACATGGTCAGGTCCACCACCGCACTCCGCATGTCCATCCATTACCCGGAGCCCATAGTCGTGCTTACACAGCCGCACTATCCTGAACGGGTTGCAATTGTCTTACCTCCTGCTTCGTAGTAAACATGAGAACTTGTTGGAAGATCTCGGATCTCAGGCTGTACGCCAGAACTGTGATGAGCACGAACATGGTTAGGTCCACCACCGCACTGCGCGTGTCCATCCGGAGCCCGTAGTCGTACTTATACAGCCCCACTATGCTGAACGGGTTACACGACAGTGCTGGGAGATACGGGAAATACGGGCACTGGTAGACTAGGGACGCGGTGATCAGCAGAAAGTTATAAACGCGGAGGTAGGTGAGCACTGTGGTTTGCCCGCGGAGAATCGCGGCGTGCTTTCGTGTACTTAAGAGGGATAAGGCGAGATAGCCGCAGTGTAGCAGGTCGTACTGTAGAGTCCCGGTCGCAAAGACTAGTATCAGGACAATCCATAGGAGGTACTTGTAGTAGAGGAAGCGCCAGTGGTCCAGCCAGGTCCAACTGGGGTGGGGGCCTTCTGACAGGTCGTGCCAAGGGGAGGAGGGCGGGTCTGCGGGGAGGTAGGAGGAGGAGGAGGAGAGGAAAGGAGGAGGGGGGAAGGGAGGGCGGGCGTTGGGGAGGGGATGGGGGCGGGGGGTTTCGAGAGGCGGGAGGGATGGCGGGGGGAGGGAGGTCCAGCGGGTGAGGTGCGGTGCTGTATCATGTGGGAAGGACGGGTTTATTTGGGAGGAGGAAGAGGAGGAGGGGGCGGAGGAGGAGGAAGGAGAGAGGAGGAAGCAGGAGAGGAGGAAGACCACAAAGTAGGCACAGAGGATGCGGCGGTCGTCCACGATGCCACCTGGAAAGGCGAGAGGGGAAACACAGGGGATGATAGAGGAGGGATGGAGAGCAAGAGACATTGTCAGTCAATGCTGGAAGAGGCGTGTCGTGGCTGGTAGCCAGCAGTCAACTCACCCAGCCAGCAGTCAACTCACCCAGCCAGCAGTCAACTCACTTAGCCAGCAGTCAACTCACCCAGCCAGCAGTCAACTCACTTAGCCAGCAGTCAACTCACCCAGCCAGCAGTCCCAGCACGTGGAGTCACGGGAATCCGTGCTGAGCCAGCAGTCCTGGCAGTTGCGGCTGTGGGACTTGGGCGGGTGGGGGCGGCGAGATCCCCTGAACAAACTGTGGGACAATCCGCTCGTCTTGTAAAGCGACAAACCAGGAGATTCGCGACTGAGGCTGTTATGGGGATACCCTAGGAGATAGGCTCGCAGTGGGTTGAGATTGAGAGATTCTGGGCGACTGCTACGGGGATACTCTAGTAGATGCCCGGCCCCGGGCCCGGATGGATATTCTTGTAGTGGTGAGTCCGAGTCAACGCCAAGGAGAGAGCGTTTGGTGCCTAGAGGGGAATGTAATTCCCTTGAAGGGCCTCTAATGAGTTGGGTCGCTGAGGCAACGGCCTCATAGGGCCCCTCTGAATTGTCGCGTTGGAAGAAGGGGTGCTTGGATGGCTGGTGGGGGTGCTGGGGATGCAGCAGAGGTGGAAACTCCTCTAACGGCTGGTGTGGTGGAGACTTTGGTGCGTAGTGACTGGTATACACGAAGCGGTTGAATCCTTGAGAATTTCGGAGGGGAGGTGCGGGATTGTTGGGGGGAGGGGGTGCAGGGTTGTCCAAGGGAGGGGGGCCGGCGAGCATGTAGTATTGCCAGAGGGTGATTGCAGCGAAGGTAGCTACTAGGAGGGGCCAGAGCAGGCGGACGAAGCGTGAAGGGAGGGCGATGCAGAGGCCGACGACTAGAGTGTAGAGGAGAGAGACGATGTTCTTCACGGCGAAACTGGCGACTAGAAGGCACAGAACGACCACCTGATGGGAATGGGAGGGGGGATGAAAGGGGATGAAATGGGTTGGGATGGGTTGGGATGGCGGGCAGTATCATGCATTGAGGCACGGAGGGAGGGCGATGCAGAGGCCGACGACTAGAGTGTAGAGGAGAGAGACGATGTTCTTCACGGCGAAACCAGCGAATAGAAGACAGAGAACGACCACCTGAAAGAAGAGCGGGAGAGGCCCCGCAAAGTGCGAAGAAAGGAGTGTAGGGCGGGCGATCTGTGAGTTGAGAGTGAAAGGGCAGACAGAGGCCGACGACACCCACTTGGACGCCGTAGAGTGAGAAGAAGTGGGCCACTGTGTTCTGCACCCACGACCACATCGACCGCAGGCACCGCCCCACAACGATCCTCCTGTATTCCTCTGTACATTGCCACACGCCCTCCCAAATCACTCACCTGAACGCCATAGAGGGAGAAGAAGTGGGCCACTGTGTTCTGCACCCACGACCACATCGACCGCAGCTGCTGCCGATACCGCTGCGCCTCCTCTGATTGGTCCTCCTCGTCCTCCTCGTCGTCGTCCTCCTCCTCGTCATCATACCCGTCATAGTAATCATCACCAAACACTGAATCACCCTCATAGCTCGCATTCACATGAGAGTCCCTGTCGGTTTGCACTGTTTCCTCCTCCTTCTCCTGGTCCTCGTCATGCCGTTCCAATGGTTTACCACCACCAGTCACCTTCCCCTCTCGCCTCCCCGACCCTCCAAGAAGGAAAGAGGAGGAGGAGGCTGAGGAGGACGCATCAGCAGACCGCAGATCGCCCACACTCCACGACCGAAAGCTTATCAGCTTGTGGGCTCTTCTAGTCCCCCCTGCTCCTCCTCCCCCACTTATGCCCCTCCCCATCTTCTCATTTCCCCCGTCGCCTCCTCCGCCCTCCCTGCCAATCGAAGCAACCTCATCCAATTTCAACACCGACTCTTGAGGTTCTGTCTTAGCCACTTCTTCTGCAACCTTACCGTTCCCTGGCCCCCCTCCTCCTCCTTCCCCTATTCCTCCTGCCCCGCCTACACCACCCACTCCACCCACTCCACCCGCTCCTCTCTCTCTTCGTCCCTCCTCTCCCCCTCTCTGCACCATCTCCTGTATCTGCACCGAAGCAGCGTTCCGAGCCGCAGCCACAGCTTCAGGAGGCACAAACAGCACGCAAACCTCGCCCTTAGGATCGGTCTGAAGCTCCAAGGGAAGTTCGGTGAGCCAGTGGCAGGAGGCATGGTGGAGAAGACAGGCTGCTAGGAGCACTGCTTTGGCCGTGCATCCAGACGTTAAAGCCCACATAGGGCCCGCTGCTGAAGTGCCCATGGTGCCGTCTCCATATAAGCCTAGGCCTAGCCACTGAGAAAGAGGAGCAGAGACATGGAAGTGGGAGGGATAGGACAGAATGGTTCAAGACAGAACTCTAAAGCCTACACTTCGAACCCAAACCCTAAACACAGTGGCCATGGTGCCGTCTCTATATAAACCAGTCCTAACCACTGAAAAAGAGGAGCAGAGACATGCGGGAGGGAGGGACAGGACAGAGAGGGTCAAGTCAGAACTCTAAAGCCTACACTCAGAACCCCAAACCCGTATCGCAGTGCCCATGGTGCCGTCTCCTTATAAGCCAAGGCATAGCCACTGAGAAAGAGGAGCAGAGACATGGCGGTGGGAGGAATAAGACAGAAGGTTCAAGACAGAACTCTAAACCCTACACTCAGAATCCCAAACCCTAAATGCAGAGCCTGAAGCTCTCACCCTGGAATCCGGAACCCTGATCTCCCTTAACCTTGACCCGGAACCCTGATCTCGCTAAACCCTCAACCCAAAAGCCTCAACCAAAGATCACTGTCCCTCACCAGAAGAGTCGCACTTTGTTGTTCCACCCATGCTGCCAACCCTCACTGTGTAGCTGCCACCTGGATGCCAAGCTCCAAACCCCTTTACCTAAACCCTGAGTCCCAAACCATGAACTCCCACAATCTCGGCCACTCACCAGAAGAGTCGCGCTTTGTTGATCCACCCATGGCGTCAATCCTCACTACATAACCGCCGCCTGAAAGCCAAGCTCCAAACCCCTTAACCTAAACCCTGGGCCCTATACCCTGAACCCCCCCTTCTCGGCCACTCACCTGAAGAGTCTCACTTTGTTGTTCCACCCATGGTGTCAATCCTTACTACATTACCACCGTCTGAAAGCCAAAATCCAAACCAAAACGCTCAACCTTAAACCCTCTGAGCCTTAAAACCTGAACCCCACAATCACAACTCACCTGGAGAATCGCACTGTGTTGCTCCACCCAAGCCTCCAAGCCCCACTGCGTCACCACCACCTGGAACCCAAACTCCATCACCAGCGCCACCCCTCCATACAAGAACAGCGCCCTAGGCGTCCCCCTCATAGCCTTCAGCCTCAGGCACCCCAGCACTGCCAGCAGCAGGAAGCCAAACCCCATGGCGCTGACCGGATACAGGGCAGCGAAAAAGGCCGCGCAAGGGAGGCTGGTAGGGCAGTGTAGGATGAGCAGGCGTTTGAAGAAGCCCACCCAACCGAAGAAGCCTGTAAGGGGGTATTCATCACGGGACCAGGAGATGACTGGGGGTGGAGTGGTGGTTACCCCTGCTGCTGCTGCTGTTCCTCCAGTTTCAGTATCTGCTTCGGGTGCCGGAGCTGCTGCTGCTGCTGCAATAGCAGCATCAATCGCACCAGCAGCGCCAGCTGCAGAACCAGCAGCAGGGGGAGGGAAATGGAAGGATTTTGAGCCCTTGGCACTAAGATGGAGTTTACGTGTGGGGGGGGCAGAGAGGGGGGTGACTGTGGAAGGTGCTGCTGCCCCTGCACCTGAAACCTGCACCCCCTGCTGACTGGTTGGGTGTAACTGAGAATTATGCTCCTGCTGTTGATACTGCTGCTGCTGTTCCACCCATTGCTGCACATGTGGAAACGCCTCAAAGCAGAAGTACGCGCGAAGGCAGATCAACAACGTGGCGCAATCAGCAGTTGCCACGTGTACAGGCGTGCCCAGCCGGGCAAACAGCCCAAGCCGCTCCAGAACAGACAAATCGATCCCAAAGTGGGCGGCTAAGAGGGACCGTAACTCGGGGTACAGGCTGCAGTACCGAAGCAGGAGCACTGTAGCTGCCAACGAGGCTGTCAATGGTGCCATGTAGGCTCGAAAAGCTGGCGCTGAGGCTCGGAAGGTGGAGGTTTGGAAGGCAGAGGCGCGGGAAGATGACTGCCACTCAGAGGCGTCTTGAGCATGGGAGGAGGTTCGGGAGGAGGAGGGCCAGAGGAAGAGCCAGAGCCAGGTAATGAGGAGGAGGAGGAAGCCGAGAGAGACGGCAGAGGGGCGAGTGCAGGTAAGGATGGTGAAGAATGCAGCGAGGATGAGATAGGTGTTGGCCTCCGTTGCTAAGGCCGAGGGATATGCCAAGCAGAGATACGGCCCTGGGAGAGTGTGACAGGGAGGGAGGGATACAGAGATGGCAGAGGGGTGAGATTAGGTGAGGATGGTGAAGAATGCGGTGAGGATGACATAGGTGTTGACCTCCGTTGCTAAGGCTGGGGCATACACCAGACAGGGATACAGCCCTGTAGGAGTGGTCTCAACTCAAGGGCAGCTGCCATGGGAGGTGGGCAGCAGGCAGCTAGCTATAACGCATATCACACCCTGACTCAGATTGTTGTTGCACTCACAGGGAGGTCTTTTGCAGGGAGGCAGAAGCAGGCTGTCAGGGTGCGGCTTTAGCTGAAGAGCAGCCACCATGGGAGGGCAGCAGGCAGGCAGCTAGCTATAACACATCTCGCGCCCTGACTCAGATTGTTGTTGCACTCACAGGGAGGTCCTTTGCAGGGAGGCAGAAGCAGGCTGTCAGGGTGCGGCTTTAACTGGAGAGCAGCCGCCATGGGAGGGGGGCAGCAGGCGGCTAGCTCCAGCAGGCGCCAGAGAAACGGCTTGTGGGGGAGGGAGCACGTGGCAGCAAGGGACTGCTGCAGGGCGGAACGGGCGCGGGCCATGGCATAGGCGAGCAGGAGGATGCATGCTGGCGGGGTGATGGCCTTTGGCGAGAGGGTGGGGGGAATGCCTGTGGTTGGGGGGGGAACAAGGGATCGGGTGAGAGGAAGGAGGGGTTGAAACAGAGAGAGGGGGTACAGACAGGTGATTCCTGTGTTGGTGCAAGAATCGTCTAGCCAGCTCCAGAAATAGCCACCAGAAACGGCTTGAGGGGGAGAGAACGCGTGGCAACCAGGGACTGCTGCAGGGAGGAATGGGCTCGGGCCATGGCATAGGCGAGCAGGAGGATGCATGCTGGAGGGGTGATGGCTTGTGCTGGATGCGGGTTATGCCATGGGGAGACGAAGGGGAGGGGTGGAAGAGGGTATTGATGGCTTGAGACTGGTTCGTTGAGTTCCCCACTATTTACAGAGAGTAATCTGCACTGCAGAAGATTGCTCAAGAAAAGGTGTTGGGCTAACAGCAGGTTTTGGAAGGCGAGAAGATATAGAGTAAAAGACTTTCCCAAATGTGAGAGCATGCCTTTCCAGTAGGGCAGGAGAGGGTCGTGAATGAGGGCAGGGTCCGCGGAAGCAAAGAGCAGCAGCAGGAACAGGGAGGAATACGCGATGCAGTCTGAAACTGAGGAGCGATGTATGAGAGAAGTCACCAAGGAGAGAACTCACCTAGGAGAGTAAAATCAGGGCCGTCCATAAGGGCGGGAGAGGGAGGTGAGCAACGGCAGGATCCGTGGCAGCAAAAAGCAGCAGCAGGTGCAGGGAGGATGTGGAAGTCGAGGAGAGAGAGATGTGAAGACTCACCCAGGCGCGATAGCAGTGCCTTCCAGAAGGGCGGGAGAGGGAGTTGAGGAACGGCAGGATACGGAGCAGTAGCAGGTGCAGGGAAGGCGGATACGGAGGTGAGAAGAGAGTGATAAGAGGACTCACCTAGGAGCGATAGAAGGATCTTCCAGTAGGGCGGGAGTGGGAGGTGAGTAAAGACAGGATCCGTGGCAGCAAAAAGCAGCAGCAGGTGCAGGGAGGAGTAGGCGATGCAGGCTGAATACACGGCCTGCGCTCGCGAGGGGTAGACCAGCAGCAGCACGAGCAGCAGGACTGCGACGCAAAGGGACACCGGAAGAATTGGGGGGGGCGGGGGAGGGCGAGGGGGGGTGTGGAGTGGAGGTATGTACATGTCAAGCTCTTCCTTCGTTTGCCCTACTCAAGCAGCAGCAGGTGCAGCGAGGGGCAGTTGCAAGTGCAGGCTGAATACACAGCCTGCGATCGCGAGGGGCAGACCAGCAGCAGCACGAGCAGCAGCACTGGGAAGAGAATAGGGGGAGAGAAGATGGTCAGGGTGATACGTTAGATGCACAACGAGCAGCAGACGATCAGGTGGACTAATGAAGAGACCACCAGGTGCCGGTGCACACCATTTTCTGTGGTCGTTCGTTGTTTGCTATGCGGCTCACCAGCTTAGCCTGTGGCCGCACTTCTAGCGGCCGCAGGTTTCGCCGACCCTTCTCTGGACCGGGTCCCCTGGTGACGCATCAACGTCCCACGTCTAGGGCTGCCTCGCTCACGTTCGTGCCTCTGGCACGGACAAGCTTACCTCCCAAACTGTCCCTTGTGTCTTCCTTGGCTTCCCCCTCGACGGGTCTGACTGGCACTTTTACCACCCGCCGTCTCACAGTTTCTTTCACTCTCGCGATGTCACTTTTGACGAGTCTGTCTCCTTCTACACTTGCTTTCCCCACCGAGGTCTTTCGGTTTCCCTGCCCCTGTTCTTGGTCCCCACTCCCCCGGTAGCGCCTGCTCCCATCCCTTCCCGTCCTGCCCCGTTTGGTGTGTCTCATGTCACGCCAACACCCCTAGATCAAGAACCCACCAGCGGTCCAAGAGATGGCATCTTTGAGATCCACTGGCACCTACGTCGATGCAGTTCCCCCACCTAGGGTGAACATAGTTGATGGCCGGTGGCTTTTCAATATGAAGCGCCCTCCTGGAGAGCCACCGGTGTTCAAAGCGCGCTACGTTGCTAGAGGCTTCAGTCAGCGTGAGGGTGTCTCTCCACTATCTCACACTATCCATACTATCTCTCCATTCACCCACACTATCTCTCCCACACTATCTCTCCACTATCCCTCACTATCTCTCCACTATCTCTCCACTCTCTCAACACTATCTCTCCACACTATCTCACACACTATCTCTCGAATCTCCCACACTATCTCTCCACTATCTCCACTATCCTACACTATCTCTCCACTATCTCCACGATCCCACACTATCTCTCACACTATCTCTCCACTATCTTTCCATTATCTCACACTATCCCACACTATCACTATCCCACACTATCACACTATCTATCACACTATCCACACTATCTCTCCACTCTCCCACACTATCTTCACTCTCACACTATCCTACACTATCTCACACACTATCTCTCACACTATCTCTCCACTATCTCCCACACTATCTCGCAAATCTCCCACACAATCTCTCCACTCTCCCACACTATCTCTCCACTATCTCTCCCACACTATTTCACCACACTATCTCTCCATTCTCCCACACTATCTCTTCGCTATCTTTCCACTCTCCCACACTATCTCTCCTATACTATCTCACACACTATCTCTCCACTATCTCTCCACTCTCCTACACTATCTCTCTCATACTATCTCACCACTTCCTCTCCACACTATCTCTCCACTAGATAGTGTGGAGATAGTGTGGAGAGAACCACCAGAAATGCACACGAGTTGGGTCAACCAGCAGAAGAACCACCAGTAGAAGAACCACCAGCAGCAGCAACGGTAGCAGAAGCAGAGGAGGACAAAGCACGGACATAAGCTAAAGGCAACCACGTCCTGGCAGAGGCAGTCTACCACCAACACCGGCATTGACAAGGTGACGCTTGAGTCGACTCAAAGGCAAAAGGCAACCACGTTCTGCCACAGGCGGCGGTCTGCCACCAACACGTGCATTGACACATACCGTAAAGAGACGACTTCTGAGGCGCCTCAAAAGTCTGCCACCAACACGTGCATTGACACGTACCGTAAGGAGCGCTCAGGAGGGCCAGCTTATCAGCAGCATGGACGAGCACGAGCAGGACAAAAGCAAACAAGACGAAGAGCAAGCAGAGGCAGCCCTGAGCAGGCAGAGGCAGCCCTGAGCAGGCACGGTGTGCGTGTGGCATGCTACATACCATACAGCATGCCACATGCCATATCCCATGCTACATACCATACGGGGCGCGTAGGAGGGCCAGCTTGTCAGCCACGTGGACGAGCACGAGGAGGATGAAAGCAGAGAAGGCGAAGAGGCGGGCGGCCCAGAGGGAGAAGGACACCACGAAGCAGAGCCAGCCCTGTGCCGGCACTGCCATAGTCTCAGCTCCACTGCCCTGTGTTGGGATGCCAAACACCATCTCCCCACTGTCCTGTGCTAGCCCAGCAGTTGTCTGACTGCCACTGCCACCACCAGCAACACCATCGAGAAGACCACTGCGAACCTCGCTGCTGCTACCACCATCACCAGCAGACTCACTGTAAGCTGCACCACTACCAGCATCCCCATCAGCACCAACTCGACCACCGACAGTAGTAGCATGGGGAAGTGACAAGTGCGCGGGGGAGGAAGAGTAAGGGGAGGAGGGAGAGGAGGAGGCAAGGGTGGCAGTGCAAGCGAAGACATAGGCCGTTGACAGGAGTGCCATGGTGAAGTGGAGAGCGAGGGGAAGGGTTGGATTGGGGAAGCGGAGCAGACCAATGGCTTGCAAGAAGGTGGGCTGGAGGGGCGAGGGAAAGGGGGAGAGAGATGAAACGGCGAAATCAAGGAGGAGAATATATGGGAGGCCAGAGGGGGGGAAACTGACGGTGGAGGTAGATGCAGTAACATCCATAAGTGTGTGATTATGTAGGGCGGGATTATGTAGGGTGCTGAGGATACAAGGCTGTGAAGATAGATGAGAGGCAGCAAATTAAATGAGGATGTGATCGTACAAGGGGCAGGAGTGAGTGTGTGAAATGAGCAGGAGATGGGCAGAATTACGAAGGGAAGGTCTGGACTGGAGCAGGTGTGATATTAGCGAGGTAAGATGCAAGAAGCCACATGAGCAGATAGAGCAGGAAGCAGCATCGGAGTGACGGAGAGGCCGAGTAACAAGAGGGCTTACAAAGGGAAGGTCTGGTGCGGGTGTGATATTGACGAAGTAAGAAGCCACAAGCCATACGAGCAGGTAGCGAAGGAAGCAGCGGTGGGTGTAGCAGAGGGCGGTTGTAGAGGGGGGGAGACGAGAAGGAGGACGAGGGATGCGAGGATAGGCCAGGCGAGGAGGCACTGGAAGGAGAGGCAGAAGAGGACAAGCGATGCCGTGCAGATGGCGGGGCCGAAAACAACCAGGGTGGCACCCACTCGCTGGGATGTGGATGACCTGGGGGAGAGAGGGGTTGGGAGAGATGGAGAGGGGTGCGTGGGGATACAAGAGAAGCGGAAAGCATTGACAGAGGGATGACCTGGTACACACTCGTTGGGATGTGTAGGACCTGGGGGAGAGAGGTTGGGGGACAGGGGTTGGGGGAGAGAGGTCGGGGGCCAGGGGTTAAGGGATAGGGGTTGGGGAACAGGGGTTGGGGACAGGGATTGGGGAGTAGGGGTTGGGGGAGAGGTTGGGGACAGGGGTTGGGGGATAGGGGTTGGGGGACAGGGGTTGGGGGGTAGGGGTTGGGGGAGAGAGGTTGGGGGATAGTGGTTGGAAGATAGGGGTTGGGGGAGAGAAGTTAGAACGGGGGGGGGGGTTGGGTGGGGAGATAAGACCAGGGGTGCGGAACGTCCTGACGCACTCTCCCTGCGCTGTGGGTGACTGGGGTGGGGAGAGGGGTTGAGAGGGGTTGATAGGGGTTTGAGAGTGAGAGACAGTGAGGACGCATGTGATGCAAACGATGCATGTGCTGGTTCGGGCTATAGAGAATGAAAGGGGTGCACTGGCAGCAGTGGCGTGAAGAGGTGGTGTTTAGAAAAAATAAAAATAAAAAAAATCAACTCGTTTGGCCATAGAGAATGAAGGGTTGCATTGGCAGCAGAGGTGAGAAGAGGAACAGAAAGGAATCCACATGGAAGAAAGAGATGCCTCCATAGCATCGGATAATAGGATGTGCAGAAGGAAGGGCGCAGGCGCAACAGACATTACCAGGAGAAAAAAAACAATCAACACAAGGAGTCAGGGTTTCGGGTTTAGCAAGGTTGCATTGCAGGCACCGGAAACGAAAAAAGGGTGGGGGGACGAGAAGGCAGAACAAGGCAGAGAACTCCTTTCTGTCGGCACTGTTAGTGACAAAACAAGGAGCTCGGCTCACCAAGACAAGGCAGTAAACTGGCGCCTGAGTCTCTTCTCATTCTCATCCTCAGCATCTGCCACTCCTCTCAACGGCATTGTCGCCTCAGATGCCAAGGTACTATTACCACCACCACTGCTTGCTCTCACATGCCCTGTTGGCACATCCCTTTCTCGCCCCCAATTCCTCTCTTTCTCCCCTCCCTGCTGCTCCCTGCTCTCACCCTCCCCTCTCTTCTGCGCTCTCCTCCACTGCACTCCTCCCGCTCCCAACCCCCCCACTCTAGCTGCTAATACTCTCCTCGCTATCTCCTCCTGCTGCTCCAGTTCCAACCCCTCCTCCTTCCCAACCTCCTCCTCCCCCTCCCCCTCCCCAGCCGCATCCTCCTCTTCCTCCTCCTCAACCACCAGATACAGCAGCTGGGATGCTTCCGAGGCTAGAGAAGGCAGGTTCGGCCCGAGCCAGCCAGAGGGTTGGGAGGAATGCGAGGGCCCTGAGCTGGGGCGTGGTTGCCGGTCCGGGAATGGAGCTTGGTATGTGGTTGGGTATGAGGATGGTCGATTGCGGGGAGAACGATGGGAGGACGTGAGGGAGGGATGGCTGGGAGATAGCTGGAGTGGGATAGGGTGGAAGAATCCGTACAAGAAGGAGGGAGGTTGGAGAGGGGCGGAGGAGCAAGGACAGAAACAGAGGCCGAGAGGGGCAAGTTAGATCGGGGCGTGGGAACTCAGAGGGAAGAGGAACAGTTGGAGAAGCGAAAAGGTATGCAATATTGGAAAAGCAGAGTGAGAGGAGTGGGAAAAGCGGTAACCTCATCAATGCAAACGCGGAGAGCAGAAGCGCCGTTCCAACACATGCAGCACATGCAGGGGGTCCAGAATCTCCCTCACGCCTCATAGGAAGAGGCAGGCAGATCATAGACCCACCATGAAGGGTTCACATTCGCTCACCAGTGCAAAGGCGGAGAGCAGAAGCGCCGTTCTAGCACATGCAGCACCTGCAGGGGATCCAGATCTCCCTCACGCCTCATATGAAGAGGCAGGTCATAGACCCTCCATGAAGGGTTCATATTCACTCACCAATGCGAAGGAGGAGAGAAGCAGAGCCGTTTCCAGCACATGCAGCACCTGCAGGGGGTCCAGAATCTCCCTCACGTCCAATAGGAAGAGGCCAAGTGTCTGCCCCCATTGCACAAGCAGCCGCCATTCTCGTGAGAGGGGCAGCTGGAAGAGAATCAAGGCGAGGATGTGAAAAGCGATGTAGGTGCGGAGTAAGGCACGGCGCCTGAAAGATGCAAGGGAACGGGGAGACGGGGAGGGGAGAGGAAAGTCGAGGGAAGCAAGGTGTGAGACGCAGGGGCAGCTGGAAGAGAGACAAGGCGAGGATGTGCAGAGCAATGTAGGCGCGGAGTAGAGCACGGCGCCTGAGTGGGAGTGGGGGGACGAGGGGAAGAGGGAGGAACGGTGTGGGACAAATAAGGAGCTGGAAGAGAAACAAGGCGAGGATGTGCAAAGCAGTGTAGGTGCGGAGCAGAACACGACGCCCGAGACATGCACAGGAACGAGCAGAATGGGAGGGGAGCGGGAGCGGGAGCGGAAAGGGAAAGGAAGGCATGAGACGAAGAGAGAGAGGTGGAAGTGAAAGAGGAGGAGGATGTGCAGAGCGATGTAGGCGCAGAGTAAGGCGTGGTGCCTGAGGCATGCTAGGGAACAGGGAAAGGGAGAGGAGCGGAAGAGAAGGGTTTTGAGAGGAAGTTAGCTGTGGGACAGCGAGGCAGCTGGGAGAAAATGAGGGGGAGGACGTGCAGAGCGGTGTAGTCGCGGAGTAAAGCGCCTGAGACATGCAAGGGAACGGAGAGAAGGGGCGGGGAAAAAGGGGAGGGGAGGGGTGAAGAAGAGGAAGCCAGGTGTGATGTGGAGCATGGCGCCTGAGGGATGCAAGGGAACGGAGGGAAGGAAGGGGGGGGGGGGGTAGTAGGGGGAGGAAGGGAGAGGAGGGGTGAAGAAGAGGAAGCTAGACATGATGTGGAGCATGGCGCCTGAGGGATGGGGGGAGGGGGAGATGCAAAGGGAAGCGATAACAAACTGAATCTAGGGTGATTAACTTAAACTACATCAGTTTCGGCATAAAGGACAATAGAACCAGCACGGTCTAAGAAGGGAGAGCGACGCGAGAGTGAGGATCTGAGAGGAAGTTCACCTGAACGGTCTTAGGTGCAACAGTTGGGGTCGAGACGCGAGCCACCAGCAGCAGACGAGAATGGAAGGAAAAATAGAGCCAGCACAGTCTAAGACGGGGGAGCCGGGTGAGAGTGAGGATCTGAATGGAGATTCACCTGAACGGTCTTAAGTGTAATAGTTGGGGTCGAGACGCGAGCCACCAGCTGCAGGAGAGAATGTAAGGGAGGTGAAGCCAGCACGGTCTAAGAAGGGAGAGCGAGGCGAGAGTGAGGATCTGGAGCGTAGCTGCCATGAGACGAGAGGGTCTCGTCGATCCGGTGTCATCAACGCCAACTGGAGTGACGCCATTGGCGTTTGAGCTCCTCGATCCATCTGGACCGTTCGTGCCACGTGGCATGAGGGGTTGAGCTGCCTAGCGAGGGATTGTAAGAATGGAGAGTCGATCCATGATGCTGTTACAATAGCGCGTCATACTATATCGCTATGCGTTGTAGTTCTGGTAAAGATGTCCACGAGGAGCTTCACAATAGGATGGCCTTCTATTGTCAGCCTGATTGCAACCCTACCAAGATTGGGTACTGCCTTTCGAGGCTTCAAACTTCGAGACAGCGTACTTCAGGAACACGAGCCACGAGCCACGAGCCAGGTGCCTTTCGCAACTGACAGCTGAGACAAGAGCCTTAGTATTCTTCGGATGTAGTTTTCCGCATGGAAAGCGGAAATGTCTTCATGACTTTTGATTGCTGCTTTTCTACAAGCCAGCGGCTCTAGAGTTCATGACGACTGGAAATGAGAGCCAAGAATAGTCTAGAGTCTAGAGATGACTCTCCAGTTAGGCTAGGAATCCGAAACATTTCGTCAGGTGCCAGCAGAAACATCAAGAATCCTCCACAGAATGCTTCTTGTCTCTCAACGTCAGCTGGTGTGGTGCAGAGCGGTTTCAGGCACTTGGGGAGCCTTTGGAATACCACATATGAAACGACATGGTCCTTGGGAATGGCGGGATGGGGAGAAGGTACCGTATCAGCAGCTCGAGACGACACAATTTCGACCGTTCTGACAACACAAAGAGTTTTCCACCACTCCTCGTGCGCCACGTCTGTGTTTCATCTTTCGAACAAGCAGAGCACCCTTTCCAAATGCGTTACGTCCCCCCCCAAAGTCTCATCGGTCCTATTTACATTTTGTACAAAACTGAGTAACATGACATCCTAAGAGTCATACCATATTCCCCACACCTATTAACAATCAAACCTAAAAAAGGACGTCAATTTCATTACTTAGACACATCACACACTATATCACCATACTAGATATCATACACAAGAAACAATCCACCAACAATCATTCGGTAATAGTATGTCATGTCATGGCTGTCCCTAGACTACGAATGGTTTCTTTTGCTGCACTGCTGCGATAAACTCTGACCACCATCCAATTTCTCAAAGCTTGCTCCTTTGTTGCCCTCCAGAAGCAGGTGCGCCTGCACCAGGTGCAGCCTTCCTGGATCGCCTCTCCACCGCCCGAGACACCTCCTGTATGACCTCCCTGTCAAAGACACGCGGCCGATACAGCCAGCCGCCGCCGTCCACCACCAGGGTCGCCCCGTTGACATACTTCCCTGCAGGGGGGGGGGGGTAGGGGGAGAGGAAGGTGTGCTTTAAGTCAACGCCAGCGCTCTCCACTGCCCATGACACATCCAGCCAGGTGACCTTTGAGTCGACTCAAAAGTCAACGCCAGCGCTCTCCACTGCCCATGACACAGCCAGCCAGCCCCCTCCGTCCACCATCAGGGTGGCGCCACTAACATACTTCCCTAGCAGGCAAAGGTGGGGGGGAGGGCGGGGAGTTGGAAGGAGATGGTGGAGGTTGGGGGGGTGGGAGGGGGGTTACCGAGGGTCGTGGTGTGTTAAAGCTGATACAACCAGCCCCCTATATTAACCACCAGGGTTGCCCCGTTGACCTACTTCCCTGGCAGGCAAAAGGGTGGGGGGCAGGCATGGTGCCGGGAGGTCTGTATAGTAACCCCCCCCCTCCGCCCAGCACCAACCAAGTTGGCGCCATTGGCGAACTTTCCTGCTGCGTGGGGGGATTGGGGAGAGAGAATGATGCTTCACGAAAAGAGCTTGAGGGGGGGTGTGGGGGGTAAGGGGTGGCCTTTCCTGTCTTCTCAAAAGTCACCAGGGTGTGGGAATGGTTGTGAGATGGCACGGACGTCTCTGAATGACTCACCAGTGTCAGCAGCGAGGTACGCAGCAGCCATGGCGATGTCCCATTTCCCCCATCCGCTGCATCCGGTTGAACTCCCCCACAAGAATAGCCTGCCTGTACGTATGGACCCAGAAGACCCCCCAACCCCTCAAGAATGACCCACCAGTGTCGGCAGTGAGGTAGACAGCAGCCATGGCGATGTCCCACGCATCCCCCATCCGCTGCATCGGGTTGAATTCCCCAGCGTCGATCCCCAGCTCAGACGGAGCCAGCTTCGCCATGCCTGGCGTCGACCCTATCGGCCCCGGAGCTATTGCGTTGGTTCGGATGCCATAGTCAGTTGCCCATTCCAGAGCTAAGGAGCGGGTGGTGGCATCCACTGCAGCCTGGTAGGGGATGGGGGCACGGGGCGAAGGGGATTGAGAAGCCGGGCACAGGCAGGGGAAGGGGATCGGGATGCCGGGCACAGGCAGGGGAAGGGGTTTGGGTCGCAGAAAGCTGCGCTTTGAGGCGCCTTCAACCATATTGGTTCGGATGCCATAGTCCGTTGCCCACTCCAGTGCCAAGGAGTGGGTGGTGGCATCCACTGCAGCCTCATTAGGGGTGGGGGCACAGGGGGGATAAAAAATGTTACCTACGATTTGATTGTGTTGGTTACCCTGCCATAGTCTGTTGCCCCAGTGACCCAGTCTAGGTGTTTTTTAGTGGACTGAAAAAAAGCCGTAGTCTGTTGCCCACTCCAGTGCTGAGGACCGGGAGCTGGAAAGTGAAGGGAGGGGGGGTGTTGGGAGGACGGGAGAGTGGGAGGATTGACTTAGGGGAGAAATGAGGATTCTTCAAGAAGTGACAGGACACCACACATACATATATACATATATATATATATATGTGTGTGTGTGTATATATATCTATATATATCTGAAGCTGTAGTCCATCTGATTCACATCACGCTAGCACATACGCACTCACCTTAGCAGCCATAACGTGCACTTGGTACCAAGCAGCAGTGTAGTGCAGAGTAGCGCTGATGTTTATAATGGATCCGCCACACTCTCCCTCCGCCCTACCCTGTGCTCCTTGTTGCAGGAATGGCCGAGCAGCCAGGCACATGTTGAAGGTGCCCACAGCGTCTATGTCCAAGACTGGACAGGACAGGGGGGGAAGGAAAGGTGAAGGAGAGAGTTGAGAAGAAAGGGTACAGAGGGATGTGACGGGCGACAATCTTGCGACCAGGCACATCTTGAAAGGTGCCCAAGTCGTCTATATCAAGGACTGGAGGGATAGGGTAACCAGAGAGGTGATGAAGAAGGTGCAGAAAAACCTGAGTTTTTTTTTTTTTTTTTTTTTTTTTTTCCTGGAGAATTAGGAAGGGAAGGGGGGGGGGGGGGAGGGAGGGGGGAGAGGGTGAGGGAAGAGAGAGAAGGAGCGAATTGAACAGAGGAGAACAAGCCTCAGTTGTTGCTACCTGTTCGAAAGCCGTTTACTGAGAGCTCTTCAACAGCTGCCAGGAAGTCTCCCGCTGCGCCATTGACAAGCACGTCCAGGCGGCCGTATCTCGTCACAACAGCAGCCACAGCGCGCTGCGCATCCTCCTTCCGCCTCACGTCCCCAGTAACAGGCAACGCCTCGGTTCCCTCCTTCGCCAGCTCGTCCGCTGCTACTCATAGCACCGCCTCTCCCCTACGACCCTTCATCCCAAGGAAGAGGAGAGGTCGCTGACAATCCAAACCTTTACCTGTTCTGAAGCCGTTCACTGACAGGTCCTCTGCAGCTGCCAGGAAGTTTCCAGCAGCGCCATTGACAAGCACGTCCAGGCGGCCGTATCTCGCCATAACAGCAGCCACAGCGCTCTGACCATCCTCCTTCCGCCTCACGTCCCCAGTAACAGGCAACGCCTCGATCCCTTCCTTAGCCAGCTCGTCTGCCGCTGCTCGCAGCACGGCCTCTCTCCGACCCATGATCGCAAGCCTGGCGCCGTGCCTGCCGAACTGCTTCGAGATCTCCAAGCCTATTCCCGAACCACCACCTGAAAAGTGACATGGGTACTAGCACAGTCAATCTCCTTGCTGACGTCAGAAGCGTATTCTGAATAGATCACCGGCAATCAACGCGATTTTGAGTCGATTCAAAAGCGTACACTGAACAGCTCACCGGTTATCAAGGCGACTTTCCCTTGGAGAGCATTCGGCCTGAACGGGCTTTCCGGAGACTCGATTTTGCCACTATCGGGACGCTCCATAAAGAAGCAGCGAGCGGCGAAGTCGCGGGATTCTAGACGAGACGGCGTCAGCGGCGGAGGAGAGGTAACTGCTCTCGTGCAAAATGGAGAGAGTTGACGGCGTACGTGTAATGACACGTTCGATCAAAGCGAGGAGAGCGGGGGGGAGCTACTAGGCGAGGGTGGAAAAAGAAGAATCTCGGGATTGCCGAGAGGATCCGCGTTATTGCCGAGAGGATCCGCGTTATTGCAGAGAGGAATCTCGAACCACAGTAGGTATATATTTTTTATATCAACGCTGTTCATTCCCATCTTAAAGCCACAGACTAAAAAGCACACCCTGGGCGCTCTTAAAAACTTGCTTTTTGGGGGTCAGAATAAACGACCCAGACTGCAGCACTATGCACCAAACGAAATGAAAAGAAGGGTGTTGCGACAGTTCGAAACAAAGCAAGAGGGCCACGATGCACGTTGCGATTACACTACAGGGGGTATGCTCTGTTGGAAATATCTCAAGGACTTAAGCGTTTCTGAAGTGTAACACTGTACTCGAGGAAGATTACAGGGGAGCACGCGAGTCAACGGAGGTTACACGAGGGGGCGGACAAAGAATGCGAAAGGACTCGAAAGGTCGCAACTGGAGGTTGCGACTGACCGTTACAACATCACGGATGGTAACCGAAGCGGCAATCGAGTCGCTGTGCGACTCGATAAACCGTTCCTGTAACTGTATTCTACAACTGCTTTCTTATCTACTATATATTGCTGTATGCTTGTTTCTTTAATCAATCACTTGTTCTCACATACTAGTACAAGGGTTCAACTGCCTCAACTTCCGCTGCACTACTCCAAGTCTCAAGTCTTTACAGCTGGGACTTAGTCTCTGCAAAAGATCCTAAAGGGTTTTTTCTCAGCCCAACATGGTATGAGAGCTGGTCAGAGACCAAACTCCCAGCAACTACGTCCTATCAACAACCTGCAACTCAACTCAATTCAACGACTTCATTGATTACAAGACATGGACAACAAGGGCAAGAAAGTCTCTACGGGCTCACCCAGCGCCCAAGAAACTCAACACGGCAACTCTGGTCTGCACACCTCAGGACTGCAGACAGAGACCGGGACTGCTCAAGAAACAACGGGAAGAGTACCAGAGATGGTGACCCCGTCTCCCTCTTCAAGTGTGGACCCGAATCTCATGGAGAGATTCTTCAGCTTCATGTCACACTTCGATCAGCAGCAGCAGACAAGGACACCTGCGCACTCAACACAGAGCAATGGAGGGAATATGGGATTAGCGCCGATGAGCCTCGACAACTCATCCTTCGGGCGACACAATCAAGCGCCTACCTTTGCGCCTTATCATTCTTCGCCGGGGACGTTCGAATTCATGCCGCCCCGTGCCCAGCCAACAGCAGCTGCTTCACAACAAACACCGAATGAAATCTTAAGTTTACAGGCGCAGTTCTCACACGTGATCAAACTTCAGACATCCTCACCGTTCAACGGACACGACTTCTTTACCTGGAGCTTCGAGTTCGAGCTGCTGATGGAGGCCGCGCATCTTCTGGGATACTTCAACGGGTCCCTGCCATTCCCAAGCAACGGCACTGGGAAGGAACAAGAGATCTTCACGTATCAGTCGCTGCTGGCGTACACGGTACTCCTGAGAAACCTGTCACCACAAGAGCAGCAGAGCATCAGAACGTATCGGAGTTATGGAAACTCCGCGGAGCTCGCATGGCACCACCTCAAATGCCTTTACCAAGCAAACGACAGCGTGACACAAAGCAGACTCATGCAACAGCTGACAACAATACAGATGAAGACCGGGGAAAAGGCGATGCAGTATATGAGTCGCTGCCAGACCCTCCGCGACCGCCTGCTTCGGTGCGGAGGAACGATCACTGAAGAAAGCTTCGTGACACTTGTCCTCGCCGGGCTCGGGCCAGAATGGAGAACCACACGATCACTTCTTCGAGCCCACGGAAGAATTTCGGAGATGCACCTCTGCGCCGAGCTTCACGCTGAACAACAGGAGATGGATCTGTTCGAGGAAAGACAACCAAGGAAGCAACAGCAGTTAGTCTTCTACACTCAAAGAAGAAATGACAACAACTACAACCGACGCAGCAAGCAAGATCAACGTGACAACCGAGGACTCACCATCGTGCCGCCGTTCTGCCACAACTGTCAGACTTCCGGGCACTCCAAGGTCAACTGCAACCGCCCTCGCGTTTACCGTGCAGCAGACCCACAAGTCGCTTCCACTCAAGCAAGTCCTCCAAGGCGCTCTTCAACATCTGCACAACAAACACCCAACATCATCAACTGCATGGTACACATCGACAACTGCGCACCCGCTTCACCACCCACTTACGCACCAGACGAAGAGGAATTCCCGCCGCCGCGCTCGCAAGGACTTCAGGTCAACCCGACATACGCTGCAGTCGCTAACGCCGAACCCACCGGGCGGAACACCTGGTTCTTGGACAGTTGCTGCGGTCAGCACATGTGCTCCTCCGGACGCTTCGTACAACACGAGCGACGCCTCAACCGTGACGTCGTCATCACCGTCGCCAACAACGAAAACCTGAAAACAAATAGACAAGGCGTGGTTCAGTTACAATCAATGGAGACAAACGTTATTCTTCAGCTCAACAAGGTCCTCATCGTCGACAATCTGGGATACAACCTATTAAGCGTAAGCCAACTAATGGCTAAGGGGATTCACCTGGAGTGCGACTCCTTCTCCAACGAGTTCCGACTTTACCACGGGAAGGGCGGTCTCTTCATCGGTCGTGCCCTCCTGAAGTCCGGTGTCTTCGTGTTGGACTTCGTCCCCGACCGCGGAACTGCCGACAGCGACGGTATCGTATCCTTCGCCGCCTGGACTCATCCGCCAGATCTTGATCCCGACTTCGACAGCGACGGCTTCTGGCACTCCAACACCATACCTGCAGCAGAAAGAACACGAGCATTAGCAGTTATCAGACAAGAAAGACAAGTACCCGCATGTGTCCCAACAAAACCATCACCTGCAGTATCGGCAGCAGGACCCAGCCGAGTACCACCACCAGCGACACGAGGACAGCCAACCGAAGCAGACCAACTTATGCCCGCCACACGAGAAGCTTGTCGAAGTCCCGCCTCGGTCGTCGCGTTCTTCTCCAACGCCGACATCTACCACCGCTCGCCCGGTCACCGCGCTCCCGACGACATCTGGCACCAACGTCTCGGACATCCTGCAAACATCACGATACTTCAAACAATCCAAGCAGAAGTGTTAGAACGCAACGCCCTTCTGACGACGAGCGGCCAGGAACTCCGACGACCACGCGCACAGTGTTTCACATGCCCCGAAGCAGATCTTCCTCATCAACCTTTCCCAGCCCATCACAATCCAAGCGCACCCACTTACGCTCCGATGGAAAAGGTCTACAGCGATATTCTAAACATGCCTCGAGACGACACCGAAGCCGACTTCAACTACGTCATCACGTTCATCGACGCCGCAACCAGATACGTCTGGCACTTCAATCTCAAAACGCGCGATCAAGCCTTCGAGGCATTCACCACATGGCTTCCAATCGCCGAACGAGAGTCAGGAACCAAACTCAAGAGTTTCCAGTCAGACGGTGCACTGGAATACCAGTCACAACGCTTCAGGACCTATCTCGCGGAAAGGGGAATCCGACGCCTGGTGTCTCTGCCCTATGCTCACCAGCAGCAGGGGGTAGCAGAACGCATGAACCGGACCTTGCAGACGACGATGCGAAAACTGCTTCTGGGGATGAGGCTGCCCAACGCACTGTGGCCAGACGCGATGACACATGCAGTCCACCTGCACAACCTGTTGTCCTCGTCATCGCTCCCCAACAACGCATCACCACACCTGCTGTGGACGGGAAAAAGGGGCAGCACAAAATTACTTCGAGTTTTCGGCTGCATGGTACAATACAGACCCCACACAGCTCGAGCAGGACGCTTCACTCAACGAGCTCGGTGGGGACTACACCTCGGCATCGCCAAACATTTTCACGCGTGGAAGATCCTCGACATACAAGACAAAAATACGGTGGCATCACGTGATGTTATCTTCTACGAGCGACTGACGCTGCAGCATTACCTGGACAACATTGCCAACTCAGACGACCCCACCGACGGCTTCGCGGGCCTTCGCTCCTTCGCTGACCATGCTGCCGTGGCTGACGCAGCAGAAGAAGACGTACCTGGAGCCTCGGAAGCTGCCGGGCCACTCCCATTCTGTTCCATACCTGTTCCACTCGATGAAGATAATCCCCTCGATAGCAACAACCTCGACACCTTTTACCACTTCGCCGACCAAGGTTACGCTACACCGCACCCCGTCGACACGAATATTTCGGAACGCATCGGCCCCAATTTCTTACCTGACCCCGAAGACGGTGACGAAGCAGCTTATTCGGGGAATGACAATTCCCCTCGACACACACCCACGGGACTCCAGATTCTAGGCCTCTGGGTCTCCGTCCAGCATCCGCCGCCGCCTTCTACGCGTGAGCCTTCAACCTTGTCGCAGGCTCTGGGGGGGGAACATAAGGCAAAATGGAAAGAAGCGATGGAAAAGGAGTTAAAAGCTCTGCAAGACCGAGAAACATGGAAACTGGTACCTGCAACGAGCATCAACGGGAAGAACGTTCTCTCGGGGAAATGGGTGTACCGCATCAAGACCAACTCAGACGGCTCCATCGAACGATTCAAAGCTCGATGGGTCGTACGAGGCTTCGATCAACGATACGGAACCGACTACACAGAAACCTTCGCCCCAGTCTCCCGTCACACCTCATTACGCATCCTACTCGCCGTCGCGGCCACAAAAACACTACCACTACGCCAAATCGATGTCGCGAATGCGTTCCTATACGCACCTGTGGACGCTGAGATCTTCGTCGAACAACCCCACGGATTCATCGACGACCCCACGAAAATATGCCGACTGACAAAATCCCTATACGGGATCAAGCAAGCCCCGCGGCTCTGGCAGCAGCATCTTCACAGCCGTCTCGTAAAAATCGGCTTCCTACAGCTGCCGCATGACCAAGGGATGTACCGACTGCAGAAGGGAAGAGAGTATGTTCTGCTCATCGTCTACGTCGACGACCTGCTCTACATCGGCTCAACTACCGACATCGCCACCTGGTTCGAAGGGGAGCTGAAAGAAGATTTAACTCTCACGGTGTCCGACGAAGTTACGCAGTACCTAGGACTGAACGTCGTCGAAGACGACACGGCGTTCTACCTACACGCTGGAAAGTACTCAAGCACCGTCGCGAAGAAATTCGCTCTAACACCGACTGCGGTCCCAACTCCCTACCGCTACGGGAACAACGGCAGCGCCTCTACAAAACTCCCCGCGAAACAAATCCAGGAGTATCAACAGAAGCTCGGCTGCCTACTATTCGCAGCAGTAACCTGCCGACCCGACCTATCCTATAGTGCGAGTCAGCTGGCGACACATCTGAAGCATCCGCAACAGGAAGATCTCGAAGAACTCAATCGAGCGCTACTCTACTTCGTCTCCACGCCGACGATCGGGCTTACCTACAGCAAGGCAACAACACCGTCCGTACGACTACTCGGATACGTCGACGCCGACCACGCGGGAGACAGCGAAAATCGACGGTCTAGGACGGGCTACATCTACCGACTAGAACCTATCGGAACTATCTCCTGGCAGTCGAGCAAGCAGGAGTTAATCGCACTATCCTCGGCTGAAGCAGAGTATATCGCCCTTTGTACTGCGACCAAGGAAGGACTCTACCTACGAGAGTTACTCGAAGAAGCGAAGATCGCGACCCTGCCCGCCTTCTCACTCCTCTGCGACAACCAATCTGCGATCAAAATCGCGAACAAGGACGGCTTCGCCAATCGAACCAAGCACATCGCCCTGCGGTACTTCTTCGTCAAGGATGAAATCGCGAAGGGGAGACTTCAACTCAGTTACTGCCCGACGACAGAAATGGCCGCAGATTATCTGACGAAGAAATTGGCGAAAGCAAAATTCGACTACTGCATGCTCCTAACCGGGCAAACAAACGCCACCGGATCTGAACACTCCAGCACTCCAGAAACGAAGGGGAGTGTTGGAAATATCTCAAGGACTTAAGCGTTTCTGAAGTGTAACACTGTACTCGAGGAAGATTACAGGGGAGCACGCGAGTCAACGGAGGTTACACGAGGGGGCGGACAAAGAATGCGAAAGGACTCGAAAGGTCGCAACTGGAGGTTGCGACTGACCGTTACAACATCACGGATGGTAACCGAAGCGGCAATCGAGTCGCTGTGCGACTCGATAAACCGTTCCTGTAACTGTATTCTACAACTGCTTTCTTATCTACTATATATTGCTGTATGCTTGTTTCTTTAATCAATCACTTGTTCTCACATACTAGTACAAGGGTTCAACTGCCTCAACTTCCGCTGCACTACTCCAAGTCTCAAGTCTTTACAGCTGGGACTTAGTCTCTGCAAAAGATCCTAAAGGGTTTTTTCTCAGCCCAACATGGTATGAGAGCTGGTCAGAGACCAAACTCCCAGCAACTACGTCCTATCAACAACCTGCAACTCAACTCAATTCAACGACTTCATTGATTACAAGACATGGACAACAAGGGCAAGAAAGTCTCTACGGGCTCACCCAGCGCCCAAGAAACTCAACACGGCAACTCTGGTCTGCACACCTCAGGACTGCAGACAGAGACCGGGACTGCTCAAGAAACAACGGGAAGAGTACCAGAGATGGTGACCCCGTCTCCCTCTTCAAGTGTGGACCCGAATCTCATGGAGAGATTCTTCAGCTTCATGTCACACTTCGATCAGCAGCAGCAGACAAGGACACCTGCGCACTCAACACAGAGCAATGGAGGGAATATGGGATTAGCGCCGATGAGCCTCGACAACTCATCCTTCGGGCGACACAATCAAGCGCCTACCTTTGCGCCTTATCATTCTTCGCCGGGGACGTTCGAATTCATGCCGCCCCGTGCCCAGCCAACAGCAGCTGCTTCACAACAAACACCGAATGAAATCTTAAGTTTACAGGCGCAGTTCTCACACGTGATCAAACTTCAGACATCCTCACCGTTCAACGGACACGACTTCTTTACCTGGAGCTTCGAGTTCGAGCTGCTGATGGAGGCCGCGCATCTTCTGGGATACTTCAACGGGTCCCTGCCATTCCCAAGCAACGGCACTGGGAAGGAACAAGAGATCTTCACGTATCAGTCGCTGCTGGCGTACACGGTACTCCTGAGAAACCTGTCACCACAAGAGCAGCAGAGCATCAGAACGTATCGGAGTTATGGAAACTCCGCGGAGCTCGCATGGCACCACCTCAAATGCCTTTACCAAGCAAACGACAGCGTGACACAAAGCAGACTCATGCAACAGCTGACAACAATACAGATGAAGACCGGGGAAAAGGCGATGCAGTATATGAGTCGCTGCCAGACCCTCCGCGACCGCCTGCTTCGGTGCGGAGGAACGATCACTGAAGAAAGCTTCGTGACACTTGTCCTCGCCGGGCTCGGGCCAGAATGGAGAACCACACGATCACTTCTTCGAGCCCACGGAAGAATTTCGGAGATGCACCTCTGCGCCGAGCTTCACGCTGAACAACAGGAGATGGATCTGTTCGAGGAAAGACAACCAAGGAAGCAACAGCAGTTAGTCTTCTACACTCAAAGAAGAAATGACAACAACTACAACCGACGCAGCAAGCAAGATCAACGTGACAACCGAGGACTCACCATCGTGCCGCCGTTCTGCCACAACTGTCAGACTTCCGGGCACTCCAAGGTCAACTGCAACCGCCCTCGCGTTTACCGTGCAGCAGACCCACAAGTCGCTTCCACTCAAGCAAGTCCTCCAAGGCGCTCTTCAACATCTGCACAACAAACACCCAACATCATCAACTGCATGGTACACATCGACAACTGCGCACCCGCTTCACCACCCACTTACGCACCAGACGAAGAGGAATTCCCGCCGCCGCGCTCGCAAGGACTTCAGGTCAACCCGACATACGCTGCAGTCGCTAACGCCGAACCCACCGGGCGGAACACCTGGTTCTTGGACAGTTGCTGCGGTCAGCACATGTGCTCCTCCGGACGCTTCGTACAACACGAGCGACGCCTCAACCGTGACGTCGTCATCACCGTCGCCAACAACGAAAACCTGAAAACAAATAGACAAGGCGTGGTTCAGTTACAATCAATGGAGACAAACGTTATTCTTCAGCTCAACAAGGTCCTCATCGTCGACAATCTGGGATACAACCTATTAAGCGTAAGCCAACTAATGGCTAAGGGGATTCACCTGGAGTGCGACTCCTTCTCCAACGAGTTCCGACTTTACCACGGGAAGGGCGGTCTCTTCATCGGTCGTGCCCTCCTGAAGTCCGGTGTCTTCGTGTTGGACTTCGTCCCCGACCGCGGAACTGCCGACAGCGACGGTATCGTATCCTTCGCCGCCTGGACTCATCCGCCAGATCTTGATCCCGACTTCGACAGCGACGGCTTCTGGCACTCCAACACCATACCTGCAGCAGAAAGAACACGAGCATTAGCAGTTATCAGACAAGAAAGACAAGTACCCGCATGTGTCCCAACAAAACCATCACCTGCAGTATCGGCAGCAGGACCCAGCCGAGTACCACCACCAGCGACACGAGGACAGCCAACCGAAGCAGACCAACTTATGCCCGCCACACGAGAAGCTTGTCGAAGTCCCGCCTCGGTCGTCGCGTTCTTCTCCAACGCCGACATCTACCACCGCTCGCCCGGTCACCGCGCTCCCGACGACATCTGGCACCAACGTCTCGGACATCCTGCAAACAGCACGATACTTCAAACAATCCAAGCAGAAGTGTTAGAACGCAACGCCCTTCTGACGACGAGCGGCCAGGAACTCCGACGACCACGCGCACAGTGTTTCACATGCCCCGAAGCAGATCTTCCTCATCAACCTTTCCCAGCCCATCACAATCCAAGCGCACCCACTTACGCTCCGATGGAAAAGGTCTACAGCGATATTCTAAACATGCCTCGAGACGACACCGAAGCCGACTTCAACTGCGATTACACTACAGGGGGTATGCTCTATGCTCCAAATCTGCGACTCGCAGATATCGACTAAGTCGAATAGGGCCCGTACGGTAGAGGCAAACTGGACTAACGAGTGAACATGGGGGTCGGAGTGACTTGTCTGTTATGTTCTGTTCATAGAAGGGTGCCCTGTCCAATGCTGCGACGATTTGAGTTACCAAGAGACTGTTAAAATTATATAAGTTATAATTTAATATAGGCTTGGTAGGTTGTTACTGAACCTTTCTGTAGAGGGTACAAACCCCTTCTTGTACTCCTCTCTCTTCCTAATCCAACACCTTTTTCTTCTCAACATTCTCTCCCTTCCTAGATCCGTTTTCCTCACGCCATTCCATGGCGGCCTTCTTCCTAGTATTCTAGCCAACCTAGCCTCCTAAGTTTAAGAACCTTGAGTCCTAAGTTTCTAAGATGGTATCAGAGCCGGTCGTGTCCACCGGACCCTCTCCCTACGTTCCCGTTGCGTACTCCTACTGCATTCGCAGCCTTCGCGGTTTTCTGCCTGCCTGCCGTCGCGGCACTAAGTTGTCGCGACGGCCCCTTGTTGCCTGCCGTCGCGGCGCCAGGATGTCGCGACGGCCCCTTGTTGCCTGCCGTCGCGGCACCAAGATGTCGCGACGGTCCCTCGTTGCCTACCGTCGCGGCGCCAAGGTGTCGCGACGGCCCCTTGGTGCAGCCGTCGCTCGTCCGCCTCGCCGCTGCGACATTGACGGTGCGCTGTGGCGGCGTCTGCGGCAGCCGACGGCACCGTCGGGCTGCGGCCGGCCGAGCGACGTCTGCGGCGTCGCCGGGCCTGCCGCCCGCTCGCCACAGACGGGCGTCCCTCAGGACGACGTCCTCCCGCCAGTAAGCGCCGCGCCATTTATGGCGCGTCGCTGAAGACTCGCCTCGCCCCGCCCCCTCCCCTCCCCCCCCAACCTGCACCTGCTTCCCCTGCATCCCCCCCTTTCTTGCTGCAGCCGATGACTGCCATGTGAGGGACCTCTCCACCGCCGAGGAGACAGGACATGCCGCCGAGAGGGCGGGGGCCGCCGCACCAGCCTCTGTCGTTCGAGCCGCCGGCGCCGCCGCTGTTGCCGCAGGCCTGGAGCCGCCGCACACCGCCGCCGCCGCCGCCGTCGTCACTGTCGCTGCTGTCGCCATTGCCGTCTCAAGGGGCCGTGAGACCTACCCTCTTCCGGAGTCGTTGCGGCTCCTGCTGGGAATGGGGGTGCTGGGCTAGGGGGTGTGGGTGTGGGTGTGGGTGTGGGGGTGTGTGTGGGCTTGACACTACCAAGCCTAGGGGGTGTGTTAAAATTATATAAGTTATAATTTAATATAGGCTTGGTAGGTTGTTACTGAACCTTTCTGTAGAGGGTACAAACCCCTTCTTGTACTCCTCTCTCTTCCTAATCCAACACCTTTTTCTTCTCAACATTCTCTCCCTTCCTAGATCCGTTTTCCTCACGCCATTCCATGGCGGCCTTCTTCCTAGTATTCTAGCCAACCTAGCCTCCTAAGTTTAAGAACCTTGAGTCCTAAGTTTCTAAGAGAGACACGTCGGATTTCAAACCCCGTTGCATAAAACAGATTCGAACACACACAACAAAGTGTCCAACTAGACTGAATCACTCAAACCCACTCAGAAAACCAAAAAACGACACATCAGCATTCACACACAGAGTGACGCGGCAACACAACCGAGCAACAACAAAACTCTCAAGCGCACAACTAAACTAAAGAAGGGTAATCAAACACGCCCGACCCAGCAAAAGTAAGCACACTCCCGAAGCAAGCGCAATTGAAAAACACACACGTCGGGAAGGAATCCAGTGCTCTCTCAGCGCATCCACTCAGCCGAGTCCACCCAGCCGTCCATGACGGCCGTCGCCTGCAGCACATGCTGCCTGTACTCTTCCGAAACAACCCCTGGAGCAGAGTTCAGGTCCAGGCGCGGGGATGCGCGTTCAAGACGCTCAATCACAGACGGGTCCCGAATGTCGAAGAGAATGCGGAGGTCCCTCGGGATGAGCCCGATGGACCGCGCATAACCGACCAGCATCATTGTCGCCATGCGGCTAAGATGCCGGCGATTACGCGAATCTCGAACTGGCTGCGTTATTTCCGGTGCACGGAGATACCATGCGCCGTTCGCGGGAATTCCCAGAGGTTCCGAAGCGAGGGGGTCCTCGCCACAAGGATCGCATATGTCGTCGTCGCTGTCGCATGTGACGAACTGGACCGCATCCATGCGGTCCTCGTCGGCCCATGGCAGCCGTTCCAGATTCGCTGCGACTGCTGTGAACTCTGCAGGCAAATCATGGTCTTGCTCAGCGACGGTGGTGCCGACCAGGGGGAGTCTGGCGAGCCAGCTAGCAGGGAGAATACCCGTCCGCCACCTGGACGATCTCGGGCTCGATCGAGAACCACGCGTCCGACAGCCATGTTACGACCTGCTCCATGTCGGGCTTATATTGCAACAACATTCCCTCGCTCTGAAATTCGTCCCATTCGCGGAACATGTCGACTGTATGGTACGTCCTATACCGAGCCTTCATTGTCGCGATGAGCCCCTGGTCCAGCGGTTGCGTGAAGCACGTAGTGTTTGGCGGGAGAAACACAAGACGCACGTTGCTCAGCGCGCGTGTTCGGAACCCGAGGATGTCAGCCGATGTGGCGAGCGGAGACAGAAGGTTGTGGCAGCTAGTGTTGTCCAGTAGGATGACGATGCTGCGTCCCTCGGTGAAACAGCACGCGTTTATGTGCTCGATGTATTCCGTGAACAACTGCGGCGGGAAAGTTAGGAAATTTTCGAATAAGATGTTGTAACGTATGGGAAAAAGCGGGCACCACAAGCAACAGCAACAACGACGCAGTCGCAAATAACACGCATTACGTTTAAAATATCGCTTACCTGGCTTGTCATCCAGCCGGAACCGTTGCTGCGCCAAAAGCACTTCGTCGCAGGATTGAATTTCTTCTGTGCGAAGCAGCGCGGATTGGCGGTTTTGCTCACCACAAGCGGCTTGTACATCTACGAGCCGTCGGCGTTGCACATCAGCGCGACAGTCAGGCGGTCCTTCCTGTTTTTGCCGCCACTCACAGGGCCATCTGCGAATGTCATCTTCGGAATTTGTTTCCAGGCGCATCCACTCTCGTCGTAGTTGAAGCAGTCGCGAGGCGCGACGGCGAGCATAGTGAGCAACTGCAGGCATGTGGCCTTCGTCGTCATCACTGCGCCGAAGTCCTTGTCGTTAGCTTCGCCCTGCCTGGTCCGCCACTTGTAACCCATCCGCTTCAATGCTTTCTGCCCCCATCCGACGCTCGCTTTAAATCCAACTGGCACTCCGGCGTCAGGAGCCATAATCCTGGCTCGTTGCTCGATGACGTTGATGGTGATTGGCAGCCCACCCTTTGCCGCCCGGCCCAACCATGACTTCAGCCGCTGCTCAAGCAGGGGGTAGAAGGCAGAACGCAGACGTCGAGTGGCGGAGCTCTCTGGCCCAAGTGCCTTCCACTTGTCCGCCTCCTTGAGGATTTTCCCCACAGTGCTGGGGTCGGGATAAATACCGTATCTGGTGAAACACCACCGAGCGATGTCGGCGAGGCGAAGGTGTGAATGCGCTTCAGCATGTCGGCAAATTCCGACTTTCATCGCAATCGTCAGCGATGTTCTCCTGAGTAACCTCATTTTGACAACTTGAGTGAGGCAGGTAACGTAGTTTGGTCGCTGTTTAGCCGCTGATGTGGCGGAGTGTAAATACGACCTTTGTCAGCCTCCTCAACTGAGGGGGTACGTAGGCATGCTCATGCCAGCGCGCATGCAAAATTGCCTGCTGGACGGGGGTACTAGCGGGCTGTCTGTGATTCTGTGTTCGCTCCCCAGGTCCGTCGCGATTACGTAGCATCGCCATGGCGCGCGCGTATTGGCTGGGCAATTCCGAACGCAATTCATGGGGATTTCACGAGAACGCACATGCGGGCTGGTTGGCGACGCTCGCACTTTGAAATCGCACCCAATTCGGGAGGCGCAGTTCGCTGGTCGGTGACACTATGCGATTGCGGTGATTGGTCAATATTTTGACTGCGCTTTTTTAGCGAAGTCTAACTGTAGATGTACACCGTACAGACGGAGTACATCGTGGTGGATCTTATCAAATTCCGGACCTTGGAGTATTATATGGAGTACAATGTCATGGACCTAATGGCATACCCACTGTACTTCGGCGAAACACGATGCAACAAGAACAAAAGTCGCACAACTCAACCAAATTGGTCGAGTGCGACCACAACCTAGGAACCCGTCGTTCAAGAGCTCTATGGGTGTGCTTCACGTTTCCAGGAGGAGATTACCTCGTGTTGAATCATGCTTAGGAAGCCATAGTTGCCACTACGCAGGTCATAAAACAATATCTGCCCGTGCATCGACGTACAACTCCTCCCATTATGGGGAAAAGGACTTATCCCTTTATGAAAAGACGACCTCGGGCGTAGTACCGCCCCCACAGAGGGACGACCTAGGATTGGCAAATATTACACAGTGCCCACCGTAGTTTGGGAAGCGAAGCTACGGTAAGACCCGCCATTAGGCCCGGTAACGAAACGCGGCATATAGCCTAGGCCTGCTGAGACCACTCGTTGCATAAGTAAAAACGGCCGCGTGCACCAAACACTCTGCGAGAAGAGGAGGGCGCGGATTGCGAGGAGAGGGGAACAGATGGCGAGGAGAGGGGGAACGGATCGCGAGAAGAGGGGGAACAGAAAACGAGGAGAGTGGGGACGGAAAGCTAGTAGAGGGGGGGCGGATAGCGAGGAGACGGGGGACGGATCGCGAGGAGAGGGGGAACGGATGGAGAGGAGATGGGGGACGGATCGCGAGAAGAGGGGAACAGAAAACGAGGAGAGTGGGAACGGAAAGCGAGTAGAGGGGGAGCGGATAGCGAGGAGAGGGGGGACGGAAAGCGAGTCTCGTGGGGAGGGGGCGAGTGGAAGAGACCGAGGGCGAGGAGAGGTGTGGGAGAGGGTGAGGGAAGGCAGAGGAGAGTGCTTAGAGCGAGGGGGAGGAAGAGGAGAGGGGTAATCGAGGGCGAGGAGAGGGGCATGAGTGGGTGAGGGAAGGCGGATGGGAGGGCGACGAGAGAGGACGAGGAGTGGTGGTTGGGAGGGCGACGAGAGGGGGGTGAGAGGGCGAGAAGAGAGCAAGGGAGGACGAGGAGGACAGAGAACGAAGGGTGAGGGGAGGGGGGGAGAGGGGAAGGGGCAGAGGAGTAGCCGAGGGCGAGGAGAGGTGTGGGAGAGGGTGATAGAGGGTGAGAGAAGGTGGATGAGAGGGCCGGGAGAGGCGGATGTGAGGGTGAGGAGAGGCGGGTGAGAGGGCGAGGAGAGGCGAAGGAGAGGGTGAGTAGAAGGGAAATGAGAAGGCTGGGAGACGTGCCTACTCACTAAAGGGAAATGAGACGTGCTGGGAGACGTGCCTACTGGCTTTGAAGCCTATGATGCCCAAAACCAGAATGCAGGGGCGTCCCAAACTGCCATTCCCACTCAGCTACAGTATACCCCTCCTCATCCCCCCCCACCGCCACCCTCCCTGTCACACTCACTACCTCTGCTCCCTGTCTGCCCCACACCCTCAGGGCCTTCACCTTGTGCATCCTCTCTCACAGGCACGCCCTGCCCAGATGGCACCTCCCTGCAGGTCAATGCTACTGCTGCTGCTGTTGCAGGCTGAGCTCGTTTCCGAGGCTTGGCAGCAGCAACACCTGCCACCTCACGCCCCCCCGAGACCTGGCCCATCCCACGTGGCATCACCTCCTCCTCCCCTGCCTCTTGCCTCAAATTTGGTTGGCTTGTGGTTCTTTTGCCAGATCTCTCCATCCCAAGCCCCACCCCCCTTCCCCCTTTTATCCGAACTCTCACCTATCCCTCACTCCCTTGTTCCTTCACTCTCTCCTGTCCCTCCATTCCTCCCGCTCTATGTTCCCCTGCTCCCTGCTCCCTGCTGTCCACCTGCTCTCTGTTATTCCCCTGCTCTCTCCTGTCCCCGCGCTCTCTGCTGTCCCCCCTCTCTTTGCTGTCCCTGCGCTCTCTGCTGGCCCCCCACTATCTGCTGTTCCCCCTGCTCTCTGATACCCCCCCACTCTCTGCTGTCCCCCCTGGTCTCTGCTGCCCGCCCGCTCTCTGCTGTCCCCCCTGCTCTCTGCTGCTCGCCCGCTGTCTGCTGTCCCCCCTGCTCTCTGCTGCCCGCCCGCGCTCTGCTGTCCCCCCTGCTCTCTGCTGCCCGCCCGCTCTCTGCTGTCCCCCCTGCTCTCTGCTGCCCACCCGCTCTCTGCTGTCCTCCCTGCTCTCTGCTGCCCGCCCGGTCTCTGCTGTCCCCCCCTCTCTCCTGTCCGCCCACTCTCTGCTGCTCCCCCCTGCTCTCTGCTGCCCGCCCGCTCTCTGCTGTCACCCCTGCTCTCTGCTGCCCGCCTGCTCTCTGCTGCCCCCCCTGCTCTCTGCTGCCCACCGGCTCTCTGCTGTCCCCCCTGCTCTCTGCTGCTCGGCCGCTCTCTGCTGTCCCCCCTGCTCTCTGCTGCCCACCCGCTCTCTGCTGTCCCCCCTGCTCTCTGCTGCCCGCCCACCTCCCTACCTCGGTTTGCTCTCCCATCCTTTCCCCAATCCTCCCTCTCTCAGAGTTGAGGAATAACTAGAACGAGTGATACAAGGTGGGTTTGTACTAGTGTGTTGTACCCTCTAAGATAATGCACCTATCCAACCTATGATAACATATACAAATATGTTTGACACACCCCCCTAGGCGAGATGAGGGGCAGTGCTTGGCAAGAGACATGCAGCTCACGGTGGCACCACTAGTCCAACCTCTGAGGCAAGGGTCTGAAGACCAGTCAGCAAGAGGATAAACTAAGCAAGAGTAACCCAGGGCCGCACTACTAGTCCAGCCATTGGAACAAGAGCCACAAGACCAGCAAAGATAATATATGATATAGTACACAATCAAGGTCCTAGCAAGTGAGAAGCCGCTGGAACTAGACCAAGCTGTACACAATGCCGCTGATGATCTTTAGGCGCAAGCGCCTTCGTAAAGATATCAGTTGTGTTGGCATCGGAGGCCACGTGAACTACTCGGGCCTGGCGGCGCTGCTGTAGCTCGCGCAGGAGGAAGTACCGCAACTAGATGTGCTTCGCTCTGCCCTCCAGTCGAGGCTCCTGACATCGGAGGATCATGGCCTTTTTGTCAGCGTACAGGACCAGGGCAGAGCTAGGCCGCTCACCTAAGTCTGTGAGCAAGAAAGTCAGCCAGCGGAGCTCATGTGCCGCCATGGCACCGGTGTAGATCTCAGCCTCACAGCTAGATTGGGCAATAGATGATGAGCGGGTGGACCTCCACGAGATGGCACCTAAACCAAGGCTAAAGCCTGAGCATCTCAGTGTCGTCTGCCCACGAAGCTTCAGTGTGCCCTGTAAGGACCACTGGCCTATGACCTCCTAGCACTAGCCCCATGCCCGATGTACTTGCTAGATAACGCAAAACCTTCTTAGCGGCCGACCATTGCTGTGGTCGGTGTCTGCCTATGGCCACAAAGCGAACCAGGATGCTGAGAGGGTATGCGAGGTCTAGACGAGTAAAAGTTGTCAAGTACATAAGGCAACCCACCAGCTCTGCATACGGACCACTAGGCTCTACAGACTCCTCAGGGACTGGAGTTGAGAGCCTGTGATCTCTGAAGGACCTGGTGCACCAAGTGTGACTGTTTGAGAGTGATGGTGTGCGCTGCTCTGTCCTTAGAGATCTGCATGCCAAGGTAGCAGTGCAACTCTCCTAGGTTAGTGCAAGTGTGTCTCCTCAGCAGCTTAGCCTTCACGGAGGCCAGTGCGTCTCTGTTTGCAGTAGCAAAGACCAGATCGTCTGCGTAGACAAGGATGTAGAACGGGATCTTGCCTGCACGAACGAAGAGCGAAGGGTCTGCAGAGGACGGGAAGAACTGCAGGTCAGCTAATGTAGTACGCAACGTGTCGTGCCGCCTGCCGCATGCCGTAAACCGGGTGCCAGAGGAGCCACTGGGTCCTCGGGGCAAAGGTGTCTGTGAAGCCTAGCGGGCGACGCAGGAAGACCTTCTCGTGCTGACTGCCCTGAAGAAACGTTGTAGAGAAGTCGAGGGAGTGCAGCTCGTAGTCACGCTGTGCTGCTACGTGTAGCAGCACCCGAAGAGTAGTCATCTTCGGGGTCAGGGCGAAGGTCTAAAAGAAGTCAACACCCTCGCACTGACCGAAGCCTCAAGAAACGTAGCGCGCCTTGAACACAGGCGGCTCTCCAGGAGGGCGCTTCACCTTGAAGAGCCACCGGCCATCGACTACGTTCACCCCAGGAGGGGGAACTGCGTCGAAGTAGGTGCCGGTGGATCTCCAAGATGCCACCTCCGCGTCCATGGCAGCTATCCACTGAGAGGCCCAGGGTCCGGAGATCGAGGGGTCCGGATGTCAAGGGCGTCTGGGTCACCCACAAGGACTAGCAGCATAGAGCAGAGATGAGGAGTGGCCTCGGACAGGAAAGCAAGCACGTACTTCCGGTCCTCCAGGACGTCACTGCCAAGGGCAGGAGCACCCCCGACGGACGGAGGACGAGCAGGGTCAGAGACCCGAGCGATGGCATAGTTAAGGCGACGCGTAGAGGCAAAGTTAACGACCGCAGCAACAAGAGCATCAAGACTAGAGACAGGAACAGGACTAGAGGACGAGGCAAAAAGAAGAAGAAGGCATATCGTGATCTCGTTGCTCCATCGCCTGATATGAACAGACATCTGGAAAGAGGGGAGAACGAGGATAAGGCAAGGGGAGGGAGTGGGGGGTAAAGTTCGAAGGAGCAGCCATGTTTGGATGGGTCGCAACCTTTTTACGCCTGTTTGCTGATCCATTTATGAGGCGCCTCAAAATAGACATCTCAGAAGAAATGGTGATAGTGGCTTAGGGCACGTTCCTCGCCTGTGGCACACTTTGTGGCAATTTTTTTAGCTGCCTCTGTCAACGTGCAGGATCATCCCAACTCTCCTTTTGGAGAAAAACTTGCCAAAACTTGCCACAAAGTAGTCTGCCATAGGCGAGGAATGTGCCCTTACTTGCAACAAAGAAGTGGGGGCGAGGAAGATGGGGAAGGAAGGGAAAAAGCATGTACTTGTAGTTCGGCACACGTAGGATTTCGTTTGTCGCCGTTAGATTCGCTAAGGGCGCATCATCTTGTATAGGGTCAGGTGTACCGCTGGCACTTCCACCGCTGCTGGCAATTCCCCCACTGCGGGCAATTATGCTGGCAAATTTGTAGGCAACGCCACCACCCCTGGCAATTCCGGCGGCAAACTCAGTGGCAACTTTGCTGGCGATTTCGCTGGCAGTTCCACCGCCGCTGGCATTATCGTGAGCATTCTCGCTCGCGATAATAGGTGGCATTATTGGTGGCATTATCGCTAGCATTGTTGCTGACATTATCGCTGGCATTGTCGATGGCACTAACGCTGGCATTATTGCTGGCACTATTGCTGGCATCATCGCTCGCATTATCGCTGGCATTGTCGCTGGCATTATCGCTGGCATTGTCGCTGGCATTATCGCTGGCATCTGGCATTGTCGCTAACATTGTCGTTAGCATTAATGCTTGCATTATCGCTGGCATTATCGCTCATGCGATTCTCGCTGTCATTCTCAAGCATGAATGCTTCGCCATGGCTGGCATTTTGCAATGGTTCGTCATGTTTTGTAGCAGGTAGTGTTGCAACGTACGGATACAGGCATCCTCGCTTTTGGTGTTGTTTGTCAGTTGAATTGACTTGGAAAATTGGTCTGCTGCTGCTGTGGATGATTGAGAAGATTTTTGAGCCAACTTGATTTTGGCTGTTGTTGTTGCTGCTGCTGCTGCGGATGGTGTGTGAGGGGAGAGGAGAAGGAGGAGGACGACGAAGAGGAGGAGGAGGCAAGGGATCGAATGCCCATGAGCGTATTTCCCACCATGGCAATGATGCGTAAGTGTTTAACGCGAGAGTCATTTGCCCAGATGCTTTTGGCTGGCGGCATAACGCTTGATCGGGGTGGAACTCTCTTATCACCGAATTGGCAGTTCCGAGCCTTGGAATCATCCTGAGCGGCACGTGGCAGTCTCTTAGTAAGCGACACGTGGCAGTCAGCCATTGAACGAGAAACGTCTGCGGATGAACAACTCTCAGACCTCTCAGGTCAGGACCGCAAGATCGCTATCGGTTTCTTTCAATGCAGCACTTGCAGTGCAGTTCGGGGTCGAAATCACTTTCGAGCCGAATCAAACGAACGAATCTCAGACCTCTCAAGCTCAGACATCAGTATCGGGTCCCTTCAATGCACCACTGACTCTTGGGGATACCGTGGTTGAGATCACTTCTGAGCGGACGAAAAGAAGAGGTCTTCTGAAAGGCTTATGTCGTCTCCTGAATGATTGTTGGCTTCTCGGGAACCAAAATGAACTCTGATTGCGACTATCCAGAAAGAAGGTAAGCTCAATGTGCCTTACGGAATTTCCATTACTATTTCCGACCTGTAGACTGTTTTGGAACTTGCAAAAATTAGGCAAGTCGCATCTCATCTATGCGTCAAGTTGGTCATTCATGACTCGGACCACGAGTGACTGGCAGTTACTGCTTCATGTAATGTTGCCCTTGTCGACGCCTAACTTCTGATGTCTCACTTGTGGTTAAGTATAGGAAAAAAAAAAAAAAAAAAAAACGGCAACTCTTTTTCTTTCTTTTCTTTTCTTTTCTTTTCTTCGTGAGATACTTTAGCAAAACCTTTTGCCGTGCCTGGCGTATTCTAAAACCGGTCACAAGAGGATTGCAATTTGCAGTGTCTAAGCAGTGAGAGCTACTAACCATGCCAGTGGAAGTGGATAGGCAACGTGAACTTTATCTGGCGAAATTTGTGGAGACTAAAGGCATGTTTCTAGTAGGTGTCATCCCGAGAATGTTGGAAACCCATCGCAACCATTGAATTTTTCAAATAACGGTTGTGATGGGTTTCCAATATTCTCGGATGATACTTTCTGGGGATGACACCTACTAAAAACATGCCCTAAAATCGATCAGAGCAAATCTACGCTTCGTTCAAAGTAGACAAAATCTCCAGCAAAATTGATACACATGTTCCCCATATTTCATTCACCCGGAACAGTCCAAATTCCAAACCCACCAACCAAACTCTCAGCATGACTTGCCTTGGCACTGAACCTGATTGGCTGCAGTCTGAACGGCAGCGAACAATCAAGTTGGAATTCGACAATTGCGAGTTTCAGAGCTGGGATGTAGTGCAAGCATCTTCTGCGAAAATATGTAACCAAGTGATAGTAGATACTGTAGGTTTACCCCTTCCTATCCCCTTTGCCTGGGTTTGACTGTTTCCTGCTTACAGGCTCGAGCCGCGTGCAGAAACCGTAGGACTAAATAGAAGAAAATGTATACCTAGCTGTTGCCTGTCACATCTCGTGCAGGGCTTTCCTTAGGGTTTTTGTCCACACGGCACATCCAGGTATCTCTCTCGAGGGACCCGGTTACAGCGGGTGTATGTGAAACATTACCCGTCAATGTTCGGGTTCGTCCCAAGATTTTTAATTTTGAATAGAAACGCTCTTACGAAAAGTTCCTAGATTCTACAAAGGGAACCATGTAAGAGTACTCCGCTCAGCTCTTCTAATTCCACATCTGGAATTTCCTTGCTAGGGCTGATTTGCCCTGGGGAGAGGGAATGGCGGGGGAATCGGTGGGGTGGTGTGAGAAGTTTTAGGTGCCGTGTTTGTCAAAATCTAACACGTCACTTCATGTGTTTTGGTCAAAATTTACCTGTCTGAATCCGGGCTTATGAAAATCGAACACGTCGCAATTTGATTTTTGTAAAAGAAATCACCCGTTATTTTGTCAAAATCCGGATAATTACCCGTAAAAAAATATGCCCATATCAGATGTTCAGTCAGACCTCAAGTATTCATATATCGTGATTGTTCAAGTATCGAATCGCCTGGCTGTACCCTGTCCGTGAATTACCATAAACACTCAACCAAATTATGCCTGGCGTTGTGTGCATCTGTACTCAAGCCAGTCATATGGTTTCTTTCCGCTGCCCGAAACTAGTTTAGGGTTGATGCCTCCTGAAGTACAACTAGGTTCCCTCTGTGGTTTATATTTTTTTGGGCTGCCTGAAAATGATTTGATTGGTTTGAGTACAAGTGGAAACAGACTCTGGAATAATTTGAGTATAAGTGATGTCCCGTCCCCTGTGTCAACTTATACATATATTGTTATGTAGAAGTTATAAGCTAGATAGGGTATGTTCTTAGTGGGTACAACTCAAATGCAATATCTTCCATGTTCTCCCTTCTTCTATTCATTCTTTCTAGTCTTAACATGGTATTACGAGTAGGTAGGTCCACCCACCCGCTTCCGCCCCGTGCCGCCACCTACCGGACCCTCGCACCCCTAGCTGGCCCCGTGCGCCCCTACGGCCCCGTCGCGCCCCTACGACCCCGTCGCGCCCCTAGCAGGCCCCGTCGGGCCCCTACGGCCGCGTCGCGCCCCTAGCAGGCCTCGTCGCGCCCCTACGGCCGCGTCGCGCCCCTAGCAAGCCCCGTCGCGCCCCTACGGCCTTTCGCGCTCGTAGTCGGCCCCGTCGCGCCCCTAGCTAGCCTCGTCGCGCCCCTACGGCCCTGTCGCGCCCCTATGGCCCCGTCGCGCCCCTACCGGCCCCTTGCGCCCATAGCCGGCCCCGCGCGCCGCTACGGCTCCTCGCGCCCCTAGCCGGCCCCGTCGCGACCCTACCGGCCCCTCGCGCCCCTAGCTGGCCCTCGCGCCCCTACAGCTCCTCGTGCTCCTACTGGCCCCCCCGCATCCCTAGCCGGCCCCACGCGCCCTTGTCAGCCCCGCTCGCCTTAGCTAGCCCCTTGTGCCCTAGCCGGCCCCTTGCGCCCTAGCCGACCTCGTCCCCTGAGCCGCCGAGCCACCGTGTCCCCCAGCCGCTGTGTCGCCGAGCCGGCGTGCCGCCGAGCCGCCGAACCGCCGTGCCGCCGAGCACCCGCGCCGCCGAGCCGTCGAGCCGCCGTGCCGCCGAGCCACCGTGCCGCCATGTCCCCGAGCCGCCGCGCCGTCGAGTCGCCAAGTTGTTGCGCCGCTGAGCCGCTGTGCCGCTGTCACACTGTGCGAGGGCGGATGCCGTTCTTCGCTTGGACGCTTAGGGGCACGCGATCGACTTCGCCGCCTGGCTCGTCGACCTCCGCCGGCACCTGACAGGTCAGCGCTAGGATGGGCACTCCCTTGCTATGCATGTTGATGGTTTGCTTCCCCGCCCCCCTGCGCCTGATCCCCTCCTTGCTGACCCTACCACTACTGAGAGCAAGGCTTTTGCTGCTGCTGTGCTTGCTCGAGCTGACTGGGATTCTCGCAACGCAGTAGCCCAGCTTGCCATTAGCCATGCCCTCCCCCTGTCTGAGCGTCCGCGCTTTACACTGTCGCGAACGCCAAGGAATTTCTCGTACTCTCACTACTACCCTTCCATGTCCGGCGGTTCCCTTGGGTTCCCTTACAGGCCTGTACATCCCTTCGTTCTCCAGGAACTTAGTTGGTGTCGGCTGTCTTCAGGACCTCGGCATCACCATTACGTTCCCTAGTCACGAGCGGTACGCGGTCTGTTCCGAGGCCGCCTCATGTGCTCCCCTTGCGACGTTCCCCCGGGACCCTGTGTCTGGCCTATTTACGTTGGACATTGCTCCCCCCCCGGCGGGCGAGTCCTCCTCCGATTCAGCGTCCACCCAGGTAGCTGCGGCCTGCTCGCGTCGATCGTTCACTCACCCGTCACTGTAGTGGAACCACCGCTTAGGTCACCCCGCGCTCCCCCGCCTGCGTCACATGTCTCAACACGGCCTAGTTCTCGGCCTCCCTGCGTCGCTCCCTGCTCTCCCTCTCTCGCCTGCGCCGCCATGCACGCCCTGCGTCGAGGGCCGGCTGCGCCATGCTCCTCACTCCTCCTCACTTCACCCTGCCACTACACCCCTTCAGACCCTGCACTTGGACGTCTGGGGCACAGCCCCTGTCCCTGGACCGCGTCGCGAGTGCTACTTTCTAGTTCTCTTTGATGACTTCACGCGCTACACCATGGTGTTTCCCCTAGAGCGAAAGGCCGATGTGCCTGGCGTTCTTATCCCATGGCTCGTTGCTGCGCGCCTCCACCGCGGTCTCCCTGTGCTGTATCTCCACTCCGACCGTGGCGGCGAGTTCACCTTCGATCAGCTGGGTCAGTTCTGTCGTGCGGAGGGTATCACCCAGACGTACACCCTACCGGACTCCCCGGAGCAGAATGTGGTCGCTGAGCAATGCATCGGTTTGGTCATGGAGGTGGCTCGTACCTCCATGATCCATGCCGGTGCACCCCATTTTCTGTGGCCGTTCGCCGTTCGCTACGCCGCTCACCAGCTTAACCTCTGGCCTCGCTCTCAGCGGCCGCAGGTTTCGCCGACCCTTCTTTGGACCGGGTTCCCTGGTGACGCATCTGCGTTCCACGTCTGGGGCTGCCTCGCTCACGTTCGTGCCTTCGGCATGGACAAGCTCACTACCCGCACCGTCCCCTGTGTCTTCCTCGGCTTCCCCCTTGACTCGTCTGACCGGCACTTCTACCACCCGTCGTCTCACCGCTTCCTTCACTCCCGTGACGTCACTTTCGACGAGTATGTCTCCTTTTTCCACCGATTTCCGCACCGAGGTCTCCCGGTTTTCCCCCTCCCTGTTTCTGGTTCCCACTCCCCCAGTCGCCCCTGCTCCCCTCCCTCACCATCCTGCTCTGTCCGTTGTGTCTCACGTCACTCCCCTCCCGTCGGTTGTCCCGGTCGAGGAGCAGTATGACTCCGGTGGCCCCGCGGCGCACTTTGCGCCGCCAGTCCCTCCCTAGGTGTCTCCTCTTCCCTCGTCGCAGTCGCCGCCGCAGCCGCCGCCGTCACCCCCGCCGTCACCGCTGCCGCAGCCGTAGCCGCCGCCGCAGCCGTAGCCGTCGCCAAAGCCCGCTGCCGTTCGTGGACTCTGGGGGTGCTGGAGTTTGAGCGGGTGCTAGTCTTGGGGCTCTTGTCCCGGCGGGCTCGGGGGTGGCACCGGCGCTCGAGACGTTTCTCGTTTTGGGGGTGTTGACATGGAGTGTACCAGAGGTAGCGGTGGTGTAGCTGGTGGTCCAGGTGTCGGCGTTGAGCAGCAGCAGTAGCAGTCGCCGCCGGTGTCCGCCCTTCGCCTTCTTGGCCTTCCCTCCCCAGACCGCTCGCCTGCGCCTCCCTCGCCGTCTCCCCCTCTTCCTGGTCACAGTCCTGTGTTTCCTCCGCCGGACTTGTCCCCGGCTCGTTTCCCCTCTCAAAACCCTCCTGATACTCCTCCTTTGTCTCTTGACCCAACGCCTCCGTCTCACGTCTGGTCTCGCCGTCCCTCTCGTGCTCGTCCTGTCTCTCCTGTTCAGCGTTCTCACCCTATATTGCTTCGTTCCCACGTGTCTCGTCCTGCCCGTTTGCCTTCGCCTCCTCCATCGTCGCTCACTGTCGTGCCTCCCCCTCTGTCTGACTACCTTCGGGCTTCTCATCCTCTTGTTCCTCGGATTTTTGCCTCCCTCGTTACCGACCCGTCTGTTCCTGTCTCCAGTCTTGACGCTCTTGTCGATGCTGTCGCTGACTTTGCCTCTACTCGCCGCCTTGACTTTGCTACTACTCTGGTCTCTGACCCTGTCTGTCCTCCGTCCATCGGGTGTGCTCCTGCCCTCGGCAGTACGTCCGGCAGTACGAGTTTGCTTTCCTGTCATAGGCTGCTCCCCATCTCTGTTCCATGCTGCTAGTCCTTGAGGGTAACCCCGACGCCTTTGACATCCCGACCCCTCGCACCTACTCTGAGGCGACCTCGTGACCCTGGGCCTCTCAGTGGATAGCTGCCATGGAGCACGAGATGGCATCTTGGAGGGCTACCGGCACCTACGTCGACGCAGTTCCCCCACCTGGGGTGAACGTAGTCGATGGCCGGTGGCTCTTCAAGATGAAGCGCCCCCCTGGAGAGCCGCCTGTGTTCAAGGCGTGCTACGGGGCTAGAGGCTTCAGACAGCGAGAGGGGGTGGACTTCTTTCAGACCTTCGTCCTGATCTCGAAGACTACTCTTTGGGCGCTGCTACACGTAGCAGCACTGCGTGACTACGAGCTCCACTCCCTCGACTTCTCCACTGCTTTTTTTTAGGGTAGCCAGCAGGAGCAGGTCTACCTACGCCGCCCTTAGGGCTTCACCGGTACTTTCCTTTTTGGGACCCAGTGGCTCCTCCGGCGCCCCGTCTACGACTTGCGACAGGTGCCCCGTGAGTGGCACAACACACTGCGTGCCACGCTAGCTGACCTCAGTTCTTTCCGTCCTCTGCTGACCCTTCGCTCTTCGTTCGTGCTGGCCAAACTCTATTCTACATCCTGGTCTACGTAGACGACATGGTCTTTGCTACAGCAGACAGAGACGTGCTGGCCTCCGTGAAGGCTGAGCTGCTGAGGCGACACACCTGCACTGACCTGGGAGAGCTGCGCTGCTACCTTGGCCTACAGATCTCCAGGGACAGAGCAGTGCGCACCATCACTCTTACACAGTCACACTCGGTGCGCCAGGTCCTTCCGAGGTTCGGTCTTCAGTTCTCCTCCGCACAGCCCACACCTCTGCCGGTAGACAAGAGGCTCTCAGCTCCAGTCCTCGAGGAGTCAGCAGAGCCCAGTGGTCCTTACGCAGAGCTGGTGGGTTGCCTTATGTATTTGATGACTTGCACTCGTCCATATCTCGCATACCCTCTCAGCATCCTGGCCCGTTGTGTGGCCACAGGCAGACACCGACCACAGTACTAGTCGGCCGCTAAGAGGGTTTTGCGTTATCTTGCAAGTACATCGGGCATGGGGCAAGTGCTAGGAGGACGCAGGCCATTGGTCCTTACTGGACACACAGACGTCTCTTGGGCAGACGACGCTGAGACCCTCCGGTCCTCCCAGGGCTACTGCTTCAGCCTTGGTTCTGGTGCCATCTCGTGGAGGTCCACTCGCTCCTCATCTGTTGCTCAGTCTAGCTGCGAGGCTGAGATCTACGCCGGTGCCATGGCGGCACAGGAGCTCAGCTGGCTGACCTTCTTGCTTGCCGACTTAGGTGAGCGGCCTAGCTCTGCCTCGGTTCTATATGCTGACAACAGGGCCATGATCCTCCTGTGTCAGGAGCCTCGACTTGAGGGCAGAGCGAAGCACATCCAGCTGCGGTACTTCCTCCAGCAGAACCACGAGCTTCAGCAGCGTCACCAGGCTCGCGTAGTACACTTGGCCTCGGGTGCCAACACAGCTGATATCTTTACTAAGGCGCTTCCGCCTAGAGATCATCAGCGGCACTGCTTGCAGTTAGGTCTAGTCCCTGTTGACTCTCACTTGCTAGGCCCTTGATTGTGTACTCCTTTCTATTTATACCTTGCAGACAGGCCTTGTGGCTTTTCCTCCAGGGGTTTGACTAGTAGTGCCGCCCTGGTTTGCTCTGTCTTGCTTGTACTCGTGCTGACTGGTCTTCGGGCCCCTGCCTCATAGGTTGGACTAGTAGTGCCACCTTGAGCTGCGTGTTTCTTGCTCAGCACTACCCCTTATCTAGCCTAGGGGGTGTATCAACTTATACATATATTGTTATAAAGAAGTTATAGGCTAGATAGGGTATGTTCTTAGTGGGTATAACCCAAACGCTATATCTCCCCTGTTCTCTCTTCTTCTATTCGTTCTTTCTAGTCTTAACACCCTGTCCTTTCTCGAACTTCTTGTAGCCTTGACGGTGGGGTTAACGACGACATGTCAGCAAACGCAGCTGACAACGCAACAAAACCATGACTTGACGAAGGTCGTCAATAACCGTCGTTCGAAATTATGCTTTTCTCGTTACTCGCTCCTCGTGATTCATAGCAGCCTGCATTGCATGCTGACTATAATGGATTAATATACGCATAAACATTTGAATGGTCTATAAGCAAGCTCCTCAACGTCTTCCCATTCAGCAAAGCTGCAAGAACAATGCATCTACGTATTATATCAACACACCTTTATAAATTACATTTAGAATCAGGCCCCAAGATATCAGCCTTTTTACGCTGATTCAGCCTTTTTTTTTGTACCTATGCTGAACTGCAAGACTTTTTGAGATGGGTAAGGCTGACAAATTCAGCCTTTTTTTATAGTGATGTCTGATGATTTCAGCGTTTTTGGTGGGGTGTAGGCTGATGTTTCAGCGAAGTCTCTGGGGGAGAGTCTGAAACCGAGTACAATGAGATTTGCGTCCCCCCGTATTTACCGCATCGAGTCACACACACCCCTTCTCTCCTCCCCCCCCCAAGTATAATTGTTTTCTGGTGTCCTCGAAAACTAGTCACACCCCTCTCATACCCTTGGCAACCCGATTGTTTTTTGTCGAAGTCCTCGAAAACCAGTCACTCCCCCTCATACGCTTGGCAACCCAAAAGATTTTGTCTAAGTCCTCGAGAACCAGTCACTCCCTCCCCCTCATGCGCTTGGCAACCCAAAAGATATTGTCGAAGTCCTCGAAAACCAGTCACACACCTCACTCATTACCTCGGCAACCATAAAATTTTGTTGAAGTCCTCGGAAACCAGTCACTGACACCCCTGTAACCCCCGAAACCCAAAGATGATTCGTCCGAGTCCTCGTCAACCAGTCACACCCCTACAGTATCATATCCCCCTCAACCAGCGGCACCTGGCCTGCTTTGACTTATTTCATTGCCGAAGCGTTGTCACCCTTCGAAAGCATGACCGATGAGGCCAGTTTCGCAACCCCTTAAACAAACGGCAAGTTTCGGTTTCTAGACGACCCGGAATTATGGCGAATATCTCACATTAGAGCATGTTGGCCCTGAGTGTCGGGAATTTGACCCGAAGCTATCGATGGTGTCGATCCTGAAACGTCAGAAATTATATGAAGTGTAAATCTCAAACCGTCCATTCTTCATGTCATATTTCTTGACATTAGAGGGGAACGCACCCTTCGTGTTTTCGGAGGAGTCATCGGTCCAACTATTACACCCGCGACTTCAGCGTGGCTGACTAGAGGCCACCGTGAACAAGGGAATGCTTGTTGCAGTTCCATAAAAGGTCATGGATGAGTCAAAAAGTTCTGCCGCCCAATTTCAGTGGGCCAGGTGTATCGCAAGCAACTGGCAGGAACCGAGACTAGACACGTTCTTCACCCTGCGCCAGTCACGCTGGCGCGCAAACACCTGCCAATCTCTGGCATTTCTACAAGTGCTTCGGCCAATCACTGGCATTTCAACTGCTTCAGGCAATCGTAAGGCTCGTTATTGAAAGTCGGTGCCAATTCCTGAAGGATTATTCAGAATGTGCATCAGACTTTTTTTCATAACTAACGCTGATTGATCAGCGATTTATTTTTTTTTAGGTAAGGCTGAACATTTCAGCCTTTTTTTCAGGGGCAAGGCTGCAAAATCAGCCTAAACGCAGGGGGCAATGATGATAAATCAGCGTGCGTGACCCTAAACCAATCTTAGGGCCTGTTTAGAATGCATCTGAAGTGCTTGACCAGCCAACTTTGTCGTCACATTGCGAAAAGGCTGTCATATGCATTCTTAACGAATTTATTACTAAAAATGATTTTTTTCATTCATAATTTTACTATCTTCAGTATCTATTACCGTAGAAGCCATGTGTGTAGCACAAATCATAACCATATATGCTGTTGAGGACGTGCTTGTTGTGCGGATTAGGGTTTGAAGTTCGGCCTCCGTGTTAGCCGAGATGTCCAGCAACGGGTACATCCGTGTGGAGTTCCCAACACCAGACCAAGCCGAGAGTTGCAAGCAGCGCGAAACCAGCACAGGACGAAGGATTTTGCCTAGTTAGTTTCGCCTAGCTAGCAGCAGTGCTCGCTCGACTCGTAGTCTTTGCATTAGTAGGTTTTCCTATTGGCCTTTCGTCGATCTGCATTTCTCCTAGCGCCATGGGAGGTCCGTCCGCTAATACGAAGCGTAAGCGCGACGGCGAAGCAGAGCCGCACAATGATGGCGAATCTGCAGCATCAGAATCAAATGCAGCAGCTGCCGCTGAGCGGTCCGCGGGACAAGAACCACCGCCTTCTGCACCAAATCCCGAATCGAATCCACAATCAAATCTAGAATCAGATTCAAATCCTGGAGCGAAGCCCGGCGCAAAGCCCGCGGCTCCAGGAGAGCCACTGCCGGGAAAGCAGGCGGAAAAGACGTGCGTCCATGACGTGGCGCTTCCTCCGGGTTTCACGTCCGCTCTCGACCAATCAGTGCACGGAACAATTGACAGTCCGGTTTACAAGGGTCCGATGGCGAAATCGTACCCTTTTGAGTTGGACCCGTTTCAAGCGACCTCGGTAGCGTGTTTGGAGCGGCGGGAGTCCGTGCTCGTAGCAGCGCACACGTCGGCGGGAAAGACGGCGGTTGCGGAATATGCTATCGCCATGGCGTTTCGGGACAAGCAGAGGGTCATCTACACGTCGCCCCTTAAGGTAGGACGCGTTCGGAAGGTAGGCTGCCTCTTAAGGTAGGACGCGTTCTGAAGGTAGGCTGCCTCTTAAGGTAGGACGCGTTCGGAAGGTAGGCTGCCTCTTAAGGTAGGACGCGTTCTGAAGGTAGGCTGCCTCTTAAGGTAGGACACGTTCTTAAGGTAGGCTGCCTCTTACGGTAGGACGCGTTCTTAAGGTAGGCTGCCTCTTAAGTTCGTCGCCACTCTCAAGGTGCAGGGTACTCTAAGCACTAAGTGTGTTTGGAGAAATTGAGGGTTAATGGTTCAGGGTATAGGGTTGTGAGAGTTGAGAAAGAAATGCTGAAGTGAGGGTTGAAGATTCGACCACGGTTGCAATCTCGCGGTTCCGGAGTGGAGCGCTTTCAGGCAACAGCTCAGTGAGTAGTCCAGTGAGGAGTACAGCGACGTGTGGCTGATGACAGGGGATGTTGACAGGCGATGAGAAGTACCGGTCTTCCTCCTCCCCCCCTCCCCTCCTCTCCCACTCACCAGGGTCTGAGCAACCTGAAGCATGGGAGCTGAGTGAGGAGTTCAGCCCCTCTCGCCTCCTCCCCTCTCCCCCTCTCTTGCTCTCCTCGCTCACTTCTCCCTCCATCACAGGCGCTGAGCAACCAGAAGTGCCGTGAGCTGAGTGAAGATTTCAGCCACGTGGTGACTTTTGAGTCGACTCAAAAGTACCGTGAGCTGAGTGAGGAGTTCAGCCACGTGGGGTGGGGCTGATGACAGGCCATGCGATGTCACAATCTCCCCCCTTCTCCTGGCCCCTCCCTCTCCTCCATTCTACAGGCGCTGAGCAACCATTAGTACTGCGAGTTGAGTGAGGAGTTCAGCGACGTGGGGGTGATGACAGGCCAGGCGATGTCACCATCGCTCCCAACCCAACGTCCCCCCCTCGATCCCCTCCTCCGCTTCCCTTCCCCGCATATCCACTCCTTTCCTCGTCTCCCCATCCGTTTCCCCCCTAAGGCGCTGAGCAACCAGAAGTACTGCGAGCTGAGTGAGGAGTTCAGCGACGTGGGGCTGATGACGGGTGACGTCACCATCTCCCCCAACGCTGCCTGCATTGTCATTACCATACCACCGAGATCCTCGGCTCCATGCTCTAGGGGGGATCAGCGGCTCAGTGGTTCCGTCCACTCCTTTCACTTCTGCTGTCCTAGTAACACCTTCCTACCCGCCCTTTCCCATTTTCTCCTCTCCATATCCCCCTCCTCTTATCTCTTCCTTAGGCGCTGAGCAACCAGAAGTACCGCGAGCTCAGCGAAGAATTCAGCGACGTGGGGCTGATGACGGGTGACGTCACCATCTCCCCCAACGCCGCCTGCGTTGTGATGACCACCGAGATCCTCCGCTCCATGCTCTACCGCGGATCAGAGGCTTTAAGAGAGGTCGCGTGGGTGATTTTCGATGAGATTCACTACATGCGGGACCGGGAGCGCGGGGTGGTTTGGGAGGAGAGTATTATTTTCCTGCCGCCAGACGTTAAAATGGTGTTTTTGTCCGCCACGCTGTCGAATGCGCGGGAGTTTGTCGAGTGGATTACGTATTTGCATAAGCAGCCGTGCCATGTGGTGTACACGGACTACCGGCCGACTCCCTTGCAGCATTTCGCGTTTCCTTATGGCGGGGATGGGCTGTACCTCATGGTGAACGAGCAGGGGAAGTTTATCGAGAAGAACTTCAATCGCTTAGCTAAGAGTTTTGCGAAAGCGAAGGAGGCGGCGGCGGAGGCGATACCGGAAGCTGCTGGGTTTGCAGGGAGGGGGAGAGGAGGGAGGGGAGGGAGGGACGGGAGGGGAAGGGGAGGGAGGGGAGGAAGAGGAGGGAGAGGGGGGGATGGAGGGAGAGGAGGAGGTGGAGGGCCATCTGATATATACAAGATCGTGAAGGTGAGCTCTCAGTAGGAGCATAGTTGGTAGGAACAGGAGGAGGAGGAGGTGGGCCGTCTGCTTTTGAGTCGACTCAAGGGCCGCCGGATATATACAAGATTGTGAAGGTGAGCTCTCAGCAGCATAGTTCGCAGGAACAAGAGGAGGAAGAGGTGGGCTGTCTGCTTTTGAGTCGACTCAAGGTCCGCCGGATATATACAAGATTGTGAAGGTGGGCTCTCACTAGGAGCTTAGTTCGCAGGAACAAGGGGAAATGGGCAATGAATTTGTGACTGGTTTCCTAGTGCAGATTCATCGTCTGTGTCCGTCCGTACGCCATGCAGCTTCCCTTGCTTCCCTGCGTCCTCACAGCATGACTCCCACCCTCCCACCCATTCCTCTCCCTGTCTGGTTTTGAGACCCCTCAAAACCAGCTTGACTCCCACCCACCCATTCCTCTCTCTGTCTGTGTGCGTTGACTTGCAGTCCAGACCTGCTCAGAGCTCGAACTTCACCCCATGATCGTCTTCAGCTGTCACTCATCAGTCCTCTCCTCTCTCACGTCTCCTCTTCTCACCGTCCCTCTCCCGGCAATCCAGACCTGCTCGGAGCTGGACTTCCACCCCATGATAGTCTTCAGCTTCCGGCGCCGCGAGTGTGAGGCGTACGCCATGCAGCTGAGCAAGCTGGACTTCAACAGCGAGGAGGAGTCCAAGATGGTCAAGGAGGTGAGGAGGGTTGTTTCACGGTGGATGGCATGTCACAGGTGTAGTGGTACTAGCAGTGGTGTGCGGGAGACTGAGTGTGTGTGAGGCGTACGCCATGCAGCTGCGCAAGCTGGACTTCAATAGTGAGGAGGAGTCCAAGATGGTCAAGGAGGTGAGCAGAGGCAAGCAGTGTTGGTGTACGAGGCGTAACTGCTAGCAGCTGCTGCGATGTGGTCTGTGACAGACAGAGTGCGAGGCGTGCGTACGCCATGCAGCTGAGCAAGTTGGGCTGGAACAGCGAAGAGGAGGCCAAGATGGTGAAAGGGGTGAGGAAAAGCCGTGTGCTTGTGAATATTGTAAATGCAATCAACAGTGGTTGGTCAGTGACCAAGTGTGAGGAGGCCAAGATGCTAAAAGAGGTGAGCCGCAGTCTCTCCTGCTCCTGGTAAGTGGTGCCATAGCAGCGCTCCCCTTAGCAGCGCTCCACTCAGAGGATCAGGACCTGCCAGCAGTGCACCCAATGCTGCCGCCCTTGCCTACACTTGCCCTACCCTCGTCCTCATGCCTCCTCCCCCCCCCTTCCTCCTAAAATCCCCTTGGTCTTCAACACCGCCATATCTGTTCTTCCCTCTGAAGACCAGTTACCAGCAGTGCGCCACATGCTGCCTTGCCTACTACACTTGCCCTACCCTCATGCTTCATCTCCTTCCCTTCCTCCTAACCTCCCCCAGGTCTTCAACAATGCCATCTCAGTGCTCCCCTCAGAGGACCAAGACCTGCCAGCAGTGCGCCAGATGCTGCCACTGCTGCAGCGGGGAGTAGGCGTGCACCACTCTGGGCTGCTGCCTATCCTCAAGGAGCTCATTGAGATTCTGTTCCAGGAGGGGCTCATCAAAGTGCTCTTTGCCACTGAGACGGTGAGTTGGCGTGGTGGGGTTGGCTGGTGTGTTGCCGCTGCTGCACATGCTGCCACCGCTGCAGCGGGGGGTGGGCGTGCACCACTCCGGTTTGCTCCCCATTCCTAAGGAGATCATTGAGATTCGGTTCCAGGAGGGACTCGTCAAAGTGCTTTTTGCCACAGACGGTGAGCTCGTGGTGTTGTGGGATTGGTGTGTCACTGCTGCTGCCGCCTCTGCTGCTGCCGCCTCTGCTGCTGCCGCCTCCGCTGCTGCTGCCTCTGCTGCTGCCGCCTCTGCTACTGCTGCCTCTGCTGCTGCCGCCTCTGCTGCTGCCGCCTCTGCTGCTGCCGCCTCTGCTGCTGCCGCCTCTGCTGCTGCCGCCTCTGCTGCTGCCGCTTCTGCTGCTGCCGCCTCTTCTGCTGCCGCCTCTGCTGCTGCCGCCTCTGCTGCTGCCGCCTCTTCTGCTGCCGCCTCTGCTGCTGTGGCCTCTGCTGCAGTCACCTCTGTTGTGGTCGCCTCTGCTGCTGCTGCTGCTGCAGTGGGGGGCAGGCATGCACTATTCGACTCTGCTGCCTATTCCCACTTGTTTGTGATTGACCATGACATGCCATGAGCCTCAACATGCCATGAGCCTCAACATGCCATGAGCCTCTTAACTCAACATGCCATGAGCCTCTCAACTCAACATGCCATGAGCCTCTCAACTCAACATGCCATGAGCCTCTCAACTCAACATGCCATGAGCCTCTCAACTCAACAAGCCATGAGCCTCTCAACTCAACATGCCATGGGCCTCTCAACTCAACATGCCATGAGCCTCTCAACTCAACATGCCATGAGCCTCTCAACTCAACATGCCATGAGCCTCTCAACTCAACATGCCATGAGCCTCTCAACTCAACATGCCATGAGCCTCTCAACTCAACATGCCATGAGCCTCTCAACTCAACATGCCATGAGCCTCTCAACTCAACATGCCATGAGCCTCTCAACTCAACATGCCATGAGCCTCTCAACTCAACATGCCATGAGCCTCTCAACTCAACATGCCATGAGCCTCTCAACTCAACATGCCATGAGCCTCTCAACTCAACATGCCATGAGCCTCTCAACTCAACATGCCATGAGCCTCTCAACTCAACATGCCATGAGCCTCTCAACTCAACATGCCATGAGCCTCTCAACTCAACATGCCATGGGCCTCTCAACTCAACATGCCATGAGCCTCTCAACTCAACATGCCATGAGCCTCTCAACTCAACATGCCATGAGCCTCTCAACTCAACATGCCATGAGCCTCTCAACTCAACATGCCATGAGCCTCTCAACTCAACATGCCATGGGCCTCTCAACTCAACATGCCATGAGCCTCTCAACTCAACTTGCCATCGGCCTCTCAACATGCCATGATGAGCCTCTCAACATGCCATGGACCTCTCAACTGGGTTGTGTCCACAGCCACGCACAAGTGCCCCATAACCCCCCACCTTCCCCAACCCCGTCCCGTCCCCTATTCGCACACTCCCCCCCCTCTTCCCCCCTCCCGGCCCATCCGCACTCTGCGCCATGGACTTTAACTGCCCGGCGCACCCTGTTGTTGTCACGGCCACACACGAGTATCCCATCCGAACTCTCTCTGCCAACCCCCCACCCACTCTCGTCCACACCCACACCCACACCCACACAACCCCTTTCTGCTCAACCCCTCTGCAGTTCGCCAAGGGTTTGAACATGCCAGCGCGCACCGTTGTCTTCACAGCCACGCACAAGTGACCCTTAACCTCCCGCCCGCCCCTCTTTCCTGTAATCGTTACCCACGTATCCCCCATCATATCTGCAGTTCGCCACGGGGTTGAACATGCCAGCTCGCACCGTTGCCTTCACAGCCACGCACAGGCGTCCCATCCCACTCCACACTGACGCATCCCTTTCTGCTCAACCCGTGTGCAGTTCGCCATGGGTCTCAACATGCCTGCTCGCACCGTTGTCTTCACAGCCACGCACAAGTGGGATGGCGAGGCCAACCGGCCCATGCACTCAGGGGAGTACATCCAGGTGCGTATATTCTCCCCCTCCCCCTCCCCCTCTCCCCCCCCCTTACCCCCCTCTTCGTCTCTTCGTGTGAGAAAAAGTGTGTTACAGTACCAATCAAACCCCATAACACCATCACAGCCACACACGCACAAGTGGGATGGCGAGGCCAACCGGCCCATGCACTCAGGGGAGTACATCCAGGTGCGTGTACCTCCCCCCCTTCACCCGCTACATTTCCCCTTTCACCCCCCCTTACCCCCCTCAAGCCACCTCTTCGTTTCCCCGTTCACCCTTCCCCGCCATCGCCTCCACCCCTCCCTCTTCCCCCTTCACCCCTCCGCTTCCCCCTTCACCTCCTCCTCTTCCTCTGCCCCCCCTCCCCTCCCCCCCGCCAACGGCCTCCCCTTTCCCAACTCCCCCAGCACCCACCCCCACCGCCCCCTCTGTGTGTCAAACGAGTGGGCGGGCAGGGAGGTGAGGCAAGGATCTGTTGTGAAGACTCAATCATGCCGTCCTTCCATCCTCCTTGACCCCCCTCGCCCCCCCGTGCCCCCACCTTCACCGCCCCCCCTTGCCCCCCGTGCCCCTTCCCCTTGCCATCAGATGAGTGGGCGAGCCGGGAGGCGAGCCGGGAGGCGAGGGAAGGGCGGATCTGTTGCGATGACGTAACGCATGCCTGAGGAGTCTATTTTTGAGGCGCCTCAAAAATAGACTTAACGCATTCCTTCCTGCCATCCTGTTTTGACACCCCCTCTTGCCCCCTTGTGCCCCTCATGGCCCCGCCTTGACCCCCCTTGCCCCCCGTGCCCCTTCCCCTTGCCATCAGATGAGTGGGCGAGCCGGGAGGCGAGGCAAGGACAGCAAAGGAATTGTCATCGTCATGGTCAACGAGGAGGTGAGGAGCGGTGGTGAGGGGTGGTGAGGGGTGGTGAGGGGTGGTGAGGGGTGAAGAATGGTGCCAGGACTAGGGGTAACAAATTGTGCTGAGGGATGAGGAGCGGTGCTGAGGTGTAAGAGATGAGGAATGAGGGGGTGGTGGTGTTCCTTGTGTTCTTGGGCCTTACGTTTTCAGCTTCGTCTGCCAGACCTACTATGTGCTAGTGTATGCACCTCTGCCGTGTCAGTGTATGTGTATGTGTATGTGTGTGTGTTTTCTATGCTCCCATGTGTCCTCCTGTGACCTGATTTTTGAGTCGACTCAAAAATCACCTAGTGTATGTACCTCTGCCGTGTATGTGTATGTGTGTGTGTTTTCTATGCTCCCATGTGTCCTCCTGTGACCTGTCTTTGTACGTCAGATGACCATGGAGGCGTGCAAGGAGATGATGCTGGGGAACCGATGACCATGGAGGCGTGCAAGGAGATGATGCTGGGGAAACCAGCCCCCTTGGGATGCCCCTTCCACCTGGCCTACTATGCGCTGCTGAGTGTTCCCAACCCTGCATCTTTGCTTCTCCTGTCTATGTGTCTGTGTGTGTTCTCTCTATGCCCAGATGACCATGGAGGCGTGCAAGGAGATGATGCTGGGCAAGCCAGCCCCGTTGGAGAGCTCCTTCCGCCTGACCTACTACGCGCTGCTGAATCTGATGGCACGGGCCGAGGGGCAGTTCAACACAGAGCACGTTATCGCGCACTCCTTCCACCAGTTTCAGCACGATAGGGTATGTGTCTGTCTCCATGTGTGTGTGTGAGAGTTGGGGGCTGGGCGGGGAGAGAGCTCCTTCCGCCTGACCTTCTAGGCACTGCTGGACCTCATAGCTCGGGCCGAGGGGCAGTTCACCACGGAGCACGTGATCGCACACTCCTTCCACCAGTTTCAGCACGATAGGGTATGTGGATTGGTACGGTTGGGGGTACAGTTGGGGGCACGGTCGGGGGTACAGTTGGGGGTACGGTTGGGTGCACGGTTGGGGGTACAGTTCGGGGTACGATTGGGGATGCGGTTGGGGGTGCAGTTGAGGTTGAGGGTACAGTCGGGGCTACAGTTGGGGGTACAGTTGGGGGTTTGGTTGGGGGTATGACATGAGGTGGAGAAGAGGCTGAAGCAGCATACCCAGTTCTCCTCCCCCCCTCCTCCCCCCCTCCTCCCCCCCTCCTCCCCCCTTCGCCTTCCCCTCCCCGGTCGGTCGCCCCCCAGCTCATTCATACGTCTCTCTTCCCTTCTCATCCCCTCCTCTTTCCCTTCTAATTCCTTCTCTTCCCATACGTTCTCCCCGACTCCCCTATCTTTCATCCCCTGGCAGCAAGTGCCTGAGGTGGAGAAGAGGATTAAAGAGCTCCAAGTTAACATTGCTCTCGCCCTTGAAGTTAACATTGCTCTCTCCTCCCCTGACCTCCGCGCTCTCTCCCTCCTTTTCTTCCCCTATCTTTCATCCCCTGGCAGCAAGTCCCTGAGGTGGAGAAGAGGATCAAAGAGCTACAGGCAGAGGCAGACGCTTTAGAAGCAGGGACTGAGGTGAGAGACGATGGACTTCTGGGGGGAAACCTGTGAGGAATGACTGCATTGAAGTGTGGAGTGAGAGAATTACTGCAGGCAGAGGCACACGCTTTAGAAGCTGGGACTGAGGTGAGAGCTATCGGATTTTGGGGGGAATTAGGAAGGAGGCTGGGTAAACTGAAGTGAGCGTTTAAGTGTAGGGAAGAGTGTTAAGGAGTTTCAGGCAGAGGCATATGCGCTGGAAGCTGGGACTGAGGTGAGTGAGAGAGTGACATTTTTTAGGCGCTTCAAAACTAAAATGGACCGTGGAAGCTGGGCTGGGACTGAGGTGAGTGAGAGAGTGACATTTTGTAGGCGCCTCAAAACTAAAATGGACTGTGGAAGCTGGGCTGGGACTGAGGTGAGTGAGAGAGTGACATTTTGTAGGCGCCTCAAAACTAAAATGGACTGTGGAAGCTGGGCTGGGACTGAGGTGAGTGAGAGAGTGACATTTTGTAGGCGCCTCAAAACTAAAATGGACTGTGGAAGCTGGGCTGGGACTGAGGTGAGGGATTTGAAAAACATTTACTGGTGCACGGTGATGCCACCTGGTGAGGTGAGGTGCGGGGGAGAAGGTGAAAGAGCTGCAGGAAGAAGCAGGCACAGAGGTGAGGAGTGAAGGGGAGGGGGGTGTATAGGAGGAGGAAGAATGGCAACGACAGGTGCATGCATGCACTTCTGCAGTGAATTGTCGCCTCACATTGTTCCTTTTTGTTTGTATGTTTGTTTGCTTGCTTGCTTGTTTTTCTTGCACAATAGTGTTTGACTTTTTGAATGCCTCTTTACTTGGCCGCCAGCCCCTCCCTCCCCCTTTTTTTTGTTTCCAGGAGAAGTTACGCATATGCTGGCTGAGAGGATAGAATTTTGTTTTTGGTGACCATGTATGGTGGCGCCTATCGCTGGCTGAGGGGAGAGCTGACTCAAGTCAGAGACGTTGGCTTCTCCGACACAACAATTTCCTCCTGGGATCACTGAAAGCCAAAAAAAAAAAAAAAAAAAAAAATCCAACACAACTAGGCACTCAAACGCAGTTGTGTTGGAGAAGCCAGCATCTCCGACTTGAATGATGCGTTTGAAGGGGAGCAGACTCTCACAACCGTTCCCCTACCCTCCTACCCCTCTCAATCCCCGTCAACCCCCCTTCTTCCCGCCCGCACCCATCCCCACAGGATGAGATCCGCGGGTACCACACGCTGCGCCTATCGCTGGCTGAAAAGGAGAGCCGACTCAAGGCGGAGATGGAGATCCTGTCAGGTCCAACACAGGGCACTCAAACGCAGTGACACGTCTGTTTTTGCAAGGTGTTTTTGAGAATTCTCAAAAACACCCTGCACTCAAACGCAGTGACACCTCTGTTTTTTTCTTCCCCTCTTTCCTGCGGGACGAGATCCGTGGGCACCACATGCTGCGGATGCCCTTACCAGAGTAGGAGAGCAAACACACACAACTGTCCCTCACGACCCCTTTCCTCCCCTGCACAACCATCCCCACAGGACGAGATCCGCGGGTACCACACGCTGCGCCTATCGCTGGCTGAGAAGGAGAGCCGACTCAAGGCGGAGATCCTACGACCCGATAGATGCCTGCACTTTCTGCAGCCAGGCCGCCTGGTGAGTGTGCAGGTCCCTAGGTCATCCGTGAGTGGAGATTGGGAGCCCTTAACTGAGAAGGAAAGCAGACTGAAAGCGGGGAGATCCTTCGACCCGATAGATGCCTGCACTTTCTGCAGCCAGGCCGCCTGGTGAGAGGGAGGCATGGGTGTGCGTGGCTGTGCTTGTGACATGTTCGTCTTCGGGGTCTTACGAGTCGGTGCCAGAAAGGGAGCAGGCTCAAACTTCAAAGTGGAGGTCTTGCGGCCCGACAGATGTCTGCACTTCCTTCAGCCAATGGTGAGACTGGTAAGAGGGAGGCATGGGTGTGCGTGGCTGTGCGTGTGACAGGTTCGTCTTCGGGGTCTTACGAGTCGGTGCCAGAAAGGGAGCAGGCTCAAACTTCAAAGTGGAGGTCTTGCGGCCCGACAGATGTCTGCACTTCCTTCAGCCAGTGGTGAGACTGGTAAGAGGGAGGCATGGGTGTGCGTGGCTGTGCGTGTGACAGGTTCGTCTTCGGGGTCTTACGAGTCGGTACCAGAAAGGGAGCAGGCTCAAACTTCAAAGTGGAGGTCTTGCGGCCCGACAGATGTCTGCACTTCCTTCAGCCAGTGGTGAGACTGGTAAGAGGGAGGCATGGGTGTGCGAGGCTGTGCGTGTGACAGGTTCGTCTTCGGGGTCTTACGAGTCGGTGCCTGAAAGGGAGCAGTCTCAAACTTCAAAGTGCTCTATCTTCCCTCTATCCCCCCTTTGTTCTCTCAGATCCGGACGGTGGACGGCCTAGACGACTGGGGGTGGGGCTTGATAGTCAACGTGATGAAGCAGACGTTTCGCAGTGACCCCTCCTCTCCGCGCATCACGCCTTCGTTCGTTCCACTCATTCTCCACCCCATTGTCGGTTTCCTGTGGGGTACTTTCCCAGATCCGGGTGGTGGACGGCCTAGACGACTGGGGCTGGGGAGTCATAGTCAACGTCATGAAGCAGACGTCTCGCGGCGACCCCTCCTCTGCCCTCATCACCCTATCTTCTTCTCTCCTTCGTCCCCCTTGCGCTATTGCAGATCCGAGTGGTGGATGGCCTAGACGATTGGGGGTGGGGCGTGATAGTCAACGTGATGAAGCAGATGTCTCGCGGCGACCCCTCCTCGGCTCTCATCACGCCCTCCCCAACCGCCTCTGCTGCCGCCGCTGCTCCTCTCTCTTGCACCTCGTATCTGGTTGACACTCTGCTGCTCTGCACTCCGGTGGAAAAAGAGAGTGGCGGGCATGATAAAGAAAAAGAGGGCGGCACTCCTGCGCTCGTCCCGCGCCCGTGCCCCCTGGATGGGGATGGAGAGATGCACGTGGTGAGTTGCCCTTCTCTGCTCCTCCCTCATTTGCCCCTGTCTCCTGCACCTTGTATCTGGTCGACACTTTGCTGCTCTGCACGCCGGTCGAAAAAGAGAGTGCGGGGCCAGGATAAAGAGAAAAAGGGTGGGACTGCTGTGCTCGTCCCGCACCCGTGCCCCCTGGAGGGAGAGGGGAAAATGCATGTGGTGAGTGACTCGCATAGGAGCACATGGTCCCCCCCAGTTTTGAGGCGCCTCAAAACTTCCTCCCTTTTGTTTCCCCCAGATCCCTGTCAAGCTAGCAGCAGTGTCGCGCATAGGGGCGCTGGGGATCGCTCTCCCAACCGACCTGAGGCCCGAGGAAGCCAGGGAAGCCGTGCTGCTGACTCTGGAGGAATGCGACCAAGCTGGGGATGTGACCTCACTTCCCCTCTCCCCCCCCTTTCCCTTTCCTCCCTGTCGTTTCCCCCAGATCCCTGTCAAGCTGGCAGCAGTGTCGCGCATAGGGGCGCTGCGAATCGCTCTCCCAACCGACCTGAGGCCCAAGGAAGCCAGGGAAGCCGTGCTGGTGACGCTAAGGGATGTGACTAAGCGGTTTCCGGATGGCCTGCCGATCCTAGACCCCGTGGAGGTACGTGAAGGAGAGAATGTGCAGGGAGATGCTCGGCGATTGGGATAAGAGAGGCCGTGCTGGTGACGCTAAGGGGCATGACGCAGTTTCCTGATGGCCTACCAATCCTAGATCCTGTGGAGGTATGTGGGTGGGGACCCTGCTAAGAGAGCGGTGCTGGTGACATAGAGAAAGGCGACCAAGAATTTCAATGACGGGCTGCCAATTTGAAATTCCAACATTTAGTTCATATGCCCCTCGCTTGTGGAGCAGTCAGGTCCAGTATGTGGGCATTGACACAGATAGGTCATTACCACCGGACCTGGCTCGTACGTTTCATCTCAGTTTCTCATTGCTTTTTTTTTCTCTCATTTTTATTTTTTTCTCATTTCTATTTGTCCCCTTCCTCTCAGGATATGGGCATCGAGTACACTTCATTCTAGTGTAGCCTAGTGCACCCCTGAAACTCGATTGGCATGCACATAATGCACCCCTGAAACACGATTTGCATGCGCATAATGCACCCCTAAAACACTATTTGCATGCGCACAATGCACCCTTAAAACGCGGTTTGCATGCACCACCTCTCTCCCTGTCAGGATATGGGTATTCACGACGATTCATTTCTGGCGCTGGTTGACTCGATCGACAAAGAAGAACAGCAGCTATCCAAGCATCCCCTCTTTAAGGTAACTCGTTTCCATCCACGTTCGTTATTTTCCCATTTTGATAGCAATATTATATTCTTGTGGTCGTAAGTTTTTTGCCCACTGTTTAAAGCCACTCCAAATGTCTCAAAAAGCTCCTTCTTTGTTTTCGAGGCATTTACGCCCCTCTTTCCACTCTCAGCTTGCTCCCTTCACGCGGCACAGAAGCTAGAGGCTCTCTCATCGCCCTTGTCTCTCTAGCTCCTTCCACCCCTCTCTTCTTCAAGCGGAGACAGCAGAGCGGAGGGTAGAGCTGCCCAAGGGGCTGGGTCTGCTGCTTTGTAGAAGCTCTGTCCTCCCCTACACACACGCACACCCTATACCCCCCCTGCCGCCTGCCTTGATCTCTCCAGGCGGAAACAGCGGAGCAGAAGCTAGAGCTGCTCAAGAGGCGGGGACAGCTGCTTGCAGAGGCACAGAGGCTCAAGATGAAGACGCGGGAGTCGCAGGTGAGAGGAGGGACGGAGGGTATGGAGTAAATTTTGAGTCGACTCAAAAGCACAGACAGCAAAGCACTACTACGAGGGTATGGAGTAGAGACAGCAAAGCACTGCGAGCTGCTCAAGAGGCGGGGACAACTACTTGCAGAGGCTCCTCAAAACTAGATACTGTCTGTCGAGCTGCGCAATCGGTCCCGGGTGCTCAAGCGCCTGGGGCACATCGATTCAGACGGCGTCGTGCAGCTCTCACGGGCCAACCCTCCTGTCTCCCCTGTCCTGTCCCTGTCTCTGTCTCCTGTGCCTGTCCTTTCAGCTGAACCTGTTCAAATCCGAGCTGCGCAATCGGTCCCGGGTGCTCAAGCGCCTGGGGCACATCGATGCGGACGGCGTCGTCCAGCTCAAGGGCCGGGCGGCGTGTGTCGTCACGACAGGGGATGAGTTGCTGGTGACGGAGCTGATGCTGGAAGGGGCGTTCAATGGCATGGACCACCATCAACTCGTGGCTGTTGCTAGTTGCTTCCTGCCTTCGGAGAAGTCCAACGAGGAACAGGTATGTATTGTCTTGGGAGTTGTAACGGTATGTATTGTCTTGGGAGTTGTAACGGTATGTATTGTCTTGGGAGTTGTAACGGTATGTATTGTCTTGGGAGTTGTAACGGTATGTATTGTCTTGGGAGTTGTAACGGTATGTATTGTCTTGGGAGTTGTAATGGTATGTATTGTCTTGGGAGTTGTAACAGTATGTATGTATTGTCGTGGGAGTTGTAACGGTATGTATTGCCTTGGGAGTTGTAACGGTATGTATTGTCGAGTTGTAATGAGGAACAGGTGGGTAGCTGAAGTCAGTCAAGTGGGCAGGAAGCAAGTAAGTCACTTGGTTGGAACAGGCTTTTAACGCCATGGACCACTGCTGGTTGGTTGCTGTGGCCAGTTGTTTCTTGCCCATGTCAGGTGGATAATAAGCCTTGCGTTAACACACTCGTTGAGGCCGCCCAGCATGACGTGCAAGTGGATTTTAAACCAGATTCTCTTCCCTTCCCCCCCTCTCCCCCTCACCCCACCCTGTATCCTCCCTCTCCCCCTTCCCCTCCCCCATCCCTGTATCCTCCCTCTCCCCCTTCCGCCCCTGCAGCCGGTGTCAGCGGAGTTAACGCCCCACTTCAGCACGCTAAGGTCAGCAGCGCAGCACGTAGCGCAGGTGCAGATTGAGGAAATGATAGAGGTCAACAAGGATTGGAGGTGCGGGTGCTGAAAAATCCGTCTCACGTAGTCTCCCTTCCACTTGTCCAATGCCCTGAACGCTCCCCTTGCAGCCCGTATCAGCGGAGTTGAAGCCGCACTTCAACACGCTGAGGGAAGCAGCGCAGCACATAGCGCAGGTGCAGATCGAGGAGAAGATAGAGCTTGACGAGGAGGAGTATGTGGACCAGTTCCGACCGACCCTGATGCACGTCTTCTACCAGTGGTCTAAGGTGCGATGCTTGAATGGTAATGGAATGTACGCATTGAGGCTTGAATGGTAATGGAATGTAAGCATTGAGGCTTGAATGGTAATGGAATGTACGCATTGAGGCTTGAATGGTAATGGAATGTAAGCATTGAGGCTTGAATGGTAATGTAATGTTCGCATTGAGGCTTGAATTGTAATGGAATGTATGCATTGAGGCTTGAATGGTAATGGAATATACGCATTGAGGCTTGAATGGTAATGGAATGTAAGCATTGAGGCTTGAATGGTAATGTAATGTTCGCATTGAGGCTTGAATGGTAATGGAATGTAAGCATTGAGGCTTGAATGGTAATGTAATGTTCGCATTGAGGCTTGAATGGTAATGGAATGTAAGCATTGAGGCTTGAATGGTAATGGAATATTCGCATTGAGGCTTGAATGGTAATGTAATGTAAGCATTGAGGCTTGAATGGTAATGTAATGTTCGCATTGAGGCTTGAATGGTAATGGAATGTTCGCATTGAGGCTTGAATTGTAATGGAATGTATGCATTGAGGCTTGAATGGTAATGGAATATACGCATTGAGGCTTGAATGGTAATGGAATGTAAGCATTGAGGCTTGAATGGTAATGTAATGTTCGCATTGAGGCTTGAATGGTAATGGAATGTAAGCATTGAGGCTTGAATGGTAATGTAATGTTCGCATTGAGGCTTGAATGGTAATGGAATGTAAGCATTGAGGCTTGAATGGTAATGGAATATTCGCATTGAGGCTTGAATGGTAATGTAATGTAAGCATTGAGGCTTGAATGGTAATGTAATGTTCGCATTGAGGCTTGAATGGTAATGGAATGTTCGCATTGAGGCTTGAATGGTAATGTAATGTAAGCATTGAGGCTTGAATGGTAATGGAATGTACGCATTGAGGCTTGAATGGTAATGGAATGTAAGCATTGAGGGCACATTTGGAGAAGGCAGGGAGAGATGATCGAGATTGACGAGGAGGAGCACGTGGACCAGTTCCGACCGACCCTGATGCACGTCTTCTACCAGTGGTCTAAGGTGCGATGGCTGTACACGTTTCGAGGTGCCGATGAAAGGGAGTGCATGTGGAGATTGAGGAGAAGATAGGGATGGACGAGGAGGAGTATGACTGTATGTGGATCAGTGCCGGCCGGCTCTCATGATTGTGTTCTACCAGTGGTCCAAGGTGTGTGGCCTGAAAAGGGGAGAGAACGTGAGAGGAGGCCGAACGGGGAGGGAATGTATTTGTGGAGGTGGACCTGATTGAGAAGGTCGAGTTCGATGAGGAGTATGTGGGTCACTTCCGACCTACCCTTATGAACGTCTTCCAAGGAGTATGGGGGCCCAAGTTCCGACCTCCTACCCAAGGAAACTGGAATGTGCTGGTTCTTCCTGCGGTGGAGCAGGATAGGTTTGTTGTGACTGTCGTTCCACTTGGTTCTTCTTACTGTGGTTGAAGCCATTGGGGTTGATTGTAAGAGGAGAAACGGTAGGTCACAACTTGTCATCTTATCTGTTCAAGTTTGGGCTTGTTGCGTTCACAACTTCTCATGTTCCTCTGTGTGCTCCATGCAATGTCTATGTTGAGGAACGCAGGGAGAATCTTTTGGCAAGGTCATTGACAGCACTGATGTGTTTGAGGGAACGATCGTGCGCGTGGCGCGACGCCTTGATGAGCTTCTCAACGAGGTATGTTTTGTTGCACATCACCTTGTTTGTGACTAAAATGTGTCCGCCGTCAAACCGTGAACGTCGGTTATTGTTCTTTTGCATTCGTCTTGGGTTCCTTTTGATGGCAAGCAATTTGGGAACAAGCTCAAGCAACCGTCAGTTGTTCTTATGTTCTTGTGTGCAGATGAAGTTGGCCGCTCAAGCAATTGGGGAACAAGCTCTTGTAGAGAAGTTCAGCAAGGCTAGTGAGAGCATCCGCAGAGGTATTATGTTCGCCAATTCGTTGTATGTTGAGTAACACGGTTTGTACATTGGGTCTCATGTTTTGAGTGTTATTCCCACAATGTAATATCCATGTGAATACAATACATACGCTTGAGTCACTTTTAAGAGTATACGGTATCCTACGAGGAAGAAATGGAGATGTAACTCATTATTCAGTCGTGTGGAATCGGCTACTGGGGAAGGCAGCATTTAGCCACAATTCAAGAGCGGATACATACACAATTGCGCGATTCGGAGGGGGCGGTGGGTTTCAAATCTCAGCCAAGTAAATTTCCTCGCCTTGTAGACTTCGCTGTAAAGGGTTACAAGCCTGGCCACCTTGGAGGAACCATCAATAGATGTCGTAAGCCTTCGCCACTCTACCAGTTCGGGTTTTCGCCTAAAATACTATGCGCCTCGATATCACCGTCGATCTGTTGAATCGGACGGTTTAGAACAACCATCGGCTTGGAATCAACGCTGGACATCGGACATGGGTGACCGACAACCACCATCCCCGTGAGTACGACTGTACGACAAACAAAGCATCCCTTGTCGATGTCTTTTTTTCGAACAGGGCCTGAAGTTCGAACTTCTAGAGGGGTTGTTCACTTTTTAGTGTGGTATCGTATGATCTACTACGATTTAGCACGGTTGACGTTCGAATGTTGGCATTTTCTGTGAAAAGTACCGCGCCATTATCTGCATATTGTACTGCTGTTTCACGCTGTTTTAGCCGTCACGGCCAGCTCTCCGTGCTCGCACATACTGTACTGCTCTAACACGGATCATGGCGTCCGTAAAATGCCGCTCAAAACAGCAAAAACTTTGCCAATAGATTTCCATGCTGCCAGAAACATCACGCGGTCACGACTTCGACGCGTTCACCGGACGTCTAGTTCATAATAGTATGTAGAGGCTCGAAAGCTTCGTGACGCGCCAAAATCGAAGACAGCCGCGCCATTGTTGACTACCAGTTTCTGGCTGAACGATTAGTCCAAGACACGCGATGCGTTCGACCCAGCTGTCGCGGCTTCCCTAGGTTGTCCCTCCGCCAGATCCGGAGCTTATAAAGAGCCGCATTTATGTTAATCAAGGGCTGCTTGATTTAGCATCTACTCTTTTCCTCCTCGCAATTGACGAGCGGTTAGCACCTTTGCTTCCCTGTACCATTACGACTTGTGATGTGCGAGCAACCAGTGTCTTGACGTCTCGAACCTGCCTTAGAGCCCTGCGAACCTGCGAACCTGCGAACCTGCAAACCTGCGAACCTGCGAACCTGCGACCAGACCGATCCCCGCTATCCTAAACTTGGAGTTTCAAGCTGCGATCACTCTCACCCCGCGATTATCAACTTGAGAACAGATGGATCCACACCACAGAGCCACTGCTTCCCGGACGCTTTAGCGGTACCCGGCTGCCCTTGAGTTGCGATTCTCGTCCTGCGATTCTCGTGACCCTACGATTACCCTGCGATCGCCCTGCGATCACCCTGCGATTCTCAACTTCAGCGCTGATGGATCCACACCACAGATCTGCTGCTTCCCCGTCCGAGCGACGGCTGCTCCTGGGAGTGTCATCCGCGTTAAAGCCTTTCGCGTTACGCCCTTCAGCGTCACCGCACTTCCGGCTTACCAGCGGCGTTAATCACTTGCGTGATCGGCGTTCGCTCCGCCAATTGACCCCCGGTCTCCTTCGCTCCTATCCCTTCCTCCCTCACCTCATCCTTCTTCTCCTCCTCTCTCACGCACCCTACTACTCTGCAGCTGCTGCTACAGCTGCTGCTGCAGCTGCTGCTACTGCTGCTGCTACAGCCGTTTATCCGTCGCGAGATGCTGGCCGTGTTACGTTCACGAGTGCGAATCATGGCGGGGAAAACGCCAGCGGCGGTGTAGATACCGCCGCGCGGAGAGTCTTAACGGAGCCGACTGTAGCGAGTCTGACGCCAGCGAACGAGATCCTGCAAGTGTGCCGATCCGCAGGGCCCGCCGCCATCACCATCAGCCCCGACCTGAACGGACAGACCTGGAGAGGTTGGGGCACGTCCCTTGCTTGGTACGTGTCATCTTGGGTGGCATGGTACGTGTCATCACCTTTGCTCATTCCTCTCTCCGCCTTTACCGCAGGGCCCGCCGCCATCACCATCAGCCCCGACCTGAACGGGCAGACCTGGTGAGGCTGGGGCACGTCCCTTGCGTGGTACGTCGTTCACCGCGCAGTGCAGTATCCCTTTGAGGCTATGTCGTTGGCTATGCTGAGGTGCGCTGGCTTGCTCTGTTTGATCTCAACGGACGGACCTAGAGAGGCTGAGGCACGTGACTTTGGAGTCGACTCAAAAGTCATTCTGCACTTTTGAGGCACCTCAAAAGTCATTCTGCACTTTTGAGGCACCTCAAAAGTCATTCCGCACTTTGGAGTCGACTCAAAAGTCATTCCGCACTTTGGAGTCGACTCAAAAGTCATTCCGCACTTTGGAGTCGACTCAAAAGTCATTCCGCACTTTGGAGTCGACTCAAAAGTCATTCCGCACTTTGGAGTTGACTCAAAAGTCATTCCGCACTTTGGAGTCGACTCAAAAGTCATTCCGCACTTTGGAGTTGACTCAAAAGTCATTCCGCACTTTGGAGTCGACTCAAAAGTCATTCCGCACTTTGGAGTCGACTCAAAAGTCATTCCGCACTTTGGAGTTGACTCAAAAGTCATTCCGCACTTTGGAGTCGACTCAAAAGTCATTCCGCACTTTGGAGTCGACTCAAAAGTCATTCCGCACTTTGGAGTTGACTCAAAAGTCATTCCGCACTTTGGAGTCGACTCAAAAGTCATTCCGCACTTTGGAGTTGACTCAAAAGTCATTCCGCACAAGGTACGAATCCCCAAGTCACCCAAAGTCCGCTCAAAAGTCACCTGGGGAGGCCTCTGATGGAGGGATTCGTACCTTGTACCTGGGCGAGGAGTCTATTTTTGAGGCGCCTCAAAGATGGAGGGATTCGTGCCTTGTACCTGGGTACGGAATTACTTTTGAGGGTACGAATCCCTCCATCACAGGCCTCCCCAGGTGCCTTTGCAGTCGACTCAAAAGTCCCCTCGTTAGCTTTTCTGAGGCGCGCTGGCTTGCTCTATTCGACCTCAACAGAGGGACCTGGAGAGGCTGGGGCACGTCCCTCGCTTGGTACGTCTCCATTCTTTGGCTGTAGAGGTCGGTACATTGCCACGATTGCCCACACTGTTACATTTGACACTTGTTACATCGGCCACTCGAAAGCACCTCCCTTGCTGCTGCTTCTGAGGCGTGTCGAAAGCTGAGAGCACTGCTGCATTGTTATCCTTGGCTCTGCTCTTGACACGCCTCAGAAGCGGTCTCCGTTGCTTAAAACGCCTTAATTTCACACTGTCATCGTACGCACTTATGTGGTGCGCTCTCTCTTTAATCTACGCCATCTTAGCTGTCTCGGTGTGTGTTTCTCCTGTTGGCTCTTCAGCGGTACAGCAGCCTCCCCTACTGAAGAGTCTATTTTTGAGGCGCCTCAAAAATAGACACTTCTTTTGAGGCGCCTCAAAAATAGACACTTCTTTTGAGGCGCCTCAAAAATGGACTCCTCACGCTTAGCTGTCTCAGTGTGTGTTTCTCCTGTTGGCTCTTCAGCGGTACGGCAGCCTCCCCTGCTGAACCCGTATCACCATGGCGACGGGCCTTGGCGGTCAACTTGGTCCCCCTACCGCCTTGGTGTTAGGGTTAACGACGGCCCCTGGTGGCCATCTTGGTCTATCCTCTTATGCTTGGCCATTCTACTGCCCCCACCTCTTGTCTCTTTTGAGGCGCCTCAAAAGCCATTCTACTGCCCCCACCTCTTGTCTCTTTTGAGGCGCCTCAAAAGCCATTCTACTGCCCCCACCTCTTGTCTCTTTTGAGGCGCCTCAAAAGCCATTCTACTGCCCCCACCTCTTGTCGCTTTTGAGGCGCCTCAAAAGCCATTCTACTGCCCCCACCTCTTGTCGCTTTTGAGGCGCCTCAAAAGCCATTCTACTGCCCCCACCTCTTGTCTCTTTTGAGGCGCCTCAAAAGCCATTCTACTGCCCCCACCTCTTGTCTCTTTTGAGGCGCCTCAAAAGCCATTCTACTGCCCCCACCTCTTGTCTCTTTTGAGGTTGTATTTTGAGTCGACTTGTATTTTGAGTCGACTTGTATGTTGAGTCGACTTGTATTTTGAGTCGACTTGTATTTTGAGTCGACTTGTATTTTGAATCGACTTGTATTTTGAGTCGACTCAAAATAATACTTGAGGCGCCTCAAAAGCCATTCTACTGCCCCCACCTCTTCTCTCCACCCGCCTCCTACCCTCCGCCCCTCCCCCTGTTCTCCCCCCTCCCCCCCCCAACCCCGCCACCACCATTCCTCCCCCCTTTCCCCCATTCTCTCGTCTCTCAGCAGGTTTGCAAACTACAAAAGCAAGCTCCCTCCGACCCAGCTCAACCACCTGCTCGATCTCCTCTTCCACCCATCCTCGGGCTCAATCTCTCATCCTCCTTCCCAACCTTCCCCATATCTCCCCCATCACCACCATCCCAGGTTCGCCAACTGTATTTTGAGTCGACTCAAAATACACCATCCCAGGTTTGCCAACTATATCGGCAAGCTCCCCCTAGAGCAGCTCAACCAAATTCTCGATCTCCTCTTCCACCCATCCTCGGGCATCGGGCTCAATCATCCATCCTCCTCCCCCTCCTCCCCCTCCTCCCCCTCCTCCCCCTCCTCCCCCTCCTCCCCCTCTTCCCCTCCTCCCCCTCCTCCCCCTCCTTCCCCTATCTCCATCCCATGTTTGCCAACTACATCGGCAAGCTCCCCCTAGAGCAGCTCAACCAAATTCTCGACCTTCTCTTCGACCCATCCTCTAACATTGGGCTCATTCTCTACTCCCCCCTTCCTCCTGTTTCCCTTGTCTCAAACCCAGGTTCGCAAATTACATCGGCAAGCTCCCACCAGAGCAGCTCAACCAAATTCTCGATCTCCTCTTCCACCCATCCTCTGGCATTGGACTCGATCTCGCACGCTACCTCACCGGGGGCAGCTACAACCTCACCAACAGCCCCAGATTGGACCACATTACACTTTAAGTCCCCGGCTACTCTCTTACCCCCTTCCGCTCCCTCCCCTCCTTCCTTCCTTCCCCTCCTTTCCCCCCTAATTGCATCCCAGGTTCGCCAACTACATCGGCAAGCTCCCCCCAGAGCAGCTCAACCAAATTCTCGATCTTCTCTTCGACCCATCCTCTGGCATTGGACTCAATCTCGCACGCTACCTCATCGGGGGCAGCTACAACCTCACCAACAGCCCCAGATTTGACACTGCAGACTGGGAATCCCGGGCAATTCCCGGTTATAGACCCTCTAAAACCGGGCCGTATGATTGGATGAGGGACTGGCGGCAGCGGAAGGTTCTGGAGGGGGCTATAGCGAGAGGAGTGGATGAGGTGGATGCGATTGTGTACTCCCCCCCCTGGTGGATGACTATAACCGGGGATACATCTGGGGGGAATGCGGAGGGCGAGACGAATCTACGGCCGGATTCGTATGGAGCGTATGCAGATTACATGGCGGATGTGGTTGGGCAGTTCCGGAGTCATTGGAACGTGACTTTTGCGACGATGAATCCGGCGAATGAGGCGCTGGAAGGATGGTGGGTGAAGGGAGGGAGGCAGGAAGGATGCAACTTCAATGCAGCTCAGCTGGAGCGGCTGACTCTGGCGGTGGCAGCGGCTCTTAGACGGCGTAATTTGAGGACCCAGGTGGCGGGTTTCGACAGTTTCGTCGGAGCTACACTTGGGAAGCAGCACAGGTTTACAGCGAGGCTCAAGTCCAGCTTAAAACGGATCAATGTGCATCAGTACGTACCGCCCCCATCCAACACCACGGACCCTCGGGAGTATATCGAGAACCTCTATGTGGGGATGGCGCGAATGGCAATAGGACTTGGGAAGGACGTGTGGGTGTCGGAGGTGGGTCCGATGTGGGTGGGGGGTGGCGACATCGACGTGGCACTGTTCATGGCTCGATCCGCCATTCAAGCCATCAACATCATGGGAGCCTCGGCTTGGATCTACTGGCAAGCGATCAACGGCGCATCGGCAACCAACCGAAACGCAATCAAATGGGGCCTCTTGACGATCCCCTTCAACCGGCTGAGCAACGAGACGGCTCCTCCTTTGGAAATTGTTTTTTCGAAGAAATTCTTCGTTCTGAAGCAGCTTGCGCAGGGGTCTCCAAGGGGAAGCCACCCCTTGCAGATTGATGCGGGGAATGGGTGCCACCATTGCGTGGCTGCCTTTTACCATCCCACCAGGCAATTCGTGTCCATCTTCATTGTCAACCAGCAAGACACCTCATACGACCTCGACTTCTCCTTTGTTTCTTTCGGGCGTTTTGACCCCGAGAGTCCGTGCCAAATGGAGATGTGGCGCACATCTCCTACTGAGGATGCCTCGCTGATTGCATCTCAGAGTTACGCAGACATGCCTGGTTCATTCTCTGCTACAGCTCTAGGGTTAAGCATTACGTCCATAGTGTTTTCAAATGTTACTTGGATGTAAGTGAAACGCTTCTCGTTGAATTGGCACACCTTTTGTGGGTACTATCCGGCTCGTCTACCTCATGGTTCGTCCTCCAAACCTCCTCCAAACCAACCATTCCCCACACCTTCGAATGGTCCTGAGTTCTGGCCAGCGGACAAAAGTGCGGCGACCCCCATGAATTGCACACCTATTGTGGGTATCAGGCATGTTTTACCCATGTCCCCTCCTCCAAACCAACCATTCCCCACATCTTCGAATGGTCTGACATTCTGGCCAACAGACGGGAGTGCAGCACCCCCAAAAAATCGACACACCTTTTGTGGCTCCTCCAAACAAACCAACTCCCTTCCGGTTGGCCAGAATTCCATACCATTTGAAGGTTTGGATTCCCAAATGGTTGGTCAATCAGGTCTGGCTGGACTGGAGGCAAGGCTCCAGCAATGCCTGCTCATTTGAGAAGACATGTCTTCACAATGTCTAGTACGGTACCTAAGTCCTAGATATGCCTGTGGGTTTACTGTACAAAAGGCTTCCGAAGAAGCGGCTTTTTTGCAAATGAATGTGCTAATGTAACCTTGCATGAAACGGGTTGATTTAAATGCCTGGTAATGATCCGCTTGAGAACAGGGATCCAGTTTTCTGTCGTTCTATTGCTATTGGTCTTCAGATGAGTCTGGTTGAATGCTGCTGAGAGGCCATGTGTCGGAGACATCATGTGCACAAGACTGCATGTATTAACAAGGGAGAAGGCAAAAGGGGGGGGGGGAGAATCGTTTTAGGGACACAAACGTCTTCAAATGAGACCGGTTGAACACTGCTGAGAGACCACGTGTCCGAGACTGCATGCGTCAACAAAGGTGAGACAGGCAGGGGAGGCGAAGAGGCAAAGAGGCGAAGAGGCAAAGAGGCAAAGAGGCAAAGAGGCAAAGAGGCAAAGAGGCAAAGAGGCAAAGAGGCAAAGAGACAAAGAGGCAAGGGAGGCAAAGAGGCAAAGAGGCATATGGGCAAGGGAGGCAAAGAGGCTAAGAGGCAAAGAGGCAAAGAGGCAAGGGAGGCAAAGAGGCAAGGACAAAAGCCAAACTGGAATGGAAGACAAAAGGTTGAATGCTGCTGAGAGGCCATGTGTCTGAGACATCACGTGCACAAGACAGTATGAATCATGAAAAGTGAGGAGAAAGGCAACAGGGGGGCTTCAGAGTCGACTCGGAAGGCAACAGTGGGGCTTTAGAGTCGACTCGGAAGGCAACAGGGGGGCTTTAGAGTCGACTTGGAAGGCAACAGGGGGGGCTTAAGAGTCGACTCGGAAGGCAACAGGGGGGCTTTAGAGTCGACTCGGAAGGCAACAGTGGGGCTTTAGAGTCGACTCGGAAGGCAACAGGGGGGCTTTAGAGTCGACTCGGAAGGCAACAGGGGGGCTTTAGAGTCGACTCGGAAGGCAACAGTGGGGCTTTAGAGTCGACTCGGAAGGCAACAGGGGGGGGCTTTAGAGTCGACTCGGAAGGCAGCAGGGGGGCTTTAGAGTCGACTCGGAAGGCAACAGGGGGGCTTAAGAGTCGACTCGGAAGGCAACAGGGGGGCTTTAGAGTCGACTCGGAAGGCAACAGGGGGGCTTAAGAGTCGACTCGGAAGGCAACAGGGCGGCAAAGAATCATTTAAGGACAAACGGCAAACTGGAATGGAAGCCAAACGAGGAAGGAAAACAGCAAACACATTCTATAGATTTGAGGCGCCTCGAAACCAAACGAGGAAGGAAAACAGCAAACACACATTCTATAGAAGAGATAAACGAGCAACAAGCAGCAGCATACCTGTCCTTGTGCTCGGAAGTACATGAACGGAGTGTACCGCAAGAAGTTTGAAACTCTCGAGGTGTAGATGTCAGCATATCTAATAAAGGGTAAGCACAAAATGTCAGCACAAAATCAAGCGGGCAGAGGCCAAGGCAGGCAGGCGGTGTCAATGTGTAATGTTTGCTGACAGACGGCATCCCCAAGAAAAGCTGCTTTTGAGTCAACTCAAAAGCAGGTGTACATGTGTGATGTCTACAGACAGATGGCATTGGCAAAAAAAACTGAGTGCGAAGGGCTACATTGGATGGCACGCGATTTAGGCACACAACTGACAGTGCGAAGAAATAGTAGAGGGGCATTCCAACTCACTTTTCTATTTGCCTGGTGATGTGGCTCTTATCCCAAAGTCCAGCTCGAGAGAGGTAACCCCATCTGGCAATCCCACATGAAAGGTTGGCAATCGAGAAGAAAATATGTGTTTTGCTTTTGAGAATCTCAAAAGCAAAACGTGAAGAAGGGGGGGTCAAGAAGAGAAGCGCCGGCATTGAAAGGATGAAGAGGTGATTTCACCTGAGGACAGGAAAGACACCTGAAGAGGAGAAGACAGGGAAGCGTATGAAGAGGGGATTCTTTTTTTGAGGCGCCTCAAAAATGGTTTCACCTGAGGACAGGAAAGACACCTGAAGAGGAGAAGACAGGGAAGCGTATGAAGAGGGGATTCTTTAGTCGATTAAAAAAACACCTGAGGACGAATAGGGGATTTTTGAGAATACTACAAAATCTCTCACGAAGAGGGCAGGTGAAGAAGAGATGGGAAAGAGAGGAGAAGACAGGGAAGCGTATTTTAGGTGTCTCCATTGGAGGTCTTTGCAGTGCCTTAATCATCCCAGTCAATTAGCTGGAGCCCAGTCAAGCGTGCAGTGCTATCGTGGCCATAAGTAAGTTGATCTGAGTGACCAATGCGAGAAAGATAGTCTCACCTGACAGCAAACAAGGGTGCAGAAAGACAGGATGCGATCGAGGAAGGGAAAAAAAAAAAAAAAAAAAAAAAAAAAAAAACCTACAAAAGAGGGATAATGCCAGCTTTTACCATGTGTTGTGGCATGGCATCTCCGCGTTATTTCTCCAAAGGCCAAGTGAGCGATAACCCCTCTGCTGAAAACATACCTCGTTAAAAGCAGCCCCATCCGTCTCCAGCTAAGGGGCAATCTCCCCATTGAGTCGTGCCATCATCCACAGCAGCCACTGCATGCTCCTCACTAGCTCGCCATCCCCCATCTACCCCCTGCTGTGGACACCAGCAGCAGATACCCCCGCCCACTCCCATCTCATCCTGTTTACCAGCTCCCCATACTCCATCTCCCCCACTCTTTCCCACACCAATCATAGCTGCAGTGCATCCCACTGACACCAGCACCAATAGTCTCACCTCTCATTAAACGCCGCCCCATCAGTCTCCAGTAGAGTGGCAATCTCCCCATCTAATCGCGCCATGATCCACAGCAGCCGCTGCATGCTCCTCACCAGCTCACCAACCCCCATCTCCCCCACCGCTGAGAACATCAGCAACAGCACATACCCCCACACTCACTCACCTGTCGTTGAAAGCAGCCCCATCCGTCTCCAACAAAGGAGCAATCTCCCCATCTAGCCGCGCCATGATCCACAGCAGCCGCTGCATGCTTCTCACCAGCTCGCCATCCTCCATCTCCCCCACCGCTGCTGTCTGCGCCGCCTGCCCCTGCGTGCGCCGCTGCAGAGCCAGCCTGAGCTGGTTGAAGCAGTCGCCCACACGGTCCTTCTGCGCCATGAGATCAATGAGCCTGAGCCGGGTATCGTGGCCGTGGATCAAGGCCTCCACCTGTGCAAAAGTCCATAGTATTGGGGCACACAGGCATGAGTTTGAGTGCACCTGCCCCTGTGCGCGCCTCTGCAGCTGCAGGGCCAGCCTGAGCTGGTTGAAGCAGTCGCCCGCCCAGTCCTTCTCTCACTCACTCAAAAACACACCCTCTCTCTCTCTCTCCCTCGCCGGCGCGCACCTCTTGCTCCAGCTCGCGGCACACGAGGCACGTGCGCCACCTGAGGTGCAGCTTCGACTGCGACACGTCCGTGTAGATGTGGTCGCCCACGTAAAGAGTCTCGTCCCCTGCGAACCCCAGGGCGTTTTCCACCATCTGCGCACTACCACCGCAGTACAGACCTCCTGTGAAGAAAGAACGGAAACAAGGGAAGCCGAAACAAAGTGGTGAGCATGGGTCGCCAACGTACAGCGTCTCGTCCCCTGCGAACCCCAACGCATTTTCCACCATCTGTGCACTACCGCCACAGTACAGACCTCCTGTATAGGGAGATAGCAGTATGGAATAACAATAAGAGGCACGCCCATGTGGATGTGGTCGCCCACATACAGCGTCTCGTCCCCGGCACCCATAGCCTTTTTTCCCACCATTGAAGCACTCCCTCCAATGGTGGAAAGACCTCCTGGATTGGGGGAGACGAGGAGGAGGGTGGAAAGCTAGAAAGGCTGTGTGTAGATGTGGTCACCCACATACAACGTCTCATCCCCGTCACCCACATACATAAACCCTAAAGCCTAAACCCTGTGTGTAGATGTGGTCACCCACATACAACGTCTCATCCCCGTCACCCACATACATAAACCCTAAAACCTAAACCCTGTGTGTAGATGTGGTCACCCACATACAACGTCTCATCCCCGTCACCCACATACATAAACCCTACAACCGAAACCCTGTGTGTAGATGTGGTCACCTACATACAACGTCTCATCCCCGTCACCCAGAGGTATATGTGGTCGCCCACGTGCAACGACTCATCCCCAGACATGCATTCACAATCCCAGACATGCATTCACAATCCCAGACATGCATTCACAATCCCAGACATGCATTCACAATCCCAGACATGCATTCACAATCCCAGACATGCATTCACAATCCCAGACATGCATTCACAATCCCAGACATGCATTCACAATCCCAGACATGCATTCACAATCCCAGACATGCATTCACAATCCCAGACATGCATTCACAATCCCAGACATGCATTCACAATCCCAGACATGCATTCACAATCCCAGACATGCATTCACAATCCCAGACATGCATTCACAATCCCAGACATGCATTCACAATCCCAGGCAGTCATTCACACCATGATTCGATCCGTACATTCTCTCATGCCAGAATGTGGCTTCACAGCACTTTTGAGTCGACTAAGAAGTGATTCTCTCATACCATAATGTGGCTTCACAGCACGTACCTGAATTGGCCTTGAAGCATGGCCGCATGAGCCCATCAGGCGTGACAATCTCGTACAGGGGATGAGCCATGGAAAAGAACTCAGGCTTGCGAGCCGACACTATGACCTGGTGGGGGGTGGGGGAGGAAGAGGGTAGGGGGTGGGGGGAAACAGAGGTGGGGTGGGAAGCGGTGGTGCATGAGCCCATCAGGCGTCACAATCTCGTACAGGGGATGAGCCATGGAAAAGAACTCAGGCTTGCGAGCCAACACTATGACCTTGGGAGTGGGGGAGGGGGGAGAGGGGGAGGGGAGATGAGAGGAGGGAGAAATTGAGGGAATAGGACGTTGGTTTAAGGTTAAAAGGGGCCTATAGCACAGGAAATCAGCCGGTGGACAATCAGCCGGTGTGTGCACTGGCAGACCGAGTTGGTGATCAGCAGTAGGTGTGTTTTCACTCCATTTGCGAAAGCATGCATAGATGTTTGATTCAAAATCAGCTTACCATGCCAAAGAAAGACCGCCATATCATATGCCTTCAGGTAGGAATCAGTCAAACCCATGGCTCATCATTCCGTACGTGTACTGGAGGAAGTCCGAGTTGGTGATCAGCAGCAGACAAATGCTCAACTGTGACTAGATAACTATACCGTGGAAGCAACACCCACCATATCAAACAGCAACCGCCACGTCATGCCCTCTGGTAGGAACCGGTCGAATGCATCCGTCATCATCCTGTGCATGTACTGATAGTCCGAGTTGGTGATCAGCAGCACCAGTTCCTTGAGTCAAACGAAAAGGTACTGTTGAGGTTGAGAGATGCTCGTACCATGTCAAAGAGAGACCGCCACGTCATGCCCTCAGGCAGAAACCGGTCAAAGGCATGCGTCATCATCCTGTGCGTGTACTGGTAGTCCGAGTTGGTGATCAGCAGCAGCTGCTGCTTAGGTCAAACCAGAAGGTGGTGTTGGGGTTGAGATGCTCGTACCATGTCAAAGAGAGACCGCCACGTCATGCCCTCTGGTAGGAACCGGTCGAATGCATGTGTCATCATCCTGTGCGTGTACTGGTAGTCCGAGTTGGTGATCAGCAGCAGCCTCTTCCCTGCCAGCTTCTGGTCCAACAGAGCTAGTGGCAATTCTGGATCCAGCTCCACAAACTTCTCAGGCGAGTTGATGATCTCAGCCTGCGTGCAAGGGAGACAGGCATCCGGAGGAAGGAGCGGAGGGCAGGTTAGGCGTGTGCTGATAGTCCGAGTTGGTGATCAGCAGCAGCCGCTTCCCCGCCGGCTTCTGGTCCAGCAGAGCCAGGAGCGATTTTTTAGTCGACTCAAAAATCACTCAAAAATCAATTCCAGGACCAGCTCCACAAACTTCTCAGGAGAGTTGAGGATCTCTGCCCAGAAGTAAAAGGGTTCAGGTTTTAGGTGTGAAGGCAGGGATGGGTGAAAAAGTGGCAATGCTCTTCTGGTCCAGCAAGGCAAGGGGAGGCTCTGGGTCCAGCTCCACAAACTTCTCTGGACAGTTGATGATCACGGCCTGGAAGACAAGGGTTCAGGGTTCGGGCTTAAGGTATAGATGAGTGAAGAAGTGGCAATGCGGCTACTGGTCCAGCAGAGCGCGGGGCAGCCCTGGGTCCAGCTCCACAAGCTTCTTTGGAGAGTTGAAGATCTCGGCCTGTGAGCACATGAGGTGGAACGTGGAGAGGGGAGGGACGTAGACAAAGCATCTCCTACCTTGCACGTTCCTCACACTGCCTTGCATTGTCCCTCACACTGCATTGCACATACCCTCATCTCACCTTGAGCTGCCCCTCCACGTGAGCCCGAAATAGCGCTCTCGCAACCACCTGAGACGGAGAAAGGGATTGGGGTGGGGAGGTGGGTAGGGCGGAAAGGAGGGAGAGGAGAGGGAGGAGGTTGGATCACTGTGCCTTGAGAAGCACATGCTTGTCATCCTATAGAGTTGGCTCAATCCACACAATCTAACTTATAGCGAGTCACCTTATAGAGGGTCTTGTAGTCCCCAGGAGCAACTTCAGCTGGCAGCAGGCCCTGGTCCAGGCGGTCAACCATCTGCATGTAGACCACCGCCTCGCTCACGCTGAAGAGGGTGTTTAAGAACTCCCACCTCCCTTCGTTTCGCAGGTCTACCAACTCGCGCCCGTATAGCTTGCTGTCAAGAAGAGGGAGGAGGGAAGGTGCGAGGCCGGGAGGAACGAGCAGCATTTCGTCTGAAACGGATCGAAATAAATCAGCAGCATTTCTACCACACCAAATAGCTCTAGTCAGCACTGTACCACAGCTGATGGCCTTGTTAGACAGCAGCTCTGTCCCATGCAAAGCTCGCCTTTCACCAACCCAAACCGGTCACAGTTCATCAGGTTCCCGTTCACCTAATACCGTACCACCAGCACTTTGCCTCACCTGATTCTGGTCGCCCTGTTCGACAGCATCTCTGTGCCGTGCGTCGCACAATTCACGAACCCAAAGCGGCCGCACTTGACCAGGTTCCCATTCGCCTTGTCCATCACCAGCACTTGGATCAGAGGTCCCATCTCCATCCATCACCACCTCGAATCACCTAATGGCCAAATGCAACGGCATCACACACCTCGCAGTATCATAGCGCCACTGAGCGAGAAATTGTAGTAATTCCGTTTTGAGTCGATATTAACACAGCGCCACTGAGCGAGTGATTGTAGTAATTCCGTTTTGAGTCGATATTATCATAGCGCCACTGGGCCTCACCTGATGGCCCGATGCATCAGCACCGTACCTCACCTGATGGCCCGATGCATCAGCACCGTACCTCACCTGATGGCCCGATGCATCAGCACCGTACCTCACCTGATGGCCCGATGCATCAGCACCGTACCTCACCTGATGGCCCGATGCATCAGCACCGTACCTCACCTGATGGCCCGATGCATCAGCACCGTACCTCACCTGATGGCCCGATGCATCAGCACCGTACCTCACCTGATGGCCCGATGCATCAGCACCGTACCTCACCTGATGGCCCGATGCATCAGCACCGTACCTCACCTGATGGCCCGATGCATCAGCACCGTACCTCACCTGATGGCCCGATGCATCAGCACCGTACCTCACCTGATGGCCCGATGCATCAGCACCGTACCTCACCTGATGGCCCGATGCATCAGCACCGTACCTCACCTGATGGCCCGATGCATCAGCACCGTACCTCACCTGATGGCCCGATGCATCAGCACCGTACCTCACCTGATGGCCCGATGCATCAGCACCGTACCTCACCTGATGGCCTTGTTAGGCAGCATCTCAGTGCCGTGCATGGCTCGCTTCACAAACCCCAACCGGTCGCACCGCAATTGACCAGGTTCCCAGTCGCTTTGTCCATCACCAGACCTCGGATCAGCAGTCCTCACCGGTCCCGATATACAATGCCACGTACCAGCACTGTGTCTCGTCCGATGGCCGTACTAGATAGCACCTTTCATGGCGGCTCTATGTAACAGCGGCGCACACCTGATGGCCTTGTTCGACAGCATCACTGCTGTGCCTCACCTGATGGCCTTGCTCGACAGCATCACTGCTGTGCCTCACCTGATGGCCTTGTTCGACAGCATCACTGCTGTGCCTCACCTGATGGCCTTGTTCGACAGCATCTCTGTGCCGTGCATGGCGCGCTTCACGAACCCAAACCGGTCGCACTTGACCAGGTTCCCATTCGCCTTGTCCATCACCAGACCTCGGATCACGAGGTCCGGGTCGAACCTAAGCCCCTCGGTTGGGTAGCCCTTGCTTCGGAGATTCTCCATGGCGTAGTCGTAGGCTCGGCCCTCCCAAGCCTGGGTGGGAGAAGCAGGTTCGGAGGAGGGGAAAAGGGAATGGAAGAGGACGAACAGGAGACTTAGGGAAGGATTGAGTGGGAGAGTTGGTGAGGGAGGTGTGGCACATTCTTCTGGAGACACTACCTAGACCGTGCCTTCAATGGTCGACGGGGTACTCACAATAGTACATTCACGTTATTGTGTATCAGAGAGTAGAGTGTAGTCCACGTCCACCTCAAGGGCAATGGGGTGCTCACATTGACGTTATAATGAATTAGGGCATGGTCCATGTCATATTGGATAGGATATGGTACATAATACATAAATTGACACTATAGTGTAGCAGAGAGTAGTCCACGTAATCACTATAGGGATACTTACATTGACGTTATAGTGAATCAGGGTGTAGTCCATGTCGTATCCAATGGTTGTGATTGATCGCAGGTTCAGTGTGCGGCTGCAGAAGATGCCGCGCGATGCCAGCCCATGCGGGAATTGTGGCTGCAGGGGGTTAAGCACGAAAAGAAACAGACAGAGATCAGGGAAACAAAACGCGGACGGGGAATCCGATAGTGATTATTGCAGGATGAGAGTGCAACTGCAGAAGATGCCGCAGGATGCCAGCCCATGCAGGAATTGGGGCTGCAGGGGGAATGAGAATGGAGAGGGAAGGACAGAGGAGGGAGCATACAGAACAGCACTGGGAACCAGGGAGGAACACTGGGAAGCAGAGAGGAGCACTGGGAAGCAGAGAGGAACACTGGGAAGCAGAGAGGAGCACTGGGAAGCAGAGAGGAGCACTGGGAAGCAGAGAGGAACACTGGGAAGCAGAGAGGAACACTGGGAACCGACAACTAGGGTTTCGGGCTTCCACAAAATACACCCTCTGGACTTTTTCCTAGAGTTACAATCCCTCGCAGTCACACTCACTTACAGGCACACCCAGCTGCTCCAGCAGCAGCTCGGCCTCGTCTGCCTCTGCCTTTGCGAGCTCCTCAATAGGGCCTATGCCTGTGTCTATGTCCAGGTCAAAGGCCCGTCGCCCCTCGTTCTCTGATAGGTGGAGAAAGGGAAGCAGAGGAAGAAGGGGGTTCGGCTTCCTACACTGAGAATCCCCTGTGTGGTGTGGTGACAGGAGGATATGGTTACCACCAGCATCGACAGGCAGATCAGGAAGAACCATATCCCCCTTAGTGCACTCCCCGAGCTAGTCTTTTCCTGCTGTCCCTTGACAAACTACATGAAAAAACTCCTCCCCATAGACTGAAAGCAGAATTTGAACGTACCAAGGTCTACAGGCAGATCAGGAAGCACCATGTCCCCCTTAGTGCTCTCCCCGAGATAGTCTATCCTGCTGTCACTAGATGACCACACCACGCGAAACACCTCCTCCCCTCCACTATCACTATCACTTCCACTGCCGCTGTCGCTGCCAGCGCCTTCCCCTTCTGACCCGCTCCCTCCTCTTCCTCCTACAGTCACTTTCTTCCCCTTCACTGTTATCCCCTTCTTAGTCCCCTTCGATATTGTCACATTTGTGCTCGACTCTGTGGTAGCCGGAGTCCCAACAGCAGCAGCAGCAGCAGCAGCCGCGGAGTCACTCTTTTCTGATCCGATGCTGCCCTTTTCCATCCCTCCCGTTTCTTCCCCAGCCGCAAATTGCGCCTCATTCCCCGCCGCGTTTTCCGGCGTCTTTTCCAGAAGCTCGCCTTCCAGCAGCGCAGCGGCGGCTGCGACGCGAGCCTCGTCCACGCCAGCCTCCGGAAGCGCCTCTTCCGAAGCGCTCAGTGCCAGCTGGGCTGCCACGGTGGCGGAATCATCCGCCACGTCATCCGGCGCAGCAGTGGTACTTTCCCCGCCATCCGCGTTATTAGCAGCTGCAGCCCTAACCGCGCGGACTGCGGAGTTCGCGCGAACGGTGGGTACGAAACGAGGCGTTTTAGAAAGGCGAGGTAGAGTGGAGCTAAGAGTTCTGGGCGTGACGGAAGGTACTCTGGAGGGAAACGTGTGACGGAGTACGGCGGAGGTAGTTCGTTGGATGGAATCATGCTGCTGCTGCAGGAACAGAGAGGAGGATCTCCCAGGCTGCGATATCTGGGAGGAATTTCCACGACATTTCGCTAGACAGGACGCATGGGCATTAGCAATTCTAGTCAAAGAAGGAATGGTTAACGCGTTCCGACTTGGCGCGGTGATTGATTGATCCATTTTGCTCAAGCCGACCTGGCCGCACACGAGAGCTGAAATTGTTCTAGTATGAATGAACTGCTATAGACTGTTACGAGAAGGGCTACCGCCTCTCACCGCGACTCCTGCTCACTGAAATATCGAAGGACATGGTTAGGCTCTCTGGTGGTATTTTCTGGGTGATCATGTGACTGCGAGCAGGATGATACACCTGTTTTCCTATTTAGTTTTACGTTTTTGGTCCGCGGCTCAAACCTGTAAGCAGGAAATTGTAAAACACGGGCAAACGGGAACTTGAAGGGGAAATCCCACAGTAAACAATAACACTTGGTTATAAAATCTCGCTCATGCACTAGATTAGTTGCCCGCGCGACGTCCCAGCTCTGAAACTCGCAATTGTCGAAATACAACTTTGCTATTCGCTATCGTTCAGACTGCAGCCAATCAGGTTCAGTGTCAACGCAAGTCATGCTGAGAACCTGGTAGGTAAGATTACAATTTAGACTGTTCCGGGTAAGCCGATAAAAGGTGTACTGCAAGGTGCTGAAAATGCACTGCTCTTGAACAGACGATACCGACTTGTACCGCTTTGTGATGTCAGGAGCCTTGAGGACGTGAAGTCAGGGGAGCTCTCTGCTTTCTGTCTGGCTGGCACTCCCACCAGAATCAAGTGACGGTTTGACCGTTTTCTGGTCAGGCGAGGCGAAAGCGCTGATTCCCTGCCTCGAGATTCTCTCCCCGAGTTGATGGCGGGAAGTGTTGCGATTGGTGCTTCAGCATTCTATGTGCAAAAAAGGAATCTCCGTTTGGACATTCCATGATACTTCCTCACATATCGGAGCACAATAACTCTATAAGGTTGTTTCCTCAAATGTACAAGGGACTTACCAACACATTTGACATAGATGGGACAACCATGCTACTATGCATATGGCCGGTTCCACGGTTGCTAGTTTTGAGGGAAAAAAATGGTGCTTATGGGGCGTATTAAATACCTTTTCACCATTGTTTTTCAGTCTCGTCTAATTTGCCAGGTGCAAGCAAAGCTACTATACATGGAATCAAAGCTATATAATATCGCAAGTTCTTAATTTCTCGTGTCATATATATATATAAGAAACGAGTAACATTGAATTAATATAATGTCCATGTATCTATACTCGCTACACTGCAACGACCACAGATCTCCCAGTGAGGTTGCCTTGTTTCTGGAACCCACCTCCCCTCCCAACACCAGCTGAGCAGTATGGCGATCCCAAGGAATCTGTTCAGCGGGATCCAGCACATTCATCATCAGTGGAGTGGTGTACTGTAGTGTAGAAACCTGAGCATTCAGCAGTTATGGCTCAGACTTCAGGAGTATAGGAGACAGCAGCAGCTTTAGGAACGACTAAGGCGAAGCTTTACGGTTGGCCCGCGTGGTGTCCGTCCATCCAGCGTCAGCCGATGCATGTCCATAATAGCTCGCCAAGGGAGTGTAATGCGCGCTGCGACCTGGCTCTATGTGTGAAAGCAGCACGAAATTATCTGATATTAGTGTAATGACCTGTTAGAAGTCGAGTGTCCGCTTGTTGGTCACTCCCCGTCGACGGAACGACAATATTGAACGCCTTGCGAAGCCAAATCCAAGTTCATCCTTCGCGATTGCTGATCTTTTGCACTAGTGACTGGCACTTACTGAATTCAACCATTCTACTGATCCCACTTTCTCCTTTATACTTAGCTGGTAGAAACGTCCGTTAGCTGGCTTTCGCGTGATATCTCGCGTCCACTTAGCAGCTGCATCGTAAGCACGACCTTTCTGGTAGCAAAACGCATTGACCTTCGGGAGTCTGGTTGAGTGACAGCTGGCATCTGGTTGACAGCGTGGCATTTGCAAGTAGCTGGCAAGATGAGGGGAGGCAAGTTCCAGCAGAAGGTGGTGGAGGACGGCAGCGCGCGGAACTCGGAGGCGCTTTTCGAGACGCGCTCTATCGCGGATATCGTGGCAATCGAGGCGCGCACGAGGAAGGAGGTGGAGGAGAAGAAGGAGGAGCTGCGGCAGTTGGTCGGTGCGAGCTACCGCCATCTCATCGAATCCGCTGACTCGATTTTAGACATGCGACGGTAAGTTGAGTCGACTCAGAAGTCCCTTCGCGTTCAGATGTCACATGCGCGAGGAAGGAGGTGGAGGAGAAGGAGGTGGAGGCGGAGGAGGAGGAGCTGCGGCAGCTGGTCGGCGCGAGGTACCGCCATCTCATCGAATCCGCTGATTCCATTCTCGACATGGGACGGTGAGCGCGGTTATTGGACTCTTTCGTGACTCATTGTCAGGAAAAGGAGGAGCTGCCGCGGCAGCTGGTCGGCGCGAGCTACCGCCGTTTGATTGAATCCGCGGACTCGATTCTCGGCATGCGGAGGTACGTGGGGATCTTGGGATAAAGTCTTCTGTTCCTTGGTTTAAAAGTCCACCATGGAGGAAGGAGGATGCAGGAAGGAGGAAGGAGTTGGAGGAGAAGAAGGAGGAGCTTAGACAGTTCTTCAGCGCGAGCTACCGCCATCTCATCGAATCCGCAGACTCGATTCTCCACATGCGACGGTGAGTGGGGAGGTAAGCTGGAAGTTTTGGGTCAACAGGACTCGATCCTGGACTTGCGACGGTGAGTGCAGAAGTTGGGCATTTGCGTATTGTCAGATTTCACAGGTCGCGCGAGGCTGTGGTGCGAAACGTGGCATCCATGGTGTCGGATTTCTCTCATCTCCATTTCTCGCATCTCATCTCGCATGCTTTGGTGTGTGCATCTCATCCCGCACACGCATGTTCGTATCCCTCACATGCCACAGGTCATGCGAGGCTGTGGTGCGAAACGCGGCAGCCATGGAGTCGGATTTCTCTCACCTTCATCTCTCGTGTCTCATCTCTTGTGATTTGGCGTGTGCATGAGAATGCCCCACACGCGTATCTTCATGTCCCTCACATGCCACAGGTCATGCGAGGCTGTGGTGCGAAACGTGGCAGCCATGGAGTCGGATTTCTCTCTCCTGCACAAAACCATCTCCACCACAACCACCACCACTCCTGGTGCCGATGCCAAACGCAAGGTGAGCATCTGGGTGGTTACAAAGTAACAAGGTTGGCATCAGAGTTTGTTTCATAGCATTGCAATCTCACTCTCCTGCACAGACAAATCTCCACCACCGCCACCACCACCACCACCACCACCATCACCACCACCACCACCACCACCACCACCACCACCACCGCCACCACCACCACCACCACCACCACCACCACCGCCACCACCACGCCTGGCGCTGACGCCAAACGCAAGGTGAGCGCCTGGCTGGTTACCAAATAACAAGGGCCTGTTACAGGCTCTGGTTCTGGGAGTATCATGGCCTGGGTCTGTCTGGACGAGAGAATGTTCCTGGAAGTAGCAGCGCAGGGGCTCATGTGCGCATGGGACGAGCACCAGCTACTGTCCCTGCCGGTTGCCATACAATGTTACAAAGTTACCCCACTCCATCCCCCAATCCTACAATCTCAAGGAGGCCCTGTATGGGTTGGGCAGCTGGGTGAAGCATCTCGTACGCCAGAGAAGATCTGGAGAAGTGCCTGACCCTGAAGTGTTACCCTGTTGCCTGTATGAAACCCCTTCTTTCAACCCCACAGCGCCAGGAAGCCCTATATGCGCTGGGCAGCCGGGTCAAGTACCTGGTGGACACTCCAGAGAAGATCTGCGGCTATCTCTGAAATGTTACCCTGTTACCCCTTCTTTCAACCCCACAGCGCAAGGAAGCCCTGTATGCTCTGGGCAGCCGGGTCAAGTACCTGGTGGACACTCCAGAGAAGATATGGGGCTGTCTGGACGAGAGAATGTTCCTGGAAGCTGCCCAGCGGTTCATGCGCGCATGGGAGGTGCACCAGCTGCTGTCGCCCTCCACGAGTGCTGGAGGAGAAGGAGCAGCAGCAGGGGGCGGGTGGCAGGCGCAGCAGCAGGGGCTCATGGCGTCGTTCCCTCTGCTGAGGCACCAGTGGCCGCTTGTGGAGACGTTTCGCACCCAGGTGAGTGAATGAGTGGCAACAGCAGTTTTTGTCCTATGTGAGGCACAAGTAGACCTGCATGACATTGTTGTCCATCCTTCCCTCTGCTGAGGCACCAGTGGCCGCTTGTGGAGACGTTTCGCACCCAGGTGAGTGAGTGAGTGGCAGAGCTGCACCCAGGTGAGTGAGTGAGTGGCAGAGTTGCACCCAGATTAGTGAGTGGCATGGCAGGCGAATCTCGCACTTGCATTGTTAAAATGTTTCTTGCGCTTCTTGGCTTTAACAGAAACCATTCTCGTCGTCACCACCCCAAGTGTCACACACACACATCTGTGTATCCTGCGTCTTTGCTGCAAGGAAGAAGGTGATAAGCAGTGCAGGCTGGGCGGGGGGGTACTTCTAGCAGGGCCTCCTCCGAATTGCAAGGACATCTCGCTCAGAAACCATCTGTTCTTGTCTCGCTGTTTTTGAGAATTCTACAAATGACTTCAAATTCTTGACAGGAGCAGGGAGTGCCTGCACGATGCTTCTCGCATTCCAGCGGCAGGGGTGGGGGAGTACATAGCAGCTTTGGCAGCGGTGACCCTGACTTGCCCACCCACCCATTTCCCCTTCGTCCAAGATCGTTGACAGGAGCAGGGAGTGCCTGCACGACGCTTCTCGCATTCCCAGCAGCGGGGGTGGGTGGGAGAGTACGTAGCAACTATGGCAACCTAAATGGTGTCTGAAACACCACTTGTTCATGTCTCCTTGACCCCCCCTGTGAATCTCGCCCACAACCAGATCGTTGACAGGAGCAGGGAGTGCCTGCACGATGCATCGCGCATTCCAGCAGCGGGCGTCGAAGAGTACGCAGCGGCGCTGGCAGCACTGGCAGTGATGGAGCAGCTCTCTTCTCACGACCTGCTCAAGCTATTTTTGGATGCTCGTAGAGCGTGCTTGCGCTCCCAGGTATGTGCGTGTGTGGCGCTTCCGCTCGGCACGTGTGTGGCCCCGGCCCTTTCGCTCTGCACGTGTGTGGCCCCGGCCCTTTCGCTCTGCACGTGTGTGGAATGACAGTGAAAGAGGGAGAGAACTCGCAGCGCGCTGGCAGCGGTGGCAGTGATGGAGCAGCTCTGCCCGCATGACCCGCTCAAGCTCTTTCTGGACGCACGTAGAGCCTGCTTGCGCTCCCAGGTGTGTGTGCGTGTCCCCTCTCCCTGTATATGTGCGAGAGAAAGGAAAGGGGTGGGAGAGTGCGCATCAGTGCTGGCAGATATGGCAGTGCTGGCAGTTATGGCAGTGCTGGCAGTGCTGGCGGTGATGGCAGTGATGGCAGTGATGGCAGCAATGGCTGCACTGACAGCACTGGCAGCAGCAGAAGTGATGGAGCAGCTCTCTTCTCACGACCTGCTCAAGCTCTTTCTGGACGCACGTAGAGCCTGCTTGCGCTCCCAGGTTTGCCCCTCAACCATTCCTTCCTCTCACCCTGGCTTCAAGTCCGTGGGAAGTGGGAGAGGGAGAGTACGCAGCAGCAGCACTGGCAGTGATGGAACAGCTCTCTCCGCACGACCTGCTCATGCTCTTTTTGGACGCACGTAGAGCCTGCTCGTGCTCCCAGGTGAGTCTCCCCCAGGTGCACCTTCCTCCTTTCCTACCTCCTGTTTACCCTCGTGAATTGCCTGGCATTCAGCATGCCCTCCCGTCCTAATGTGCGTGCTTTCAAATCTCTTTTTTAGTCGAATCAAAGTTCACCTCCCGTCCTAATGTGCGTGCTTTCAAATCTCTTTTTTAGTCGAATCAAAGTTCACCTCCTGTCCGAATGTGCGTGCTTTCAAATCTCTTTTTTAGTCGAATCAAAGTTCACCTCCCGTCCTAATGTGCGTGCTTTCAAATCTCTTTTTTAGTCGAATCAAAGTTCACCTCCTGTCCGAATGTGCGTGCTTTCAAATCTCTTTTCTAGTCGAATCAAAGTTCACCTCCTGTCCGAATGTGCATGCTTTCAAATCTCTTTTTTAGTCGAATCAAAGTTCACCTCCTGTCCGAATGTGCGTGCTTTCAAATCTCTTTTTTAGTCGAATCAAAGTTCACCTCCTGTCCGAATGTGCGTGCTTTCAAATCTCTCACATGCTGTTTGAAATGTCAAAGACTCATCTTCTGCCTGGTTCACTTCCTCCCCTCTCTCCTCCCCCCCTCCAGCTTGTGTCTGCCACTTCAACTGTGGGCGCTGGGGGGGGCTTTGCGGACGGACTGGCATCATTGCTCAGTCAACTGGTGGCCATGATTCAGGTGTGCATGCCTGTGCAGTGCTTGAGGCACCTCAAAACACAACAAGGAGCTTTGCGGACGGACTGGCATCATTGCTCAGTCCAACTGGTGGCCATGATTCAGGTATAACCATGGAGTGCTTGAGGCACCTTAAAGCATAACTATGAGTTTTCTGTGGCCTGCCTGGCATCGCTGCTCAGTCAACGGGTTGCCATGACTCAGGTACGACTATGGGGGGTCACGCTCCTACCCCCCCCCCCCCCCCCCCCCCCACCCCCTTCGCCCTCTTTCCCCAACCACACCTCCCCCTTTCTCCCGCCCCTTCCCCTCGTTTCTTCTCCACACATCCCTCCACCAAACCACCCCCCCCCCCGCCTCTTTCTCTTCCGCTTCTCTCCTTACCTGTCCGCCTCTACTCATCCCCTCCCCTATCCCCTCACCCACACCTCCCCCCCCTTCCCTCACCTCCTCCGCACCCTCCCCCCCTCCCCCCCCTCTCCTCACTGCCTTCCATTTCCCCCCTTCCCCCCCCCCTCCCCCCCCCAACCCCCCACCGTCAGATCACCCTGTGCCAGACGGGGCAACTTTTCCTGGAAGTTTCCTCGTCCGATACAGCAATACTGTAGGGGTGACGGTTCCTTCCCCCCTCCGTATCCCCCCTATCTTTCGATATTTCCCCACTCTCCTCCACACTCACTCCCTCCCCCCCCACGTCAGCTAACCCTGTGTCAAACGGGGCAGCTCTTCCTTGAAGTTTCCTCGTCCGATCGAGCGATTTCCTTCGCGACGCTGCTGCAGGGCGCACCGCAGGCGCAGCTGTTTGGGGGCATCCCCCAGCCGGACAGGGAGGTGGCGCTGTGGCACCGCCACAGGGAGGGGATGGAAGCCAGACTGCCGTCGCTGAGCAGCAAGGAGGTGGCAGAGGCGTGCCAGGGATGGCTCAGGGCGTGCGCTGCTGACATTGCTGGTGAGCTTGTGACTGTTGGCTGTGTGTGTTTGTGGGAACGAGAGAGGTGGCGCTGTGGCACCGCCACAGGGAGGGGTTGGAAGCCAGACTGTCGTCGCTGAGCAGCAAGGAGGTGGCTGAGGCGTGCCAGGGATCGTTGAAGGCGTGCGCTGCTGACATTGCTGGTGAGACTTTGGGTGTAGACTGCATGTGTGTCAGGTGTACCCAGCCATCCAGACAGGGAGGTGGCGCAGTGGCACCGCCACAGGGAGTTGGAAGCCAGACTGCCTTCTCTGAGCAGCAAGGAGGTGGCTGAGGCGTGCCAGGGATCGTTGAAGGCGTGCGCTGCTGACATTGCTGTGAGTTTCCAGGTTTTTTTAGCGGGGCGCCATACGCCAGCCAGAGAAAAAGTCTGTTGCAGTCCCCCAGCCAGACAAAGAGTTTGCTGTAGTTCCCATGCAGCCATGCAGCCACACAGGGAGGTGGCGCTGTGGCACCGCCACAGGGAGGGGATGGGAAGCCAGACCGACTTCTCTGAGCAGCAAGGAGGTGGCAGAGGCGTGCCAGGGATGGCTGAAAATCATCCCTATTTTTCCTACTCCCCCCCCACTCCCCTCCCACCAGCCGAATAAAGGAACCTCCTCTGCAGGGTCACCCATTTGACTTTGATTGATTCGTCTTAGAAAATCATCGCTATTTCTCCTCCTCCCCCCCCACTCCCCTCCCCCCCCACTCCCCTCTCCCCCCCCCCCACCAGCCGAATCCAGGAACCTTCTCAGCAGGGTCACCCAGATCCGCCACCTGGCGCAAGCAGAGGCTGCCACGCGTGCAGCGATCGCCAGCAAGGACATCTTCGCCGCCAGCTGGACTGGCTGACGTCAGCCTTTGGCTCCACCCCTGACTCGCCCTGGCGTGCCCTCTGCGAGCTGCTCCTAAAAGAGCCAAAGGACCTATGGGGCGAGTTATTCGAGGCCGCGTTCGCACTTAGGGCGCGGGAGATTATAGATGCAGCGTTTGCGGAGCTGACTTTGAGGGAGGAGATAGATGGGGTGTTGAGGGAGGTTGGGGATGTGGTGGCGGTGGGCAGCGGTTGTTGCAGCCGAGAACGCCGTTTCTTCTGCTGGTGCTGCTGGTGGTGGTGCTACTGGTGCACTGCTGCTGCTGCTTCTGCTGCCGCTGCTGCTGCTGCTCGTGGTGTTGGTGCCAACCAGCGCACTTTCTGCTGCTGCTTTCGGCAGTGAGAAAGCAACCGGATTCACAGGCGGAGACAGGGGGTTGGGGGCGGGTTGGGCTAGGCTCCCCTCTCTCACTGACGTGTTAGGCCAAGCAGGGTTCGAGGAGACAGGCGGTTTTGCTGTAGGGGAGGCAGTCTGGGGCAGTTTGGGAGACGAGTTAGGCGTAGCAGGGCTAGGGAGAGGCGGGGGAGGAGGGGCAGGAGGAGGGGGAAGGAGGAGGGACGGAGGGGGAATGGGGAGGTGGTTTTGCGTGGCACGCAGGCGTATGAGCCCCAGGTAGTGGTGGTATGGCAGTTGTTGGATTCCAGAATCCAGGAGATTCTTTTGGACGCTCTCACTCTCCTCCTCCCCCACTCCTCACTCGCTCTTCCGCCCATTCCTCCTCCCCCTCCTCCACCTCCCCCTCCTTCTCTTCTGCTTACACTCCCAGCGCCACTGCTCCTGCTGCTTCAGCAGCCTCCCGAACCAAGGAGCTGGCTCCGTACCTGCAGGATCGGTGCCACGAGTGTATGATGCGGCTGGTGGGGCTGCTAGCAAGCAGGCTTGGAGACCTTCAGAAGCAGCAGCAGGCTGAAGAGGCAAGCAGAGGAACAGGAGAGAATGGAGAAGTCGAGAAAGACTGTAAATCTGAGGCAGCGGCAGCTGCGCCAGGGGGAGTAGCAACTTCAGATGAGGGATTAGGATCCAACGGTCCAGATGCAGTGAATGCTCTAGGGGGGCTACCCGCACAAGTGGCAGTGGAGCAGGCTCTCCTGATTGGACGGCTGGCGGCGGCAGTAGCGCAGAGCTCCTCCTCTCTAGCTGTAGCCCTGGGCCCATCTTCCACCTGGTCGGCTGTAGCAGCAGCTGCTGCCGCTACAGGTAGTGATGGCGCTACTGCTGCTGGTGCTGAATATTCTCCTGAGACAGCTGCTGCGGAATCAGCTTATGGGGTGGCACCAGGGGCTACAGGAGCTGCAGCTTCGGAAGCTAGTAGCAGGGCAGCTTATAACGGGGATGCTGGAAGGGATGTGGCAAGGGCTGGGGAGCCGAAGTTACAGTGGCCGGCGCAAGAGGTTGTAGCGAATATAATCGCTGCAACAGTGGCAGGGGGTGGCAGCAGTGGCAGTGGCAGTAGCGGTGGTGGTGGGGGGGTGGGCTGAGCTGGATGGGGGGAGGGGGAGGGGGGGACTGGGCAGGAGGGGAGGGAGGAGAGCAACGGATCTTGCTGCCGTTACGGCAAGATCGGCTGAATTCGCTCGGCTCCACCGAGATTCAGGTGAGCGGGGCAGTGAGCTGGATGCTTGGGATGGGTAGTGTGGTGGCGCTGGTGCTGAAGTATCGTGGCTTACTCACAGCACTGGGTGAATGAATGATGTGATTCATTCATTCATTACTCACATCACATCACATCACATCACATCACATCACATCACATCACATCACATCACATCACAGCACAGCACATCACATCACATCACTCACAGCACATCACATCACAGCACATCACATCACATCACATCACATCACACCACACACCCACACCACACCACACCACACCACATCACAGCAATGAATGAATGAATCACGGCACTGTGTTCGTGCCTGACTCTTGTGCTGTGCCTACTGGTTTCAGCCTAGAGTGTTTTTTTCCCCTTCCATACCGGTGTTATGCTTATCTACAGAGGGAGCTGCGTCGCCTGAGCATCTTGGCCCACTCGCACTGGGTGGACCACAGCACTCATCTGCTCGCCTCTGCGTTTTCGGCACAATCTGCTGCATGACCCGGCTCTTGCCACCACCACGCCCCTCAAGGTGAGGCTCTTTTCCCCTGACTCACCTCTTAACTCGCCTAACGTTAAGGCGTGCACTGGGTGAGCCACGTCCCTCAACTGCCTGCGTTTCTGGCACAATCTTCTGCACATCCCGGCACTTGCCACCTCAGGGCGAGAAATATCTCTTTCCTCAAGGTAAGGGCTCCGTCTCACCCACCTTGAAAGTGTACTGGGTCGACCACAGCAATCGTCTGCTCGCCTCTGCTTTCCATCGCAATTTGTTGCACGACCCGGCTCTTGCCACCTCCACTCCACTCAAGGTAATGGTTCTGTCTTTTCTGAGGATAAGGGCTTCCTTCCCTCCCAGTTTGAGAGGTGCAGTGGGTGCACTCTTCTTCTCTCCTCTGCTTTCCGTGGCAATCTCAAAAGCGGGGACCTGGAGGGGAGCGCGGAGATTGCGATGTGCATGACTGCTTTTGAGTCGACTTAAAAGCGGACAGCAGGGTCATGCACATCTCAATCTCCGACCTGGAGGGGGCGCGGAGATTGCGATGTGCATGACTCTGCTGGCCTCTCGGTTGATCCCCATCCCCTCACTCCTTTAGGGCTGGGAAGAAGCAGTGGTGCAGCAGCAGCAGGAGGAGGAGGAGGAGGAGGAGGGGGGGACTCCAAGGTGGATGGAAATGTGCGTTTCCAGTTCAATTGGAGTGAGGGAATGGGGAGATCAGCAGAGAGGCCAGCAGAGAGGCCAGTAGAGAGGCCAGTAGAGAGGGGAACCTGCTGGTTTCATCTGCTGATCCCATCCCCTACGGATAAAGGACGGGGAGGGGGGAGGAGGAGGGAGAGCAGCAGGAGGAGGAGGAGGAGGAGAGAGGAGGGAGAGCAGCAGGAGGAGGAGGAGGAGAGAGGAGGGAGAGCAGCAGGTGGATATGCTGCCTGCCGGCCTGCTGATAAAAGTGCATTTCCCTTTCCCTTTTCTCCCGGTCCTTTCTTGCCTCTCCTGTAGGGTTGGGAGGAGACGGTGGCACAGCAGGAGGAAGAGGAAGGGGAGGCAGAGTTCGAGATGCGCATGGCACTGCCCGCCTGCCCCTCGCCCCTTTCCCTCATGATTCTATGCTTCACCTACCCACCCCTCCTCTCCCTCCCCCCCACCACCGCCACCACCTCCCCCTAACCCCCGTTCTCCCTGTACCCGTGCAGGGCTGGGAGGAGACGGTAGTGCAGCAGGAGGAGGAGGAGGGGGAGGCGAAGGTCGAGATGCGCATGACGCTACCCGCCTGCCCCTCGCCCTACGTGGCGGCTTTGCTCTTTGCTGCCTCAGCTGACGTGCACCGCGCGGGCTGCCACTCCCTCGACCGCCTAGTACTGAGGCTCTTTGCCTGGCAGCTGTCAGACCAGGTAAGGAGAACCATGCGCCTCAGACCTTAGAAGTTCGAAATGCTCATGACTCTGCTGGCCTTCCCCTCGCCCTATGTGGTGGCGCTGCTGTTTGCGGCCTGGCTGACGTGCACCGGACTGACGTGCACCGGACTGGCGAGGGTCTAGTACTTCTCTTCTTTGCCTGGCAGTTGTCAGACCAGGTACGAGTGATCTGTGTGGCGGCACTGTTCCTTTCTGCCTCGGCTGATGTGCACGCTGGCTGCCACCCCCTGGACCGCCTTGTGCTGAGGCTGTTCGCCTAGGAGATACCAGACCAGGTGAGTGTACCAAGGGAGACAGGGGAGGACGGGTTTGACATTCTATGCTGTTCTGATGAGTCTAGTTTTGAGGCGCCTCAAAACTGGATTTTGAGGCGCCTCAAAACCAGGGGAGGACGGGTTTGACATGCTATGCTATTCAGATGAGTCTACCCTCTGCTACATGCCCTCCGCCCTCTGCCCTCGGCCTAGGGCATCGGGGAAGGGCGTTCGTCAGCTGCTCTTGACATGCACCTGCTGGCAGGCTGACTTTTGAGTCGACTCAAAAGTCACCTTCCTCAGGTGCTCTTGACATGCACCTGCTGGCAGGCTCGAGCCGCTCACTCTCTCCCCATGCCCATGCCCATGCCCATGCCCATGCCCATTCGCCTCCCTCCCTCCCGGCCTCCCCCCTATCAGGTCTTCCAAGCCTACGAGACCCTCACCACCACGCAGCGTGCATCAGAGAAGGGCATGCTGCTCCTGCTGGCAGACGCGCTCTCAGGAGGCGCTCTCAGGAGGCGCTCTCAGGAGGCGCTCTCTCTCTCCCTCATGCGAATTCTCCTCCCTCCCTCGCTCCCTTCCCCCTGTCAGGCCTTCCAAGCCTACGAGACCCTCACCACCACTCAGCGTGTATCTGAGAAGGGCGTGCTCCAGCTGCTGTTTGATGTGCGCCTGCTGGCAGACGTGCTCTCCGGTGGAGCAGACCTGCCGCTAGAAGCGCTCCGGCTCAGCAGCGCTTCACCACCAGCAGCAGCAGCGGGGGGAGCAAGAGGGGGGCAACAGCAGGAGGGGCAGGGGCGGGGAGTATTGCTGCGTCAGTGGCAGCGAGGAAGAAGCGAGTCGGGGCTCTGCTGGAGAAGCTGCAGGATGAGCTGGACCCCATCGACAGAGCAGCGTAAGAATGGCATGTTCACAGGTGGTAGCCCCTAGGTGTGTTCAGGTGGTAGCCCGTGGTAGCCCCTAGGTGTGCACAGGTGGTAGCCCCGTGGTAGCCCCTAGGTGTGTACAGGTGGTAGCCCCGTGGTAACCCTAGGTGTGTACAGGTGGTAGCCCCGTGGTAGCCCCTAGGAGTGTTCAGGTGGCATTGGTGCGTTGTTGGCAGCGAGGAAGAAGCGGATGGCGGGTCTGCTGGAGAAGCTGCAGGATGAGCTGGACCCCATCGGTAGGGCAGGCAGCGTAATGACTAAAACCCAACCCCTATATGTGTACCAATGAGCTCGACCCCATCTACAGAGCAGCGTGGGGCGGGGACTGCAGCTCACTTGCGCCTCCTGTCTCAGACATTTCGTTTCCCCTCAATCGCTCGGCCCTTTCTCCCTATCCTCCCTTCTTCTCTTGAACAAATGACCACTCCCTCCACCCACACTCCAATCTCCCTCTCTTATTCCGTTCCCCTTCCCAATGCCTCGCCCCCTCACTCCGTTCCCCCTTACGTTCCCCTATCCACCTCTCCTTCTTCTCCCCTCTCCTCACACTCAACCCCCCCCTCAGCTACCTGCCCTTCCTGTGGCAGAACCAGCAGCGCTTCTACCTGCGCTCGGCAGTGCTCGTCGGCCATCCGGCCCACCTGCACCGCCTCTATACGGACTCTGCTTTTCACTTGAAACTCTCCTTTCGTATTTTGAGTCGACTCAAAATACACGAAATACTGACTCTGTTTCTCACTTGAAACTCTCCTTTCGCTCTCTCTCGTCTACCTGCGCTCGGCAGCGCTCTTCTGCCATCCGTCCCACCTGCATGGCCTCTATACCGTCTCTGTTTCTCACATGAAACTCTCCTTTCGCTCCCTCTCCTTCCCCCCTTCAGCTATCTGCCCTTCCTGTGGCAGAACCAGCAGCGCTTCTACCTGCGCTCGGCAGTGCTCTTCGGTCATCTGGCCCAGCTTCACCGGCTCTACACTGACTCTGCGCCCCGCCACCCCTATGCTACGGACGCCAATACGCTTGACACGGCACCGACCGTTCCGCGCTTCACATTCCTCCCTATAAGGCAAGTCACGTCCTCCGTATAGGGTAACTCGCTAATCAGTGCTCTTCGGCCATCTGGCCCAGCTTCACCGGCTCTACACTGACTCTGCGCCCCGCCACCCCTATGCCATGGATGCCAATACTCTTGACACTGCACCGACTGTTCCGCGCTTCACCTTCCTCACTATAAGGTAACCTTCTAACCTCTCTGTAAGGTGTCTCGCTAACCTCTCTGTAAGGTGTCTCGCTAACCTCTCTGTAAGGTAGGTAACTCTCTAGTCAATGCTCTCCGGGCATCTGGCTCATCTGCACTGGCTGAATTTTCAGGGTATTTTTGAGAATTCTCAAAAATATATGGCTCATCTGCACTGGCTGAATTTTGATTCTCCACCCCGCCAACCATAACCATAACCAAACCCCCCTTCCTCTCCTCTCTCCCCCCCCGCCCCCCTCCAGCTCTCCTCTTCTGACCAATGGGGGGTTGGCACCTGGCGGTAAGCCCCGCCGTCCGTCCACCTTTGGAGACGTCTCACTATCCGTTTCTGGCTCTGGCAGCAACAGTAGTGCACCGGCTTCCCGAGTGCCTAGTGGAGGGGCAGGAGCAGGGGCGGTTGCAGCAGCAGCAGGTGTCAGTGGTAGTGGGTTTGGCATGGGGGGAGGAGCGTGGGGAGAGGATGGGGCTCTTGGAGGGGCGTTCTCGTTTGCAGATTCAACAGGGCTTTCAGCTACGCCCATCTTCAAGTCACTTATGGGTCAGGTAACCACTGCAAGCTGACAGCCGATATTGCGAGGGGAATGTCACCAGGCTTTTTGAATTCTAGCGTTGTTTAACTTCGTTTCTGCCATTCTTTCCGTTCTGTGTTGCCTAGGCTAATGCGTCACCATTGTTCCCCGCTGACTACAGGTCAAGCTGGGGTCAATTCTCGGCGATGGCAGTCAAGTGACTCGCAACATTTCCAATTTACAGGAAATGTTCAACCAGCCATCACAAGCAGGTGGACTCTTCTCTTCCTTGACCAGTGCAGCTGCTGGCAGTTCGTCTCGTCTCCAAGAGTTGTTTTAAAAGTAGAATTGCTACCTTTGATGAATGTGTGCTAGTTGACTTGTTAGTGCTTTGATCTTCATGTAGGCACGAATCAGTGTTCCTTTTTTACTCATTTATACATGCGAGTTCCAACTTGGCGAGGACGCGTGTCTTTCGAATGATTCTCCACAGGATTCTCCAATACCAGCCACAGAAACCAAGGAGAACCGACTCGAAAGGCGATACTTTTCGATTCTGACAAGGATAAAGACGGGGCCGCGCGCCACATCAGCTCTATCCTTGAAATTACTGACGTGGGGACTTGCTGGCAGAGATGGCGGAACCGAAACCCCAACTTTTCTGGTCCATCGTTTCAGGTCTGCCCGAATCCTACATGGCAATGTGTTGTGAACAAACACCCGCAACCGGTCACCCGGAAACAAGATGCTGGTGTACGTGGCAGAGGTCGAACCTGTCGCAGCCACCCATCCGCCCACGGATATGGTTGCACGAGGGTTACCGTTAGCCACGCGGCAATGCACGGCCAGGCAACCTCGTTGGAGGAACGGTCTCGCTTTTCCCTGTTCTGCTTGGCTGCTGACGGAGCTCCGCCACGAGTGACTAGGTAATGTGTGTTCCCTTGTCGCAGCCAACGCCAACCACCAGCCAGATTCCGTCTCTCTCCGTCAGCTCAGTCAGGCTTCCCCGTCAGCCTAGGCAAAATGTCGAAGCTGGTGCTTCCTCCACCTTGGGATCTCCGTGAGCGACAAAAAGGGAAGCCTCGTCTTGAGTTTGGTACTCTCCACGACTCCCAAGACAGACTAACGAGATCAGAAAGTAGCTGATCTCTTGTGCTGTCACTCAGACCGGTTTATTCCCCTTCTCTTATCTCACACACACTCCGCAACCATGGAGGCTGTGAGGTGCAATATCGCTCAGGCTGCTTCAGTGGCTCCCGCCCTCCGTGGCGCGGAGACCAAGGCTTCCTTGGCCTCAATGAAGGCTCCTCTTGGCCTGTACTCCGGCCTGAGGAAGACCACCTCGGCTAAGGCTTCCAAGAAGAGCCGTGCTGCGGTGAAGGCTCAGATTGCCAAGGTCACTGCTACTGCTGCTGTCGAGGTCGCTGCTAAGACTGATGCCGCTCTCCTTGAGAAGGTACATTACAGACCGCTGCTGGCAAGCATTCTCTTCTCTTCTCGACGTATTATTTCACTATCGCATGTGAATTCGTCGTTAATTTTTTTTGCCCGTGTCTCTTATGAATCATCGCTTGTTTTGCCTGCAGGCCATCAACTCTATCAGGTTCCTCGCCATCGATGCCGTCGAGAAGGCGAATTCCGGTCACCCCGGTCTTCCCATGGGCTGCGCTCCCATGGCGTTCGTGCTCTTCGATGAGTTCATGAAGTTCAACCCCAAGGACCCCTACTTCGTCAACCGCGACCGCTTCGTGCTCTCCGCTGGCCACGGTTGCATGCTCCAATATGCTCTGCTCCACCTTTTCGGATACGACAGCGTTCCGGTATGGTTTCGAAATCAATCTCCGCTCTTCAGCTATTTTCCCTATTTCTTGATGATTCAGCATCTAACGACGGCTATTCGGTTTAATTATCAGATTGAGGAGATCAAGAACTTCCGTCAGTGGGGTAGCAAGGCCCCTGGCCACCCCGAGCACTTCATCACTCCCGGTGTTGAGGTCACCACGGGTCCCCTTGGTCAAGGTATTGCCAACGCTGTCGGTCTGGCTCTTGCGGAGAAGCACCTTGCTGCTCGCTTCAACAAGCCCGGCTTCGACCTGATCGACCACTACACGTAAGTAGTATGAAGAATTACGCTTACTCTGCTTTGCCTTTTAGGCTCGGGTCCCTTCTTTTTTTAAACTTACATAATCTTCTCTTTGACTGAGCAGATATGTTATTCTCGGAGACGGGTGCAACATGGAGGGTATCTCCACCGAGGCTGCTTCCCTCGCCGGTCACTGGGGTCTCGGCAAGCTCATCGCTCTGTACGACGACAACCACATCTCCATCGATGGCAACACCGAGATTGCCTTCACCGAGGACGTGAGCGCTCGCTTCGACGCTCTCGGCTGGCACACAATCTGGGTCAAGGACGGCAACACCGACCTTGACGCCCTCCGCGCCGCCATTGAGGAGGCCAAGTCCGTCACGGACAAGCCCACCATGATCAAGGTAACTTTCCTAACCGATCGACATTGACGGCGAAGATAACTACAAACAAAACCTCATTTCAATCAGTTGATCGAACAAGAATGTAGGAGCTGAGGGTCATTTCTGTTTCGCGAGGGTGTACTTGGTACTAACCCGTCTCTTGTCCATTCCATTTTCCAGATCACCACGACCATTGGCTTCGGTTCCCCGAACAAGGCCAACTCGTACGCCGTCCACGGTGCTGCTCTCGGTGCCAGCGAAGTCACCGCTACCAGGGAGAACCTCAACTGGCCGTATGCTCCATTCGAAATCCCTGCGGAGGTCTACGAGTACGTTTCATGCTCCTAGATAAACATCGCTTTCATTTCATTGTCGTGCCGTTCCTTCGCTGACTTTTTTTCTCTCAACCTACACCTAACGCTTGTCGTTGCTAATCCCTGTTACCGTTCTTAAACAGGCACACGCACAAGAAGATCACGGAGGGTGCTAAGTTGGAGGCTGACTGGAACGCTCTCCTCGCCAAGTACGAGAAGGAGTACCCCAAGGAGGCCGCCGAGTTCAAGCAGCTCATCAGCCTCGAGCTCCCAGAGGGCTGGGAGAAGGCGCTTCCGGTATGTGCACATCCTTTTGATTTGACTGTTGTTGCTCATGGTTCAGCATTTGGACGCGCATCCCGTTTTGTCGCGGTGCGAAGTTTTGTTTCTCACCCTGCTCCCGTTTCTGTTGGTTGTTATATTTTCGAAACATCGTCGTTAATCTTGGATGCAGACCTACACCCCTGACATGCCTGGCGATGCTACCCGCAACCTGTCCCAAGTGATGCTGAATGCCCTCGCTGACGTTCTTCCCGGCCTTGTTGGTGGTTCCGCCGATCTGGCCTCCTCCAACATGACCCTCCTGAAGAAGCACGGCAACTTCCAGAAGGACACCCCTGCTGAGAGGAACATCCGTTTCGGTGTGCGCGAGCACGCCATGGGAGCCATTGCCAACGGTATCCAGCTGCACTTGACCGGTCTCATCCCCTATGTGGCCACCTTCTTCATCTTCTCCGACTACATGCGCAACGCCATTCGTATCTCTGCGCTCGGCGAGACCGGTGTCATCCAGGTCATGACCCACGACTCCATCGGCCTTGGAGAGGACGGCCCCACTCACCAGGTGAGCTTTTCGAGTTACGCATGTATTCACGTCTCGTCTGGGCAGCATGGGTGTTATGTTATGGACCAACAATGTGAATCTTTTCACATGAAGGCGTTGGACTGGCTTGTACTGCATAGGCATAGTCGTTCCCCGTCTGATCATGTATCTTACCTATTCCGCTCCGCTCCTGTACCTCCCCCTCCTCTCCCCTCCCCCCCCCTCCCCCCCCCTCCCCCCCCCCCTTTTCCCTCTCTCCTTTCCCCACAGCCTATTGAGCACCTGGCGTCTTTCCGCGCCATGCCCAACCTGCTGATGATGAGGCCTGCTGACGGCAATGAGACTGCGGGGTCATACAAGGTGGCTGTGCAGAACAGGAAGAGGCCCACCGTGCTCGCTCTCTCCCGCCAAAAGCTGCCCAACCTTCCCGGCACCTCCATTGAGGGCACCGAGAAGGGTGGATACACCATCAGGTAAACTTCCTTGGCTATCAGACGACTCCTTCATCAGGAAAACTCTCCTGGCTAAATAATCGGCAATGGTGTGATTGACTCTGCCTCTATTCTCCCCATGCTAGTCTCAACCTGTCTCTGCTTTCTCACCCTGTCCTATCTCCAGCGACAACTCCTCTGGCAAGCCTGACGTGATCCTCATGGCCACTGGCTCTGAGCTCGAGATGGCTGAGAAGGCGGCCAAGATCCTCAGGGACGAGGGCAAGGGCGTGCGCGTTGTCTCCATGGTCTGCTGGGAGCTGTTCGAGGAGCAGCCAGAGGAGTACAAGAAGTCTGTCTTCCCCGATGATGTGCGTGCCCGTGTCTCGGTTGAGGCTGGCTCCACCCTCGGCTGGCACAAGTATGTGGGTGACAAGGGCAAGGCCATTGGTGTTGACGACTTTGGTGCCTCCGCCCCTGCCAACATCCTGTACGAGAAGTATGGCATCACTGTAGATGCCGTGGTTGCTGCTGCCAAGGCCGCCATGGAGGCGTAGGCTGGGCTAGTTTTGTCGGAGTAGGATCCGAGCAATGTGGCTCTTTTTGTTTTGCTTGAACTTGTGACTCATTATTTCCAGATAGCTGCAAATACTTCTCACACCACACCAGAGTTGGCTATATCTAGTTTCCGAAACCATGCTTTCACTAGGGCGCTACACGCACATTGAAGCGATATTTGAAAACGGGGTTATCTCATCTTCTGTCGCGTACGAGACATGCATACTGTTTGAATGCTAACTAAACTGGAGAGAAGGGGCTGCCATGAAATGGCGGCCAGATGTTTAGTTAGGGGAGGGAAAGATGTGTCGAGAGAGAAAAAGATGTACGACTAGAAGAGAATGTGGTACAAGAAGGGGAGTTATCCCCTCTACAGTAGGATGCAGCTTGTAGGACAACTACCAAGCCTACAGTTATATAAAATATAACTTAACACACCCCCTAGGCTTGGTAGGCACAAGCCCCCCCAAAACACACACCCCCTAACCCCGTGCACCCCAATGCCCGAGATTAGCCGGGACAGCAGCTGCGGCAGGAGGAAGAGGAGACGCAAGGAGAAGGGGTGGGGCGGGGAGAAGGGGCCGAAGGTTCAAATCTTCAGCGCGGCGCCGAAACTGGCGCGGCGCTTACTGGCGGGGAGGAGGGGCCGAATCGGCAAATCTTCAGCGCGGCGCCTGGAATGGTGCAGCGCTTACTGGCGGGTAGGCAGACTGCAAGTCAAGCGACTGCAGCACGACGACAGCTGCTGCAGCCCAGCGCCATTGCCACGGCACCGAGACGACGCCTCCACTATCAAAGTGAGAAAACTGAATGAGTTGAGTAGAGAGAGTACAGGTGAATATACCTAAGTGTTGTACCCTCTAAGAGGTGGCCCTATACAGTCTATGCAAACATAGGAGATACACATGTTTGACACACCCCCTAGACTGCATAGGGGCAGGTCCTAAACAAGCAGCTCAGGGCGGCACTACTAGTCCAGCCTCTGAGACAGGGGTCTAAAAGACCAGTCAAAAGGAGTACAGACAAGGCAAGAACAAGACCAGGGCGGCACTACTAGTCCAGCCACTGGGAGAGGACACAAGTCCAGTCTGAGTACACATATAAAGGACAGTACAAAGTCAAGGCCCTAGCAAGTGAGAGGCTACAGGAACTAGACCAAGCTGTACACAGTGCCGCTGATGATCTTTAGGCGCAAGCGCCTTCGTAAATATACCAGCTGTGTTGGCACCTGAGGCCAAGTGTACTACGCGAGCCTGGCGTCGCTGCTGTAGCTCGCGCATGAGGAAGTATCGCAGCTGAATATGCTTCGCTCTGCCCTCGAGTCGAGGCTCCTGACACAGGAGGATCATGGCCCTGTTGTCAGCAAACAGGACCGAGGCAGAGATAGGCCGCTCACCTAAGTCAGTGAGCAAGAAGGTCAGCCAGCGGAGCTCCTGTGCCGCCATGGCACCAGCGTAGATCTCGGCCTCACAGCTGGACTAGGCAACAGACGAGGAGCGGGTAGCTCTCCACGAGACGGCACCTGAGCCAAGGCTGAAGCAGTAGCCCTGGGTAGACCTGAGTGTCTCGGCGTCGTCTGCCCAAGAAGCGTCTGTGTGTCCAGTAAGGACCACTGGCCCACGTCCTCCTAGCACTAACCCCATGCCTGATGTACTAGCAAGATAACACAAAACCCTCTTAGCGGCAGACCAGTGCTGCGGTCGGTGTCTGCCTGTGGCCACAAAGCGAGCCATGATGCTGAGAGGGTATGCGAGATCTGGGCGAGTGCAAGTCATCAGGTACATGAGGCAACCCACCAGCTCTGCGTAGGGGCCGCTGGGCTCTACCGACTCCTCAGAAACTGGAGCAGGGAGTCTGTGGTCTACAGGCAGAGGGGTGGGCTGTGCAGAGGAGAACTGAAGGCTGAACCTCTGAAGGACCTGGCGCACCAAGTGTGACTGAGTGAGGGTGATGGTGCGCGATGCTCTGTCCCTGGAGATCTGCAAGCCAAGGTAATGGCGCAGTTCTCCAAGGTCAGTGCACGTGTGTCTCTTCAGCAGCTCTGCCTTCACTGAGGCCAGTGCGTCCCTGTCTGCGGTGGCAAAGACCAGGTCGTCGACGTAAACAAGGAAGTAGAACGGAGTCTGGCCAGCACGAACGAAGAGTGAGGGGTCTGCGGAAGACGGAAAGAACTGCAGGTCAGCAACGGTAGCACGCAGCGTGTCATGCCACTCACGGGGAGCCTGGCGAAGGCCGTAGACGGGGCGCCGCAGGAGCTACTGGGTCCCAGGAGGGAAGGTGCCAGTAAATCCCTGAGGGCGACGCAAGTAGACCTGCTCGTGTAGGCTGCCCTGAAGGAAGGCAGTGGAGAAGTCGAGAGAGTCAAGCTCGTAGTCACGTCGAGCAGCTAGGTGTAACAGGACCCGAAGAGTAGTCATCTTCGGGGTCGGAGCGAAGGTCTGGAAGAAATCCACCCCCTCACGCTGACTGAAGCCTCTAGCCACGTAGCGCGCCTTGAACACAAGCGGCTCTCCAGGAGGGCGCTTCACCTTGAAGAGCCAGCGGCCATCGACTACGTTCACCCCAGGCGGGGGAACTGCGTCGACGAAGGTGCCGGTGGATCTCCAAGATGCCATCTCCTGCTCCATGGCAGCTATCCACTGCGAGGCCCAAGGTCCCGAGGTCGCCTCAGCGTAAGTGCGAGGGGTCGGGATGTCGAAAGCGTCTGGGTCACCCTCAGGAACTAACACCATGGAACAGAGATGGGGAGCAGCCTCGGACAGGAAAGCAAGCTCGAACTGGCGGTCCTCCAGGACGTCACTGCCGAGGGCAGGAGCACCCCCGACAGACGGAGGACAGGCAGGGTCACAGACCAGAGCGGTGGCGTAGTCAAGGCGGCGGGTAGAGGCGAAGTCAGCGACCGCTGCTACAAGAGCGCCCAAGCACGAGACCGGAACAGACAGGTCGGTAACGAGAGAGGTAAGGACCCGAGGAACAAGAGGACGAGCGGCACGAAGATAGTCAGACAGCGGGGGGGGTGCAACAACAAGGGAGGACGGAGGAGGCGACGGGAGAAGGGGAGGACGAGACGCGTGGGAACGAAGCAACATAGGGTGGGAGCGCAAGACAGGGGAGGCAGGACGAGCACGGGAGAGACGGTGAGACCAGACGTGAGACGGAGGAGTCGGGTCAGGAGACAGGGGAGGAGACACAGGGGGGGAACGAGGGGAAGACGAGCCGGGGACGAGTCCGGCGGAGGGAACACAGGGCCGTAGACGGGAAGAGGAGGAGATGGTCGGAGAGGAACAGACGCAGGGTCAGGGGACGGAAGGCCGAGCAGGCGAAGGGCTGACACCGGCGGGGACTGCTGCTGCGGCGGCACAACGCCGACACCTGGACCGCAAGCTGCTCCTCGGCTACCACCGGCACACTCCACACCAGCACCCCCAGAGGGAACACCTCCAGGGCCCGAAACCCCTCGAGGACCAGTACCACCCCCAGGGCTACCGGGACTAACACGCACTCCAACGCCAGCACCCCCAGAGTCAACGAACGGGTGCTGCGACGGCGGCGGCGGCGGCAGCGACAACGATGGCTGCGGCGGCGGCGGCGGAGGTGACAACGGCTGCGACAGCAGGGGCGACAGTGGCGGCAGAGGCGGTGGAGGAGGGGACGCCTGGGGAGGGGCGGCCGGCGAGGACTACGCCGCAGGACCACCAGAGTCAGAAGACTCCTCAACCGGGACCACCGACGGAAGGGGGGTGACGTGGGACACACCAGAGGGGGCAGGACGGGGACAAGGAGGGGGAGGGGCAGGGACTACCGGGGAAGGAGTGACCGAGAACAGGGGGGGGTAACCGGGGGACCGCGGGTGGGGAAGCGACGGTAGTAGGAGACGGACTCGTCAAAGGTGATGTCGCGAGAGTGAAAGAAGCGGTGAGACGGCGGGTGGTAGAAGTGCCAGTCGGACGCGTCAAGGGGAAAACCGAGGAAGACGCAGGGAAGGGTGCGGGCAGCGAGCTTGTCCGTGTCGGAGGCACGGACGTGAGCAAGGCAGCCCCAGACGTGGAACGCAAACGCGTCACCAGGAGACCCAATCCAAAGACGGGTCGGCGAAACCTGCGGCTGCTGGGGGTGCGGCCACAGGTTAAGCTGGTGAGCGGCGTAGCGAACGGCGAACGGCCACAGAAAATGGGGTGCACCGGCATGAATCATGGAGGTGCGAGCCACCTCCATGACCAAACCGATGCATCGCTCAGCGACCCCATTCTGCTGTGGGGAGTCCGGTAGGGTGAACGTCTAGGTGATGCCCTCCGCACGACAAAAGCGACCAAGGACACCTGAGGCAAACTCGCCACCACGGTCGGAGTGAAGACGCAAGACAGGGAGACCTCGGTGGACACAAGCAGAGACAAGCCAGGGGATGAGGGCGTCAGGCACGTCGGCCTTCCGCTCCAGGGGAAAGACCGAGGTGTAGCGAGTGAAGTCGTCGACAAGCACAAGGAAGTAGCGCTCTCGACGCGGCCCATGGACAGGGGCGGGGCCCCAAACGTCCATGTACAGGGTCTGCAGCGGCGCGGCGGTAGGGGGAAACGAGGAGGAGTGAGGGGCACGGCGAAGCCGACCCTCGACGCAAGGCGTGCAAGGTGGGGCTGGGGAGGATGGAAAAGTGGGGAGAGAACCAGGGAGACCAAGGACGAGACCGTGCTGGGACATGTGACGCAGACGCGGGAGCGCAGGGTGACCTAGGCGGTGGTGCCACAGGAGAGTCGGGTGAGTGAGGGACCGACAGGAGTAGGCAGCAGCAACCTGGGTAGACGCAGCCACCTGAGGGGGCGCCCCAGCCGGGGGGGTCACGGTGTCCAGAGTGAACAGGCCGGACACCGGGTCCAGGAGAAGTAGAGCACGTCAAGGAGTGAAGACACGTGAAGCAGCTCCAGGTCTTGAGCGAGCGGGTGTTGGTCGATGCGTTGTTGGTTGGTCGCCATCTGCAACAGGTCGACTTGCTTGGCCACCGCGAGCTCATGTCGAGTTGTGCCAGCGTGCTTCTTGAACGCTTGGACCTGCACGTCGGTCGCTCCTTGCCCGCTCCTGCCAGTCTTCCCCTTAAGACCTACATGTTCGGTGCACACAGAGCACTTGACAGCAAGCAAGCCGCTGTCAGTTTTCGTGATGAGCAGCCATGGATAGGCCTTAGACCAGCGGGATTGGAAGCGGTCCAACGCGTCGGCATAGATTTCTCCTTGCGTCAGCCTCTTCCGCCTGGCAGACGGCACCTCTGCCTCTTCCTCCTCGTCGTCCGAGTCGGAAGCGGCAGGCTCGGAATCTTTCGGCGGAGGTGCAAAAGACAACCATATCTGACGATAACGGCCAGTCGGAGGGGAGGGCTTCGCGACAGTCGGCAGCGCTACAGAATCTAGCACAGAAGCTGGACAAGTGGGAGGCGAAGATAAGAATGGGCTTGCTGGTCGCACGATACGACGTGCTTCTGGCGAAGGAGGGCGACTAGAACTCGGTTCATCGAGAGGTGTTGGAAGCGGCGGTGCTAACGGAATAATACAGAGGGACGAGAGTAACAGGTCTAGCCCTGTGCGCATTTCGCGCTCGTCGGCGACCTGCCAGGCATCGTCGTCGCCTACGTCGTTGTCTCCACCCGATTCTGCCATGACGAGAGGAACGGAATCAGGGTACCTAAACCATGACTATCAGGCGTCGAGGAAGAAATGAACATGCGGGCCAAGGCAGGCCTCAATCTGGACGATGAAGCAATGGAGAACACGCTAGAGCAGACGACCCCTTCTTGATGGGTGCAGCCATCAAGAACGCAGTGCGGTTCTGCTGCTGCCCATGCAACGTTGGAGGGGGTACCCCCTTCTAGAATCTTCAGGTGTGCGCTTCGGGGGAGCATCTTTCCTGCACTGCTGTACCAACGCATATGCAGCTGAGTCATAGAGAGCTCTAGCGATTGGTTTACTTAGCGGAAATTTGGATAACAACCAATCACAACGAGCAGTGGCTAGTGTGCTGGCAACGGTGGAGGGAATTCCGCATCAGATGTCACACCGACAGCCCAACAGTGCAGTCACTCGGCGTGATTGACGGGGGTAAACTTGTCACATAGCGGTAATCGCGGGGGCCCCCGGAAACACACTATACTCGTTTTCAGCCTCCCCCCCAGGGAGTACGCTGAAACCTCAGCCTACACTCTACAAAAAAGGCTGAAAACATCAGACTAGGCTATAAAAAAAAGTCTGAAATTGACAGCCTTACCTTAAAAAAAAATCTTTCACTTCAGCCTTGGTAAAAAAAAAAGCTCGAAAAAAGGCTGAATCAGCGTAAAAAGGCTGATATCTAGGGGCTTGGATACGACTCTCTTCGGCGATGGGTTTGTTCAGCTGGTGTTTTTTTGCAGGGCAGTATCAAAATTGAAGAATGAATATAAGGCATGAGTACAAGGGTATATGACCTAAGGGCTGTACCCTCTAAGGCACAAACCTATACAGTCTATACAAACATAACAATATATGTTTGACAGGCAGGCCCAAGTTCGCGAGGTGGGGTAAAGTGGTGGTGGTTGTATCTTTGGGGTGTGGAGGCCTAGTACACCCTTGCGGTTGATGTAATGCCACACGCAAGGTGGACTCTGCGATTGAGCGAACGTCAGCGGTGCGTCAAGTTTGCATCAGATTTGCCAGGGAGGGAAGCGAGGGGGGTGTTTCCCTGACGTAGATGTCATCTGTAGATGGACCTGTTCTGCAGGCATGTCGATGTAACTAGGTTAGGGTACCTTGTGCCAGGTTTGGGCGAAGATTTGCGGGCTGACCCTCGATCCGAAGCAAAATCTCTCGCTTTCCGAAGGTGCTCTGATGTAATCTGCACTTTCCTTTTTTGCCTGCAGAACGCAGCCATCGTCTCCTAGAGCCTGATCGGTTGGCCATATTCTGGAACGCGGATGGTGTCGAGCAATTACTCAGGGCTGGCTCGGAATTTGCTTAAAGCCAACCAATCTTTTTAATCACACCAAACCTCCTGGAATAGAGGTGTGTACCGATCACTAGAATAAGGAAGGCTGGAATACGGAATGAGGAAAGGGCACCTAGCTGCTGAATCGAGCGAAATCGTGTGAACCGCCAGTCGATGTGAATTCCAGCCTTTTTGCAAGAATAGCTGGGAATAGTGAAGAGTGGGGAAATCCAAACGCAATAACTAATGCCCTTATTTTGGAAACGGAAAGCGTCGAATACCCACTACCAACCAGGCCTGTCGTTATCAGGGTATTTTACCTTGATTCCCTGAGTTCACAGGGTTTTTTTTTTGCCAACCCTTAATTTTCAGGGTTGGGCTTTTTTTAATCCTAACCTCTTCATGGTTGTATGTCTGTGAACACTTAGAATTTCAGGGTTTGCGTTATCCCAAAACTGAGTTTTCAGGGAGTAACGCGTACGAACCCTGAATGCGACATCCATGCGGACCCTGAGTTTCGGCGAAATGGCCCCCTTACACGTGACGGGTCCCAGTCCAACGAATACGACCAGCATGCGTCACATGGAGAATCTGCACGTGGTAACTTTCCCGCCCTGTACACGCTGTGTTGCCATTTCAGCAGCATTTCCAACCGTTAAGTGTGGGATGGTGCACTCCGTCATGCCCCAGCCTGGCATTCGTGACTCAGCACGCAGCAGACGAGGACAGAATATGCTGAGCGCTGCAATGTCAGCCTCTGTATGACATCACAGAGCTAATCATCTCTATGCATACGATGCCAGCGCAGGTGCGTCTCGCCGTCGACGGTATCGCCATGGCGATGCGGGATCCTGGATGGGTTATGCACCAATCCTGAAAAGTGAAATCTGGGGTTTCTTGGTCCCCTTCCCATCTTCTTCACCAGCCTCTCCTCCAACCCAATTTCCTCCTCTTCTTCACATCGCAGATATGAGATGCTCCATTTTTCTTTCTCGTCCACTTTCGTCGCGCCTAGCTCTCGTTTCGATCATATCCGCCGCTACTAGCCATGGCGGATGTAGGAGAGTCTGGTGAGTCTCCCGCCGCCGATGATGGTTCTGGACCAGGTAGGGACCCCCCCGTGGAGGTCCGTAGATCCGCTCTAGATATCTTGCGGTCTCCCACCGCAGTCGAAACACCATCACAACCCGTATCTACTCCCGCTCCCTATGTACCTCCGCCCGCTGTCGCTTCATCTAGCCGGGGCCCTTGGGTTCCAGACTGCGAGACAGCCACCACCGTGCGTTACACGGTCGAGTGTGCTTCCACGATTTCATCTGGGAAAAAAGCACGCACCGGGAAGTACACCCAGAGCACGATAGTCCTCGGCGGGAAGCTACGTCGACCATCGTCGCCTCGCATGTCGCCTGAACCTCAGGCCCCTGCTATTCCAGAACCCGAGCCGCCGAAGCTCTCGAAGAAAGAACTCATCGAGTAGAAGTATCTCATGGCTGAGCACAAGTATAAGACCAGCTGGCTTCCATTTTTCCCTTGGCTTCTATTAACGAAAACGAAAGACGGTTACCCTGCTTTGAAGTGCAGTGTGTGCAAGGCTTTCGGCAAAGAGACAACACCGTACTCCAACAGCTGCGATGGGGCACGTGACCTGCAGACGCAAGCGATGCGGTTCCACGAACACACGACAGCCCACGAAGCAGCAGTCAAGCGTTAGATGGAGATCGCCGAAGACATCGCCAACACCCAGAGGCGCATGGAGAATTACGCGCGGACTGACATCAAGGGGAAGCGCGTCATAAGGCTCCTACGTTGCGTCGACTTCCTGTGCAAGTGTGATGCACCCATCAGCATGTACCCGAGGCTACTCCGCTTCATGGCCGAGCAGGAGACCCCAGACATTCTGCTGCAGTCTTATGGAGTATACCTGACACGGTAATGCACTGATTCAAAATACACCATATCCTTCATTTATTTAATAGGTCTAACAACCTCCCTGTTGCTACTTCTGCTACTACAAGTATGGCTTCTGTCAGCTCGTCAACAGCTTGGCATCCTACGTGCAGCGCCGACAAATGCAACACATTCTCGCCTCACCCTACCTCGGCATCAGCTGCGACGAGAGCACTGACCGTACTCGCGGTAAACATCTCATTGTTTACCTAACCTTCTTGTGTACGCATCGTGTTGTCACAGAGTTTTTTGCTCTCTTGACCGTCGAAAAGTGCGACGCCGCGTCTCTCTTCGTCGTTCTTCTGGCTCACTAGCGAGCAACTGGCATCAACCTCTCCCGAATCACCGGCATGAGCACCGACGACGCCTCTGTCATGGTCGGCCGAGACAATGGTCTTGTCGCCCGACTTCGCGAGCACATCCCCCATCTTGTCTCTTCGCACTGCATCGCGCACAGGTGTAATCGCTTGTCATTTCAGTCGCTTAGGTTTCCTACAACTGCTTGACTAAAATTCCTATGTGTGCACCATGCAGGGAAGCCCTGGCGGTGAAGGACGCCGCCACTGCTTCTCCAGACTTCGACATGGTCGACCTTGTGATTCGGACTCTGGCCGATCTTCTGGGACGTTCATGTGTCTGGAGTCAACGCTTCAAGTACCTGCAGCGGGCAATACACAACACCAACCTTGAAGTGCAAGGAATTCACACCGTGCGCTGGCTTTCAAGGGGTGAGGCTGTGCGGCACCTCTGTAAGGTCCTTGGCGCCGCTATTATTCTGTTTCATGAGTACGAGCATGAGCTGTATGAAGTCGTCATCTGTTACAAGTTCCAGTTCTGTCTTTTTTTCCTGGCGAACGTGCTCGGATTGATGAATGAGCTCAACCTCAAATTCCAGAAGAGGGAGGTGAGCTTCTACCACTGTGCATGTTGTAGTATTTGTCCCATGCATGCACGTTTGGAATCACCCTCTGACTCCACTCCCTTGTCTGTCACTTCCACCAGGTCGATGTCACCGAAGTGACGAAGGATATCGACGAGGCAACAGGGGACCTCCGCCACCACTACCTGGAGTGTGGAGAGGTGTTCGGTGGGGGGGTCGAAGGCACGTGGCTTTCGACTTTCTTGGCCGTCTACGGGCGCAGAGGGAGCAAGCGCGTAAAGGTGCGGGGCATCGACAAGGACGGCAACCTAGTCACGCACACCTACACCATGCACAAGAAGCAGATCGACAGGCATGCCTTCCGCAGCAAGTACCCCGATTGCGAGCAGCTCGGCGCGCAGTTCGCGAAGGACACGATGACCTCATGAAGACGAGGATGCTGAACCTGAACAATCTCGCCCCGACGAAGCTCTTCCGCGAGTCGAAGTGGCCCCGGATGAAGCAGCAGAGAGAGAAGAAGCTGAAGGAGTACCTACATGGCTGCAATGCCTTTTTCGACAACAGGCTGCCAGGCTTTGCCTTGCAAGCTGCGCAAAAGGAGCTGGTTATGTGGGTGCCACTGATGCTGAGCCCCCATGCCGACGAGGGATTCCATCAAGGCCTGACGAACTACCTCGGCTCGACGGAGTCGATCTTGTAAGTGACTGCTGTTCGAAGGACCTTTGTTGCATATTTTCGGGCCGGTTCTAATCTTCCCCTTGGAAGTTGTTGTTTATCGTTTGTTGACTAGTTGCACTAATGCACTGGTCTTGTTCTTTGCACTCTGTTCCCCCAACCCTTTGGGCAGGCGCTGGCCCAACCTGATGCGCTTGTGGCAGGCGTGCGCTGTCCTGCCGCTTAGCACAGTGGAGTGTGAACGAGGCTTCTCGCGGCAGAACGTCATCAAGTCATGGGTGCGGGGCGCGTTGTGCAATGCGCGCCACAGCGAGCTGATGGTCATTTCCCTACTGCATTATGAGATTGACTGGGACGAGGCCCTTGAGTGTTGGCGCGAGAAGTTGAGGTGCCCTGCTAAGTCTGTTCTATTTGCCTCGGCGGAGAGGAAGCGTAAGGCCAAGGCGATTGAGGGGGCAGAAGGGAGGGTGGAGGAGGAGGCAGTTCTCGACTACATGGGGGATTGGGCAGAGGATGAGGGAGAGGAGGGGGTTAGGGGGGAGAGGCTTCTACAGTGGAAGACAATCCGTTTCTATCCGATGACGAGGCAGAGGACGAAGTGAACATGGATGGCCCAGAATTTTAGTCAAGGGTAGCTAGTGGCGTAGAATCTTGTGAAGTCTGGCTAGATAGAGGACTAAACTGAATCTGTAGACTGGCGTAGTGGTGCTTTTGCCAAACTAGTAGCTGTACAATCCTAACGTTCTCTTAATTGATTTTTTGCAAGTGCAATGCAACCCTGTTTGTGGCTAGCCAACCCTGGAGGTTTCAGGGTTGCATGTTCCAGAACACTGAGAAATGAGGGTAGCCAAAGTTTGAACACAAGGCCCTCAGGGTTTTTTTTTTTTTTTTTTTTCCATTCGACATCTCAGGGGGCTTTTTTTTTAAACGTCAGCACTGCTACCAACCTGTCAAACTATCTAAGTATGTTAGTATAGACAATTTTGGTTTGTGCTGTAGAGGGTACAACACTCTAGGCTATGTATCCTTGTACTCTCTCTTTCTAGTCATTATTATGTTCTAAGATGGTATCAGCAGTAGGTAGGTCCCGCGGCCCGCCCACGCTTCTGCACTAGGTCCTAGCCGCCCATTCCCCTAGGCGCGCCCGTTCCCCCCCCGGCCCCTAGCGCCCGTCCTAGCCGGTCCCTCGCGCCCGTCCTAGCCAGCCCCCTCCGCGCCCGCCCTAGCCGGCCCCCGTGCCCGCCCTAGCCGGCCCCCTTGCGCCCGACCTAGCCGCCCCACGCGCCCGACCTAGCCGGCCCCCCTCGCGCCCGACCTAGACGGCCCATGCGCCCGTCCTCGCTGGCCCCTCGTGCCCGTCCTAGCCGGCCCTCGCGCTCGTCCTGCCAGCCCCTCGCGCCTCACCTAGCCACCCCCCTCCCCCCCCCCCCCCCCCCCGTGCCCGCCCTAGCCGGCCCCCTTCGCGCCCGTCCTGCCGGCCTGCGCGCCCGCTCTAGCCGGCCCTCGCGCCCGTCCTAGCCGGCCCTCGCGCCTGTCTTGCCGGCCCCTCGCGCCTCACCTAGCCGGCCCCCGTGCCCGTCCTAGCCGGCCCCTTCGCGCCCGTCCTGCCGGCCTCCTAGCGCCCTTTCCTAGCCGGCCCGCGCGTCCGCCCCAGCCGGCCCCTAGCGCCCGTTCCAGCTGCCCCCCCCCCCCCCCCACGCCCGTTTTCGCCGGCCCCCAGCGCTGTCCTAGCCGGCCCCTCGCCCCCTAGCGCCCGTTCCAGCCGGCCCTCGCACCCGCTCTCGTCGGTCCTGCGCTCGTTCCTCGTCAGCCGGCCCGCCTCCGGCCTTCAGTACCGCACAGCACCGCCGTGTGCCGCACTGTACCACTCTGCACCGCACTGCACCGCTCTGCACCGCACAGCACCGCACTGCACCTACACAGCACAGCACCGCTGCTGCATCACTCCTGATGGCGGACTTTGTACTCCACTTCGACGTAGAGGGTCTGCCGATTGAGTTTGGCACGTGGCTGGTCGACCTCCGCCGTCACCTCACTGGCCAGCGGCAGGATGGCCACTCCCTGGCGGTCCACCTTGACGGTACGCTCCCGTGCCCTGACCCCCCTGCTCCCCTGCCTGCTGACCCCTCGTCCACTGACCGTGAGTCTGCCACAGCTGCTGCCCTTGCCCGCTCTGTCTGGCTGCCGCGTGACGCCGTCGCCCAGCTTGTGATCAGTCATGCCCTCCCCTTGTCTGAGCGCCCCCCTTTTGGATCAACCACGACTGGAATTCCTTGATGCTGTAATCAAGCATTATTCCACCCCGCCTGCTGCCTCTGTAGGTCGCCTGATCCTACCGATGCTTTTCCCTGACCTTGCGTCTTTCCCTACTGTCGCTGACCTCGCTGCTCACCTGCGCACGATAGACGCGACCTGGCGCGCTGCCTGCACTAAGACCTAGCTTAGAGCTTTTCAGCCGCCCCTTTGCTGCTTTTCTCTACCTGCTGGCCACCCGCCTCCCTGACCGTCTTGCTACTGCCCGCGACCGCTTCCTTAACATCCACCCCGGTGACCTCACCCTAACTGACTTTGTCGACACCCTGTCTGCCATAGAGACCCGCCAGCGCTCTATCGCCCAGACCAGCGGTACTATGCCGGTCCCTATCTTTCAGGGTTGTGCCCCCGCTCAGTGCTCCTTCTCCGACGGTTTTGCTGCTGTGGCTGAGTCTGCCGCTGCCGCGCAGATCCGTTCCGGGAAGGGCCGCCGCCCCAAGGCTGGGCGTGGTGGTGGGGGTGGTGGTGCAGGTGGAGGTGGTGGTGGAGTCGGGTCGCCTAGTGGTAGCGCTGACAAGGGGACCCTGACAGGTGCAGCCGTCTCCGCAGCCGCAGGTGTCGCAGCCGGACACGCACCAGCCACAGCAGCAGCCCTCGCACCAGCCGCAGCAGCCGCATCAGCAGAGGCGGGCGGGTGGTCTCCCGCCCGGGTGGCCTGGCTCTGGTGGTGGCGCTGGACGTGGTGGTCGTGCGCATGGTGGGCTGTCGGGTGGCGTTTCGGGTGACGGACGCTGTCAGTACCAGCTCCAGACCGGTCCTCGTCGTGGCTTCATTTGCGGTAAGATCGGTCACACATCCGTCTGCTATTTCCGTCGCCTGGACGACCTGTTTCGTCAGCGCTTTGGCCCGGCGCCCGACCACCCCGACTGACACAGCTTGCTTCGTCGTAGTGTTCAGGTCTTTGATATGGACATGGATGAGATTGTTGCTGCCTTGCATGTGATGTATGCTGATGGCTCTAGTGTGACTGCTTCTTACTACCCCTTGTTGCCTAGTGTAGCCGTGTCTAGTTCTGCCTCCCCTGCTGCGTCAGGCATAGGATCCCCTGCTTTGTTTAGCCTTGGATCTTCTGTCACTGCTCCGACTCCGGCCGCCGCTGCTGCGCTCTCCTTGGACTCTGGCGCGTCTTGGTGTTTCTTTCGCGACTCCACTACGCTGACGCCGCTTCCTGCTCCTGCTGCAGTTTCTCTTGCTGACCTCTCCTCCGGCCTGGTAGTCGCCCGCAGTTCCACCACCCTTCCCTGTCCTGCGGTTCCTTCGGGCTCTCTTACAGGCCTGCACATCCCCTCGTTCTCCAGGAACCTAGTTGGTGTTGGCTGCCTCCAGGACCTTAGCGTCACCACTACCCTGGTCACGAGCGGTACGGTGTCTGTACCGAGGCCGCCACTAGTGCTCCCCTCACCACGTTCCCCCGGGACCCAGTGTCTGGACTGTTCACACTGGACACCGCGACCCCCCTGGTTGGGACGTCCCCTCAGGTGGTTGCATCTACCCAGGTTGCTGCTGCCTACTCCTGTCGGTCGCTCACTCACCCGACACTCCTGGGGCACCACCGTCTAGGTCACCCTGCACTCCCGCATCTGCGTCACATATGATAGCACGGTCTTGTCCTAGGTCTCCCACGGTCGTTCCCCGAGTTGCCCTCCTCCCCAGCACCACCGTGCACGCCCTGTGTCGAGGGCCGCCTCCTCCATGCCCCTCACTCCTCTTCGTTTCCCCCTACCACCGCACCGCTACAGACCCTGCACATGGACGTCTGGGGCCCCACCCGCATCCATGGGCCGCGTCGTGAGCGCTACTTCCTAGTGCTTGTCGACGACTACACGCGCTACACCACCGTGTTCCCCCTGGAGCGGAAGGCCGCCGTGCCTGACGTTCTTATCCCGTGGCTTGTCTCTGCGCGTGTCCACCGCGGTCTCCCTGTCTTGTGTCTCCACCTTGACCGTGGTGGCGAGTTTGCCTTTGGTGTCCTTGGTCGTTTCTGTCGTACGGAGGGCATCACCCACACGTTCACCTTGCCGGACTCCCCGCAGCAGAATGGGGTCGGTGAGCGACGCATCGGTTTGGTCATGGAGGTGGCTCGCACCTCCATGGTCCATGCCGGTGCACCCCATTTTCTGTGGCCGTTCGCCGTTCGCTACGCCGCTCACCAGCTTAACCTGTGGCTGCACCCTCAGCAGCCGCGGGTTTCGCCGACCCTTCTTTGGTCCGGATCTCTTGGTGACGCGTCTGTGTTCCACGTCTGGGGCTGCCTTGCGCACGTTCGTGCCTCTGGCACGGACAAGCTCACTGCCTGCACCCTCCCTTGTGTCTTCCTCGGTTTCCCCCTTGAAGCGCTCGACTGGCACTTCTGCCACCCGCCGTCTCACCGGTTCTTTCACTCCCGTGACGTCACCTTTGACGAGCGTGTCTCCTTCTACCGCCGCTTCCCCCACAGAGGTCCCCAGGTTACTCCCCCCCTGTTCCTGGTCACCCCTTCCCCGCTCTTGCCCCTGTCCCCCCTCCCCCTCCCCATCCTGCACCGCCTGGTGTGTCCCACGTCACCCCCCTCACGTCGGTTGTCCCGGTCGAGGAGTCTGCTGACTCTGGTGGTCCTGCGGCATAGTCCTCGCCGCCTGCCCCTCCCCAGGTATCTCCTCTGTCGCCTTCGCAGCCGCCGTCGCCACCGCTGTCTCAGCCACCGTCACAGCCGCCGCCGCCGCCGCCGCCGCCGCCGTAGCCGTCGTTGCAGCCGCCGCCGTCGCCGCAGCCGTTGCCGCAGCCATCGCAGCAGCAGTTCGTTGACTCTGGGGGTGCTTTCGTTGGGGTGGGTACTAGTCCTGGGGTTCCTGTCGTGGCTTGTCTCGGCAGGCCTGGGGGTGGTACCGGTGCTCGAGGGGTTTCGGGTTCTGGGGGTGTTCCTTATGGGGGTGCTGGAGTGGAGTGTTCCGGAGGTAGCCGTGGAGCAGCTTGCGGTCCCGGAGTCGGTGCAGTGCCGCCGCAGCAGCAGTCGCCGCCGGTGTCAGCCCTTCGCCTGCTCGGCCTTCCGTCCCCTGACCCTGTGCTTGCGACTCTCCTACCGTCTCCTCCTCTCTCTGTCTACGGCGCTGTGTTTCCTCCCCCGGACTCGACTCCGGCTCGTCTTCCCCCTCGTTCCCCTCCTGTGTCCCCTCCTCCGTCTCCTGACCCGACTCCTCCGTCTCATGTCTGGTCTCGCCGTCCCTCCTGTGCTCGCCCTGTCTCCCCTGTCCTGCGCTCTCACCCTATGTTGTTTCGTTCCCATGCGTCTCGTCTTCCCCTCCTCCCGTCGCCTCCTCCGTCCTCCCTTCTTGTTGCGCCTCCCCCTCTGTCTGACTACCTTTGTGCCGCTCATCCTCTTGTTCGTCGGGTCCTTGCCTCTCTTGTTACTGACCCGTCTGTTCCGCTTTCGCGTCTTGACACTCTTGTCGCTGCGGTCGCTGACTTCGCCTCTACCCGGCGCCTTGACTACGCCACCGCTCTGGTTTGCGACCCTGCCTGTCCTCCGTCTGTCAGGGGTGCTTCTGCCCTTGGCAGTGACGTCCTGGAGGACCGCCAGTACGAGCTTGCTTTCCTTTCCGAGGCTGCTCCCCATCTCTGTTCCATGCTGCTAGTCCCTGAGGGTGACCCAGACTCTTTCGACATCCCGGCCCCTCGCACTTACACTGAGGCGGTCTCGGGACCTTGGGCGTCTCAGTGGATAGCTGCCATGGAGCAGGAGATGGCATCTTGGAGATCCACTGGCACCTACGTCGACGCAGTTCCCCCACCTGGGGTGAACGTAGTCGATGGTCGCTGGCTCTTCAAGGTGAAGCGCCCTCCTGGAGAGCCGCCTGTGTTCAAGGCACGCTACGTGGCTAGAGGCTTCAGTCAGCGTAAGGGGGTGGACTTCTTTCAGACTTTCGCTCCGACCCCGAAGATGACTACTCTTCGGGTGCTACTGCACGTAGCAGCTCTGCGTGACTACGAGCTTCACTCCCTCGACTTCTCCACTGCGGTTCTTCAGGGCAGTCTACACGAGCAGGTCTACCTGCGCCGCCCTCAGGGTTTCACTGGTACCTTTCCTCCTGGGACTCAGTGGCTCCTGCGGCGCCCCGTCTACGGTCTACGACAGGCTCCCCGTGAGTGGCACGACACGCTGCGTGCTACCGTTGCTGACCTGCAGTTCTTTCCGTCCTCTGCAGGCCCCTCGCTCTTCGTTCGTGCTGGCCAGTCTCCGTTCTACTTCCTTGTTTACGTAGACGACCTGGTCTTCGCCACTGCCGACAGGGACGCACTGGCCTCGGTGAAGGTAGAGCTGCTGAAGAGACACACCTGCACTGACCTAGGAGAGCTGCGCCATTACCTTGGCTTGCATATCTCCAGGGACAGAGCAGCGCGCACCATCACCCTCACTCAGTGACACTTGGTGTGCCAGTTCCTTCAGAGGTTCGGTCTTCAGTTCTCCTCCGCACAGCCCACCCCTCTGCCTGTAGACCACAGGCTCTCTGCTCCAGTTCCTGAGGAGTCAGTAGAGCTCAGTGGTCCTTACGCAGAGCTGGTGGGTTGCCTCATGTACCTGATGACATGCACTCGTCCAGATCTCGCATACCCTCTCAGCATCTTGGCTTGCTTTGTGGCCACAGGCAGACACCGACCTCAGCACTGGTCTGCTGCTAAGAGGGTTTTGCGCTATCTTGCAAGTACATCAAGCATGGGGTTAGTGCTAGGAGGGCGCAGGCCAGTGGTCCTTGCGGGGCATACAGACGCTTCTCGCAGAGCTAATGCTTTAGCCTTGGTTCAGGTGCTGTCTCGTGGCGAGCTACTCGCTCCTCGTCTGTTGCCCAGTCCAGCTGTGAGGCCGAGATCTACGCCGGTGCCATGGCGGCACAGGAGCTCCGCTGGCTGACCTTCTTGCTCACCGACTTAGGTGAGCGGCCTAGCTCCGCCCCAGTCCTGTACGTTGACAACAGGGCCATGATCCTCCCGTGTCAGGAGCCTCGACTTGAGGGCAGAGCGAAGCACATCCAGCTGCGGTACTTCCTCCTGCGTGAGCTACAGCAGCGTCGCCAGGCCCGCGTAGTACACTTGGCCTCCGGTGCCAACACAGCTGATATCTTTACGAAGGCGCTTGCGCCTAAAGATCATCAGCGGCACTGTGTACAGCTAGGTCTTGTTCCTGTTGCCTCTCACCTGCTAGGGCCTTGATTGTGTATAAACCTCTATATATATGTGTTACGTGGCCCTTTCCAGTGGTTGGACAAGTAGTGCCTCCTTGGTCTTGTTCTTGTTGTGTCTGTACTCCTTTAACTGGTCTTTTTGACCCTTGCCTCAGAAGCTGGACTAGTAGTGCCGCCCTAAGCTTCTTGTTGTCTTGTTAGGCACTGCCCCTATATCGTCTAGGGGGTGTGTCAAACATATCTAAGTATGTTAGTATAGACAAAATTGGTTTGTGTTGTAGAGGGTACAACACTCTAGGCTATATATCCATGTACACTCTCTTTCTAGTCATTATTCTGTTCTAAGACAACCTGTGTCTGACCGCCAAGAAAACAAATTCAGGGTCGTATTTCGGTATCAAGCCAGATGCAGGGCCTCAGATGCACAATGTGAAGCCCTGTTTCGCCCCTCCCTTTTGATTTTCGTGACCAAGTTCGTGGCGGGCAAGTTAGGTAATTCGCCAGCTCAGACACGTCAGTTACATCCGGCAATTTCGCACATAAACCAGCCCAACTTCTCGCACTACCTAACCTGGCGAGTCAACGCACGGAATATGGAAAGCTCGCAGTGGATTCCGTATTCCGCATTCCGTATTCTGGAATAACAACTTACCGATCAGGGCCTAATCTAAGCTTGAAATCGCAACATTACGTAACTTCGTGGCAAGTTTCCTGCCACAAGGGACGAATTTGCCCTAACTCGGTCACTGTTATCAATGCAAATGAGCGGAATCATGACGACATTAGCGAATGGGAAGTAGCCACAAGCTTTATTTGCTTGACTAAGAATTACAATGTACATGATAAACTGGGTGCGTTATCTGCTTGATGTAATTAGATACTACCAGTGAGCTGGAGCAGCCAGCCCGCTTCGCGGCTTTCCTTGAACAGGGGTCACATACGGAAAACTAACACAGCAGCTAGCGGTGGACATCCAGGTTGGGAATACTAGGTGGGGACTGTGGTCCTTCCTGAGCACCTTCACAGTGAAAACGCCGGCCTTGAACATCCCTAAGCCCGAGCCGCTGTGGAGGCTGCGATTTTGAGGATTATCAGTCGGAGAGAAAACCGGACAGCTGCGGTTGCAGATTCCAGTGGCGAAGTTCCGCGTTGGGAAAATTAATGACCCCTTGAGCCTGCCAATAAGGGGCGAAAATGGAATTGGCGCTCAGGCTATCATAGGAGCGTGGGCGCTAACATGAGGTCGTGTAGCCGATGCCCGATGATAGAACGGTCGGGAAAGCGGATGCGAACGTGGCACATCCACTCCCAATCTCGCCGCCACGTCAGCAAACGAGCTGACGTCGGATTTCCACAGCAACGCGCCGCCGCATCCAGCCGCCTTCGCTCCGCCAATGTCGTTCTTCCTGCTGTCGCCCACGTGGACGACTTCGTCGGGCCGCACGTTTAGCATGTCACATGCGGCGTGGAAAATTTCCGGACTCGGTTTTTCTGCCCGCACTTCTGCCGAAACGGCGACCGCGTCGAAACAATTCAAGCAGCCCAGCGACTCGAGAACGGACCGCAACCGCGAGTCGAAGTTGGAAACCACCGCGACTTTGATTCCCGCGCGGCGAATTGCGGCGAAGGCTTCGTGAGCGTGGGGGTCGGACAATCTCCACGCAGAGTTCGTCGCATAGTAGCCATGCAACTCCTCCGTGTAGCTGGGATTAGAGCAACCGGTTGACTCCGATATAACGTGATGCCAAAAGGGTAAAGCTTCCCCTTCGTATCGAAGCGCCCCCCGCCACGGTTTACTGTACGCGGTTTGGTATCGCCGCAGAATCTCCTCTGCTGATAACGAGACGCCGTATTTCTGGCCGACGGATTCGTACACCTTATGCTCCTGCTCCGATGTCTCGATAAGAGTGCCCATCGCGTCGACGAGCAGCGCGCGCGGCTGAAACGCCTTCGACTGCCGTTGACAGAGCCATTCCCTGGGCCACTGCGGCTGGTGCTGCCCGTCGAGCGCGCCGAGCTCGTACTGCTGCTGCTGCAGGTTACTCTCCTTAAAGAGCACCGACCAGCAAGGGATGGGAAGAGTCGGAGAACTTGCGCCGTCAGAATCAACAGGAAAACTCGTCGCTAGTTCCGGCGGCAGATGCAGATTAGCCCCGTCCTCGCCGCGTAGCCAGAAGCGCTGATGCGGATTAAATGCGTCCTCGTGAAACGGGAGCAACTCGGGAGGGTCGCCTATGCGAGGTTTAGGCGAGAGTGGCAGGAACGGCTGCGGTCGAATGGCGAACTCTTGTCCCGACGGGCTTATATCGGGAGGTGGACCTGCAGCGGGAGCTTGCGAACGGCGTCGTTTAGGTGTGATGCTGCTAGCTTGGACTTCAGTGTCGTTTGTACTAGGTATTGACGAGTGATTGTGCTGCTGGATGCGGGTTACGAGGGTGGAAGCGGAGCGAAGGACGTTAGTGGCGACAGCAGCCTGGGCTATTCGCGACGCGAGGAGCGGCAAAACTTTGTGAGCCACGACTCCAGCCATGGCTGATCGGGGAGTAGGTACTAAAGAAGTACTTTGTAAGCTGGCGATTGAATTAACTGAAAGGACGGGGAAAGGATGAGCACCAAAGCTGTTTTCCGTTGGCTCTTTCACGCGCGAAAAGGCAGGGAAGAGGATAAGACGGGCTTATGCTTCAGCAGGTTCTGAAAATGGCTGTTTTCCTGGAGAAAGGTGGACAAGATCGATGATGTTGTGAGCTTGCTGATCGATGGCTGTATGAATATCTCGGAGGCTGTTACTCTTGTCGCTGGTGTAGGAGGGGAAGGTTGAAGGAAAAGTCTGCGACAAATTTGTTCGTTGCTGGCGTTGGAAAATTGGGAGGTCTATTGTGCTGCGAACATTTCTTCAGAGAATGCGATGAACGAGATTTTGTGCGACATTTATTTTATCCAGGCGCGCCGCACTCCTTCCACGTGATGGAGCCAACCGAATCGCTCCGCATTGATCGGCTCATCCCCATCACCCAGAGAAGCTTTGCACACAAGATGGACGTCAGCGCCCGGGCGCGTCCTGCGCAAGCTTCACAAGGCGAGGCCCTGTCAGGATCCAGTCATCGTTTCATGGCCAGATGCATTTTGCGGTCAGCGTGGCCAATCGGTGTTCCGCAGTCCACGGTGGCTGCTTTGGCGAGTGAGAAAACTGACCAGTCAGCGGTTGAGGCATGTCGGCGCCCGTGTCAAATTGCCTTGCTGTCGTGGCAGCGGTGCGCCTGAAGCTGAGGGGAGAGGGAGCACCACCGCAAACGAAACGACGACCTGTGGTGTTTTCCAGCGATTGGCAACAGAAACGGATGCTTTTATGTAAGCCTCTCAGTTAAAAGCCGCACTCACATAATAGGGACTAATTCTTACCAAAAATTTGTTTCACACTCTACGTGTGAAGCAAAGCGTGATTGCACGCATGCCTGGAGTTTGTTGCTTTTCCCTCCTTGATCCGACGTCAGATTGATGCTGTCTGTTGATCCGGATTGGCACTGTCGGCAACAAGTTGAAGCATGCTTCCCAGCTCAGCGCGCGCGAACACAACGGCTGCACATGAGCCATCAAGCTGTCCGCCAAACGCACTGTTGTCGCTTCATTGGGGCGCGTCTTCGCACTGGTCCAGGGGGAACAAACAGACCAACACTGCGAGGTGAGGCACGGACCTACCACCAGTGCACCGCCCAGATGTGGCCGCTACCTTACGACATCTGAACCTGATTGGAGGCACGTGCCTGGCTGGGCATCACATTGTACTGTACAGGAGTGACGTGGTGACAGTGCACGTCTGCGACAGGAGGCTCAGGCACATTTCTGGGACCCACTCGAACTGAGTGGATGTGGTCACGTTATCCCAATCAGAAATGCATGTGATAAGATACACTGTATATTTGCAAAACATACGATACTACCATGTGGAGCATACATTTGTATTTAAACTCGCTCCATGATTAAGCGCTCATCGGATTCATATTTATTTATCAGCTTTTACAGGTTTTTAAATTCAGTTAACGTATACTTCTCATCCAATCATGTAGATGAGCTGAGTTGCTTATAAAATGGCGATACTGTTATACGTTAGATGCATAGTTTCATGTCAGAGCCATTTCTGGTGAAATGCTGGATCCATCTGCAGCGATGCTTTCCAGCCCACCACGTCAGTCCCCAGTCCATCTCCATCATCTGTGGCTGTCCATCTCCACTGTCCGTGTGGCACCAGCGAAGCATGACGTGCCCGAGTCACAAAACAGCCTCTAACATCCACATCACATGATGAGTGCCCCAGGAAGTGGGGACCTCGTCACAGACCTTCGGGATACTCGAACCGCATGTGCTTTCAACCCCACCAGCCATAAGGGGAACTTCCGTCATCCCCAGACTTCCGCCAAACCATGGCTCATGAATAAGGTTTTGCACAGAATAAACTGACGGCCAGCATTAGGTCTGGCGGCCACTCGCAGCTGTTCGGACGGAACGAACCAGCCGTATGACGTCACCTGTCGGTTTGTCATGCATTCTCCTGGCGCAACTCAATTCTAGCAGCTTTTCAGTTCAATCACACAGCAAAGGCCTGATTTCCCGTTGCGTTCCGTCTTGCGGTCTTGAATGAATAACAATTTCAGCGCCCGAATTGGGGGCAGGTCTCGTAGTTTCTTACACCTAGCCCGCAGTAATTTCACACCTGAAATTGGGCGTCAATATAATTTTTTGTTTCCACCCTGACCATTTCTGTGTGCGTAGACATTATTCCCTTGTTCCTACGGCCTAAGCGCGGCAGACTCCACGCGGACAAAAACTTTGAGCACTGCCAAAGCTGACGTCGGATTTCCTGACCCGAGAAACACTCAATCGAGAAGTAAACATTTCGTATAGAATTCCAACCTAAATTTGTTTTTCAAGGGTATCCGGATCTGGTCTTCAGGAGCTGCTTTCGGGGTGTGAATACCCTCTCGGCATCACCCCCTGCGAAAATAGTGGGTGTGAAAATACCGTAGGCGAAGTGTATTTTTCCCCCGAATCTGATTTTTTTGCGCACTGATGCGTGCGGGCAACGTCTTCCCTTCCGCCAGCATCCTCTCTTCATTTTCCACCTCCGTTCTCTCCTTCGCCTCAGTCTCACTTTTCTCGTCTCAGGCTAGAACAAGCCACACAGCTTAGATTATGAACTAGAACCACCAAACAAGCCTCACTGCACTAGAACTGCTTATGCATTCGTCGACTGTTTTGTAAAATATTGCATCTTGTGCGCCCCTTTCCCGTGTCTCCTCTCATCAACTGTTAGCCACCTCTTACCAGTTCCGTGACTTGGTTGACTCTGTTACTAGATTGCGAGGTACCAGCGCGCTGCAAACTTCCGTTTCGCTCAGTAAAAGCCGAGTTGAAGGCTGTTTCGTCTAAAGGCAGCTGCTCAGGATGCCGTCTTTCGTTGCGATAGAATCGTCCCTGGGAACCACGCGACCCGACATAGTAGTACCTTCTACCACTGGTAGTACCACTGGCCGCAATCACCAGTCCCTCTCATTCAAGCACGCGTGTTCCATCCGCCTTTCGTCGTCCCCCACTGCCAAACCCGCCGTTTTCTCGCCATCTCTGCGAAAATCCGTCGGTGACAGGCTCCGTTCTCCCCGCCGCTCGTCTTCTCCTTCCCATCTCCAACCAAGAGCGACAATAATCCTGCCATCAGACGGCGAATTTGTAACATTTTTAAGAGAAGAGAAGTCCTTCGGGGAGGCCTATGGTCCTAGTTTGCATGGGCCCGTTCATTCGACGACAAGGAATCATTCTTCTGCCCGGAAAAGTTTGACTCGCACGCGGTTGAGCCAGCAAGTGCGTCCCACGGCAATCCAGCAGCCAATCGACGCCCGCCACGTGGCTGAGAATCAGTGGCCTGACGAGCAACTAGCACCCGCGATTCCGTGGTACGCGCGGCACCTCCTACTGCCGCATCATGCGGCGGAATCTGCGGAGCGCCACGCGGCGGAATTTGCGGTCAGGCAGCTTCCAGAAGGGGTGGAAGCAGAAAGGATTGAAGGTCTTGACGGGCAGCTGAACGGGCAGGAAACTGCGGGAAAAGCGCAGCAGCAGCATCATTGGCCGGACCTGTGGCAGCCTAGCCATGGCGAAGCGCACTTAGTAGACAGCAGCGGAAAGCGGTTGCTCGAGCCGCGCGCGTTATTAGTGGACGCGTTTGGTACATTGGTGGAAACGGCGGAGGAGGAAACTATGGTGTATGCCTCTATTGGAAGCAAGTTCGGCGTGGAGATTAGTCCCGAGGAGATCGGGAGGCGGTATGAAGCGGTGTACAGGAAGCCATGGCTGCAGTCTAAGCTGAGGTAAGCACGAGAATCATGTGCCTTCTTTTCGTCTACTGAGGTTAGCTTCTTTTTGTTTATTGAGTGCCGCGTTACAGGCCACAAAAAGTTTGTTACCTGTTAAGCATGGTTTACAGGAAGCCATGGCTGCATTCCAATCTTACGAAGCATAGACGTCGCAAACAGTTTCCCCTCGCTTGCTGCAGTCCACTGGCTGCTCCAATCCCTATATCGAGACAAGTCAAATCGCGTCAGCATCCCCCCTTCCCTCTTCTGAGTGGCTCTGTTGATTCGGGTATGAGGGCGGCGCTCTACACTACTGGGATCATATCATATCCGAATCCACCATCTGCTGCAAGTTGCAGCCTGCAACCCCAGCTACACTGGAATCAAACTCCCCCTTTTTGCCAACTGCGCCAAATAACTCTCAGGTACAAGGGAGTCGCTCTTCCTTTCTGCAACCCCAGCTACATCGAGATCCCTTCCCCCTCCCCCTTTGTCAAGTGTCCCAATTTTTCTCCATTCACCCCCCTGCGTGTTCACCCAGGTATGAAGGCGACGCGCTACCCTTCTGGCATCACATCATCTCAGAATCCACCGGCTGCAACAACCCCAGTTACAACCGAACCAACCCCCCCGCCCCTTGCTCAAGTGTACCTTCTTTTCGCCCCCCTGCGTGTTCACCCAGGTATGAGGGCGACGCTCTGCCCTTCTGGCATCACATCATCTCAGAATCCACGGGCTGCAACAACCCCAGTTACACTGAGGAGTTACACGGTTACTACATCAAGAAGCACGCCTGGCGCTTCACCGACCCCAACGCCCGCGAGGCTTTCGCTGCGATCCGCCGCGCGGGGATCAAGATAGCGCTCGTGTCAAACTTTGACACGCGCCTAAGGGACCTGCTCCGTGTCTTAAACTGCTACGATTGGTTCGACGCGATCGCGGTTTCGGCTGAGGTGGAGGCGGAGAAGCCGAGCCGGGAGATTTTCCACGCGGCGTGTGACATGCTGGGGGTGCTGCCGCATGAGGCTGTGCATGTGGGGGATAGCAAGAATAAGGACGTTGCTGGGGCGAAGAGGGCGGGGTGTGGCGCGGCGTGGCTCTGGAACGAAGACGTGCATTCCTTTACCGAGGTGAGAAGGAGGGTATGGGCCGATGGTGTTAGAACAAGATGGGTGCATTCCTTTACCGAGGTGCAGCGGCGTGGCTTTGGAGCGAAGATGTGCATTCCTTTACAGAGGTGAGAGGGAGGGGTGGTGAGAGAGCAAGGGCTGGAATAGCAGCAACATGGGGGAGAAATGGGTTTTTCCCGAGGTGAGGGGGTGGGGCCGGATGGTGAACGGATGCGAGAGGAAATTGCACCACCATGGGTTTGGAATCAAGAAACACGAGTCTATCTGAGTGGAGGGTGGGGTGTTGGGATATGCCCGTCAGTTTGATTCGTTGGTGTCTCCGACATATCTTTCCCGGCCTTGGTTCTGGAATGAGGATGCACAGCACACTCTTCCAATGATGTCTGGGGATGGAGTGATGGCAGCATGAGGTCGGTAGCAGGTTGTTGAGATAATTCTGATGGGAATATATTTTTCACGGCTGCTGTCTCTCCACCGTCCTCTTCCTCCCTCTTACCCCCCGTTTGCACTTTCTCTCCCATAGTGCTAATTCGTGTTTGTGGTATCCCTAATCGACAATACCCTTAATTGTTTGTGTTTGTGGTTCTCACCATTGCCTTGTTTGCAGGTGGCACAACGGCTAGGAATCTCAGTTCAGGCATCACCACCTGAGAGTGAGTTACTTCGCATTCTCTGAGGAGCATGGTTTTCATAGGAACAAATAGTCAAAGCACATGCATGGGTTTTCTGAGCCCACTAGAATGTTTTGGGGGTGTAGCGATCATTGTATATAGGGGGAGCTGTCGTGCACTAGGATTGGACATATGGATGGTTTGTGGTGTGTACTTTTTGGGTTGTGCATGTGATAGTTTTTGTTGTGTACACTTTGGTTTGTGTATATAATTAGATGCAGATCCAGTCAAAATGACTTTTCTTCACATGAAAACAAATAATATAGGTAGGCTGAGCAATGGGGTGGTGTGAGAACATAGAGGCTATGCACATGGGAATGGTGGTACCTATCAATCACCAAACACAGCAATAATCGTGTGAGCATGTCTACCTTTTTGGAATGTAACGAGTTATCTTATATCATCCGCATGGCGTGGCAACCTGTATGCCGACCGACGTTCGTCGCCAATTAGCCAAGCAGCCGGCCGGCATCATCGTGCGAGCCCGAGCAGAGAAACGCGGATTTCGTGTTTTGCCGCGGATCCTGCGCGACTCCCTCCATCCTTCGTGCCCATTTTCCGTGGCGCCCAATGTTGATTTGAGAAATGTGGGCCGAGCCGCATCCGCGCTCCGCAACCAAATTTCATCGTAACAAATTCCTGAGGGCAGGACATAGAGCACCCACCCACCCACATTGCCAGCGAGATGTACCTGATGGCTGTGCGTGTGTCCCTCCTGCCATCGTGACTCATGAGTGACTCGTGAGTGACTCGTGACGTGAGCCGTGAGGTCGTGCATGGTGAGGTGACAGCCAAGGTATCTAGCCAGCAAATAGTCAACCCACCGCTACAGCATTCTTTCTTGACTGGAATTATGGCACGTTTCCCGTGCTATGCGCAGTCAAAGCTGCGTAGTTACTCGGAAGCTGACCTGTCGTTAGGGTTAATTCGCTAGCTGTCATCGATGGCTCCCATCCTCCTGACGCGAACATCAACTTAGTGGTAAGCTACGCTTACTCACGTATCGTGCCGCTACTACTAGATGATTGCAGTCACAGCGAGATATTGTAATGCTATCGCCGGGAGCTTATTCGGGAAGGCGTTCGCGTTGAACGCAACATATGACACTGACTCACAATAGCTACGCAACGCCGTATACCACGGACCTGCTACTAACGCAACGCAGTGTACCACGGACCTGCTAACGCACCATATGACACTGACTCACAATATATGATGTATTAACGGGTCTGATCTAGCATCCGAATCGAACAGGACCACGCTGTACCCGCCCAAAGAGTATTTGAACCGAGGAGAAAGGTCGGAGTTAGGGGCATATCGTAAGTAGGGAAAGGGACAGCAGCGGCAGCAGCAGCAGCAGCGACAGGGGGAAGAGGAAGCGCTATCGGCCGCTCCGTCTACTTCTGACCCTTGAACGGAATAGATCAGCAAACGACAAGAGAAAGCACGATGCTGACTCAGCTGCCACGTCAGCATGTAGAGAGCTGCCGCGGTGGAGACGGTTCTAGAAAAGCTCCGTCTTCTACAGGTCGCCCGATTCTCCATCGGCGTTGGAGTCCGTTTACGTTTCCGTCACGACCCCTCAGTCACCGTCAAAGTCCGTTAACTTTTCCGTCAAGTGCCATCGTTCTCCTGTCACTCTTGCTTCTCCACGACCTCTCTCCCCGTGCCTACCGCCAACCCTGCCGCTCTTTCTTCGTCGCCGCCGCCTCACAAGCCAGCGAAAATAACGACGGACCGGTGGTAACATTTTCGCTAGCATTTTCGCAATCATTGTCACGCGTCACAGTTACGGGGGAACGACCTAGCCGGATCGGAACTAGCGGCGAGGCGGATGGGGGAAATACCGAGACATCTCGAATCACAGTTGCGGGAGCCTGGCCGGCGGACTCGGGGCAGGCGCATATTAGTCCGCCGCCTGGGGGAAAAATGCCAGGCGCGGGGGTCACCCCCCCTGCGCGGAAGACTCCGCTTACGCCGACGAGTCCCTTCGCGCGGAAGAGTCCGCCTGCGGCGGGGAAAACAGTTCCCACTCCCGCGAGAGACGCAAGGGCGGCAACGGGCGGAAAGTCGGCGCGACAAGGCTCCGCCCCGAATAAGACAAGGGATGGCGACGCAGCAGCAGCTAACTCGAAGCGCGCCGCCGCCGGCGCGAGAAGGCGGTCGCCGCCGGATGCTGCTAGGAGAGCTTCGAGTCCAAGTCCTTCGAGTAACGGCCTGAGACCTCCGAGCAATAGGAGTCTAGTTTTGAGGCCTAAGACTAACGGCCTAAGACCTCCGAGCAGCAGTGGCCCGAGCAGTCGAAGGAACAGCAGCGGCCCAAGCAGTAGGAGGAACGGCGCCGTGTCTGGGAGCCCTGGTGCTAGTAGGAGCAGCAGCGGCCTAAGACCTTCAAACAGCAGCGGCCCGAGGAGCCAGAGGAGCAGCAGCCCTTCTGGGAGCGCCGGTGCTAGTAGGAGCAGCGGGGGCTCGAGACGTTCTAACGGCGGCAGCGGCTCGAGCAAGGATAGGACGGGCAGACGCACCGCGACGGGGGCTCGACCCGTGCCGCGCGTGGTTCCGCCGCCCATTCAGTTCGTGCGGCTGACGACAGCAAACAACGCGACGTGCCTGGACGGCAGGTGGGTGGCTGTTGGGGGGCAGAGTGGGTGTCTGGTGGGCGGCAAAGTGGGCGGCTGGGTGGATGGCATACTGTGTGGTTGGACGGAGAGTGAATAGCTGGTGGGCGGCAGAGTGGGTGGCTGGATAGCAGCGGCATTTTAGTAACTCACTTTGAAGCGATGGGTAAGTTACCTAGATTTATGATTGTACCACCCTCCTCCTCCCTTCCGTCCTCCCCCTTCCGCCTTCCGTCCTCCCCCTTCCGCCTTCCGTCCTCCCCTTTCCTCCTTCCGTCCTCCCCCGTCCTCCTTCCGTCCTCCCCCTTCCTCCTTCCGTCCTCCCCCTTCTTCCGGCCTCCCCCTTCTTCCTTCCGTCCTCCCCCTTCCTCCTTCCGTCCTCCCCCTTCCGCCTTCCGTCCTCCCCCTTCCTCCTTCCGTCCTCCCCCTTCCTCCTTCCGGCCTCCCCTTCCTCCTTCCGGCCTCCCCCTTCCTCCTTCCGTCCTCCCCCTTCCTCCTTCCGTCCTCCCCCTTCCTCCTTCCGTCCTCCCCCTTCCTCCTTCCGGCCTCCCCCTTCCTCCTTCCGTCCTCCCCCTTCCTCCTTCCGTCCTCCCCCTTCCTCCTTCCGTCCTCCCCCTTCCTCCTTCCGTCCTCCCCCTTCCTCCTTCCGTCCTCCCCCTTCCTCCTTCCGTCCTCCCCCTTCCTCCTTCCGTCCTCCCCCTTCCTCCTTCCGGCCTCCCCCTTCCTCCTTCCGTCCTCCCCTTCCTCCTTCCGTCCTCCCCCTTCCTCCTTCCGTCCTCCCCCTTCCTCCTTCCGTCCTCCCCCTTCCTCCTTCCGTCCTCCCCCTTCCTCCTTCCGTCCTCCCCCTTCCTCCTTCCGTCCTCCCCCTTCCTCCTTCCGTTCCCCCCATCTCCTCTTTCATCCTTTCCCTGCCAAGTAACACGTATATTGTCAATGTAAAAACCGCGTGTAATGAGTCTGCTTTTGAGTCGACTCAAAAGCATCTCCTCTCTCATCCTTTCCCTGCCCATACCTCCCGCCCCTCACTCCCCTTCACCTCCCCCCTTTCCCCTTCGCCTCCCCCCTTTCCCCTTCACCTCCCGCCTCTCTCGCCCCCTCACTACTCGCCTCCCTCTCCCCCTCACTACTCGCCTCTCTCTCCCCCTCACTGCTCGCCTCTCTCTCCCCCTCACTGCTCTCCTCTCTCTTCCCCCCACCATCCCCCTTTCTCCCCCTTCATCACAGCACCCCAGCATACTACTACCGGCCAGGATACGGACTCGGAGCGAACAGATGGCTCAACCGCTCCCTCCTCTCCTCCCCCGCGCTCCCCTCCTCCCTGATCTCCTGCTGTCGGTTCCCTTCCATCCATGCCGCCCCCTGGCATACTACTACCGGCCAGGATACGGACTCGGAGCGAACAGATGGCTCAACCGCTCCCTCCTCTCCTCCCCCGCGCTCCCCTCCTCCCTGATCTCCTGCTGTCGGTTCCCTTCCATCCATGCCGCCCCCTGGCATACTACTACCGGCCAGGATACGGACTCGGAGCGAACAGATGGCTCAACCGCTCCCTCCTCTCCTCCCCCGCGCTCCCCTCCTCCCTGATCTCCTGCTGTCGGTTCCCTTCCATCCATGCCGCCCCCTGGCATACTACTACCGGCCAGGATACGGACTCGGAACGAACAGATGGCTTATATCCCCCGCCTTCCCCCCCTTCTCTCCTCCCTCCCTCATTCCCTCTTCCCTCCTTGCCTCCCTCCTCGCCTCCCTCCTCGCCTCCCTCCCACATTCCCTGTGGTCTCTTCCCCTTCACCACAGCCCCCCGGCATACTACTACCGGCCGGGATACGGGATCGGAACGAACAGATGGCTGATCTACCTTATGGTGAGTACAAGCTGGCATGGTAAGAGGTGTCTCGTTATAAGTTTTGAGGCGCCTCAAAATGGTAAGAGGTGTCTCGATATAAGTTTTGAGGCGCCTCAAAATGGTAAGAGGTGTCTCGTTATAAGTTTTGAGGCACCTCAAAACTAGACTCCTATCACGCGGATTTTGAGGCACCTCAAAATGGTAAGAGGTGTCTCGTTATAAGACTCAGCACCGCTGGCTAGGATACGAAATCGGAACGAGCGGATGGCTCATATAACCCCATGGTGAGTACAAGCAAGCACATCAAATTTCAATGATTTTGGAATCGATAGGCAAGAGAGATCCACCAGAAACTGTGCCTAGAAGAAATGTGTGTTTCGACATATATATCTCACATGATGTTATTCACTGTGCCTATCGTTTACGTCTTTCTCCCTCCCTTACCCGCATTCCCATCACCCAGCGCGGTCGCTCGTGTCTCTCCCCCAGCCAGTGCCGCTTGAGCGCGCTTTTGAGTGGGGGACAGTCTGGGCGGGTGAGACTGCCAGTACACGGGCAGCACCCAAAAGCCGCGTGAGCGCGCTGACACGAGCTCACCCCTCTCTGTAGCCACCTGCAGAAAGACACCCAGAACAGACACGAGCTCCCCCAGCCAGTGCCGACACCCACCCATCCCAACGCTCCTCCCTTCCCCTACTCCCCTTCACCCCTGCCCCCTTCTCCAACTCCCAGGCCGGTCGCTGGTGTCTGTCCCCCAGCCAGTGCCGCCTGAGAGCGGATTCAGAGCAGGGGTCAACCAAGTACTGGCGTGGCACGTACAGTCGTCAAACCCTTCCTCCCCTTCCCTCCCATCCCTCCCGCTCTCTCCCTTCCCTGTAGGGCGGTCGCTGGTGTCTGTCCCCCAGCCAGTGCCGCCTGAGAGCGGATTCAGAGCTGGGGTCAACCAAGTACTGGCCCAAACCGGGGGATCCGGGCTTCGAAAATACAGTGAGTGCTGCTGTCTTTCTGCTCTTGGGATGCAAATCTCTTCTCAATCAGAGCTGGGGTGAACCAAGTGCTAGCCCAAGCTGGGGGATCCGGGCTTAAAAAATATAGTTAGTGCTAATCGTTTGTTGCTGGATTATGCAAAACCTCTTCTCAACCAGAGCTGGGGTGGGCTAAGCCCTGGGCCAAACCAGGGGATCTGGGATTTGAAAACGGCGTGAGTGTGTGTCTGCTCCTGGAATGCGGGCCTCTTCTCAACTCGACGTCAACCAAGAAGAGGCTCTTGGAGTACTGGCCCGGGCTTCGAAAATACAGTGAGCGCTGCTGTCTTTCTGCTCTTGGGATGTGACCGCAGCTCCGGATCCGGGATTTGAAAACAGCGTGAAGGTGTGTCTGCTCTTGGAATGTGACTCTTTTCGCAACTAGAGCTGGGGTCAACCAAGTGCTGGCCCAAGCTGGGGGATCCGGGCTTTGAAAACACAGTGAGTGCTGTCGTTTTACTGTTGGAATATGCGCATGTCTTAACCTATTGCATACACATCAATAGAAACTTTATTCAATCTTATGTACCATCCTTTACCCCTCAAGTTCCCCCGATCTGATTGCTTATACGGGAATGGGTTCTGGGGATGCTGAGCAGAGAATCAAAGGAATATCCGCTGTTCTGTTTTACTCATGGAACACTGTAGTTGCCCCCAATCAGATTGCTAATATGGGAGCGGGGTTCCAGGGCATGCTGAGCGGTGACTCTACCGAAAATCCGCTATTCTACTCGTGGAACACTGTGGTTGTGCTGTACTGCGATGGGGTGCACGTGCTGTACTGTACTGTGCTGCATTGTACTGTACAACCCTAAAACGTTGAGTCTCCCTCCCTCCCCCAATCAGATTGCTAATATGGGAGCTGGGTTCCAGGGGATGCTGAGCGGCGACTCTACCGAAAATCCGCTATTCTACTCGTGGAACACTGTGGTTGTGCTGTACTGCGACGGGGGCGTGTTCGCTGGCGTGAAAGGGAAAGCATTTTACGACCACACGGACCCGTACTACCTCTCTGGTCGACCGATATTGAATGCAGTATTGGGAGGTGCGTTAATCCATGTACGCCACGGAGGCCGCAATGTACATCACGTTCCAATTTTGGCCGCGGGTTTTAAAGCCCAAGTCTCAAGATGCAGGGGCTTTCAAGTCTCAGAGGGTTGAAAGTAGGTAGGTGAGTTTTTTGCGATTTGTGATTGGAGGGTGGTTTTTCGTGCACCAATCAAAACATCCCCAACTCTCACCTACCACCAAGCAAGTCTCTGAGACTTGCTTGGCCTTGCAACTTGGGACTCGGGCTTTAACACAATGTACATTTCCCTGGTCCCGCAATGTACACTGCCGGAAACAGAGGCTGCTTTATGTCTGCCACGTTTCTGGAATCTGGGCTAGAAACCATACCATTTGACAGTTGCTGTCAACTCACCATCTGAGCTCATACAATAGAGCATACCGCACACAAAACCACCACACCACACCACACCACACCACACCACACCACACCATACCACACCATCTGGTCTGGTAGCCATACCATTTCACAGTTGCTGTTAACTCACCATCTGAGTTTATACAACATAGAGCATACCACTCACCACACCACACCACCTTCCAATAAAAGTTGAATTGGTTTTTGAGAATTCTCAAAACCAATTCAACTCACCATCTGAGCTTATACAACATAGAACATACCACACACCAGACCACCACACTAACCAATATAACAGGCTCATTACAGCACACATACCACTTAGCCCATCGCCTCCCCGCTTCCCCCTCCCCCCTCCCCCCTCCCCCCTCCCCCCCTCCCCCCCATCTCTATCGTACCTCCCAGATGGCAACTCCAAGCGTATGAAGCAGGCGGGTTCTGTCCTCCTTACAGGCTGCTCCGCCAGCGCTTAAGCAATCTCCGTGGCATGCCTTCCGATACTGAGCTGTACTCTTCTTTCTATTCCCTCCGCTTCTCCCCATGTATATATCCCCTCCAGATCTCAACTCCAAGGATATGTTGAAGCAGGCGAATTCTGTCCCCCTTACAAGCTGCTCTGCTGGTTCTCCCGTTGCCCCTCCTCTCCCCCCTTCCTCCCTCCACCCTATATCGTTTTCTGTTTCAGATCTCAACTCCAAGGGTATGAAGCAGGCGGATTCTGTACTCCTTACAGGCTGCTCCGCTGGCGCTATAGCGGTGTCCATGGCATGCGATGCCATGGCGCAGTTCCACTTCCCTCGCACGGCCAAAGTCAAATGCCTCATGGACGCTGGCTTCTTCATGGGTATGTATGCATGGATGCTTCTGGGTATGTGTGCATGCCTACAGTCATTACATGTGCATGGTTATGGCTATGGGAGTGTTGGCTTCTGCACATGGCGAAAACGCGTATGGTTATGGGTATGGGAGTGTTGGCTTCTGCACATGGCTGCTGCTGCTGATGATGGTGGTGATTTGAGCATTCCCTCTTTCCTCCCTTCTTTCTACCCCCTCCCCTCCCCCACCCACGCCCCCAGACACCCCAGACATCAGCAAGCAGTGGAGCTTTAGGGGCATTGTGCAGCGCATGTTCCGATTCCACTCCATGACTGCTGCTGCAGACGATGACTGTCGCACCGGTAAGTAACTTGCTCTAGACTGGTGAGTATACTAGCTTTACGTTTCAATTCCACTCCACGACTGCTGTTGCTGACGACGACTGTAGCACCGGTACGTTTTAGACATTTTGCCTTCCCTGCTTCCCTTGATCTCCACATACCATACGCCCCTTCAGCAGAATACTGTTCCTTTCCACCTCCCTCTCGTTTTCCCGTTCTCTTCTGATTCCTGTGCTCCTGTAAACAGCTTTCTGGGGAAGCAAGGAGTTGTGGCGCTGCTTCTTCCCACAGTACAACCTCCAATATGTATCGACACCCATGTTCATTGTGCAAAGCACTTATGATAAAGTTGGAGCGGGTATTTCATTCTCCCCGCCTCGACTCCCAGACAAGAATACACTCGACAGGTGCATGACTCCCGGGCTCAATAGTGTCTGCTCCGCTCCTGTGCTACATGCCTTGGAGCAATATCGGCATACGCTACGTACAGCGATAAACGTCGTGGTTGCATCGGCTAAAGCAGCTCATAGGAGCAAGTCTGCTTTTATTGTGACGGATGATGTACATTGCATGGCCGCATATCCGGATTGGAATAAACGGGTGGGGCGGAATGGGATGACCCTAGCTATGGCTATAAAACGCTGGTGGACATTGCCGTAGCACCTAATGTAATGTACTAATGCTGATTGTAACTTATATTGTATTCATTACTGATCAACAGGAAACTTGTAAGTTGGCCACTTGGTGTGCAAGTAGAAAGCACATGGAAAACTGGTTTTGGGAAATGGTGGTTGTAAATGATGTGATCTATAATCCGTACACACTGAAGATGGGAGTCTCCCAGGTTTGCAGTATCGAGGATTTGTTGAACGTAGGTCGTATTTCTGCGATCGCGGAACAAACAGCTCTTGAAATCAAGATGCAGGAGCAAAATCCAGGAGATTGTCAAAAAGAGCAGCTGCAAACGAGCAGCTATCGTTCGGGATTGTCATCTTCACCTGACAGCCACGAGATTCGCTCACACTCGTTATCGTGCCTACAGAATTGCGCCCCAAGGATGCCAGGAATAGGTCTTCAATCCATCAATCCCTGCCAAAACCATTGGCTCGGCAACTTCGGTGGGGAATACAGTGCTGCAGGGGTCAGGTTTGGGGAAATAATTGCGGGCTGACCCTCGATCCGAAGCAAAATCTCGCGTTTTCGATAGGTGCTCTGATGTAATCTGCACTTGCCTTTTTTGCCTGCAGAACGCAGCCAGTGGGAATTGGCAGTAGTGCCGCTGGGAGAAAAATCCAATCCGAGAGGAAGGAGAAAAGCAGGAGGGGAGCAAGAAAGAAAGAAAGCAAGCTAGTGGATTCCAGCTCTAGTAAGGGAGCTCAGACTGAGTTCTCTGCTTGCTGCTCTACTAGTTTCCACAATTCTGGTCTACAGTGAGCTTTTGAGCCGACTCTATCGCATTTCTGGTCTACAGTGATGGATGCGAACGTTTCTTTTCCCTGGCACTCAGAATGGTGGTTTCACCGCCGTCGCTCTAGTCGTCAAGCTTCTCCGTCTGTCGCACGGAATCGCCGAGCGACTATCCTTATCCTGCTTCTAGCCCTCACTGTCGCACGTCTTCGCCCGCTCTGCGTGTGCGACGCTGCCAGCTACGACCTCCGTGAATTCAGGGACGATGTGGACAAAAATCAGAATCAAATCTTCTTCACGCCTCGAGCAGGTTTCGCGTCCGACATTTCCAAGGAGCGTGAACAAGAAGTCAAGATTCAGGAGAAAATCCAGGAGATTTCAGCAGCAACGGATGGCACCATAGGTGGAAATCTGGCAGAGTCTTTAACGAGGTGGGGAGGTGAGGGGAGGCCAGGCGAAGACAGCCGGGGAGAGGGAGGAGGGTGGGGAAGGAAGGTTCCTGACATGGCTGGTGTTGACGGCTTTGTCAATGGCATTAGAGAGGTGGGAAAGTCAGACAGGAGATCAATACATGGCAGTACAGAGGAGGTCAATGACGACTACGGCAGGCTTCGTCTGGAGATGGCTGGTGGTGGCAGCTTTGGAGTTGGAGAGGTGGAAGAGCCAGGCGGGAGATCAAGACATGGCGGTACAGAGGAGATGAATGTCGGCAACGGCATGCTTCGTCCGGATATGGCGTCGGCTGGTGTTGGCGGCATTGGCGTTGGAGAGGTGGAAAGGCCAGGCGGGAGATCCAGGCATGGGAGTACGGAAGAGGTCAATGCCGATCATGGCGGGCTTCTCCCAGAGACGGAAATTCTCACAGTCTGCACCCCACAAGGTGAGACCTCGAGATTTCCCCTTCCAAGATTTGTTCTGGAGTTACATGTAGAATTACATTACTCATTTCGAATTACCCCCCCCTAAAGGCTTGTCTCAAGCGCTGCATCTCCACCGCATCTCACCGCATCCCACTCCGTTTCTTTCTTTTTCTGACTCACTTTCAACCCATCAAACGCATCCCCCCCCTCTGCATCCCACTGCATCGCACGCAACCCATCTCACCGCATTGCACCCCTCCCTATCTGCACTTACTGCCAGGTCGTGCTCGAGTGCGCATCTCCCCTACCCGCATGAGGCGGACATGGAGAGAATGGAATGCCATTGAAATGCGTTCTTCAACCCCATCCCACCAGACCGCACTGCACCCCACCCCACCCCCACCCCCACCCCATCCCACCCCTTCCTGTTCCGTTCTGTGTCCCATCCCAGGCCATGCTCGAGTGCGCATCTCCCCAACCCGTATGGGCCAGACGTGGAGAGGATGTGGCTCCTCTCTAGGATGTGTCCTTCTTCAACCCCATCCCAACCCATTGCACTCCTCCGCATCTGTTCCTATTGCCAGGCCATGCTCGAGTGCGCATCTCCCCAACCCGTATGGGCCAGACGTGGAGAGGATGTGGCTCCTCTCTAGGATGTGTCCTTCTTCAACCCCATCCCAACCCATTGCACTCCTCCGCATCTGTTCCTATTGCCAGGCCATGCTCGAGTGCGCATCTCCCCAACCCGTATGGGCCAGACGAGGAGAGGATGTGGCTCCTCTCTAGGATGTGTCCTTCTTCAACCCCATCCCACCCCATTTCACTCCTCCGCATCTGTTCCTATTGCCAGGCCATGCTCGAGTGCGCATCTCCCCAACCCGTATGGGCCAGACGAGGAGAGGATGTGGCTCCTCTCTAGGATGTGTCCTTCTTCAACCCCATCCCACCCCATTGCACTCCTCCGCATCTGTTCCTATTGCCAGGCCATGCTCGAGTGCGCATCTCCCCAACCCGTATGGGCCAGACGAGGAGAGGATGTGGCTCCTCTCTAGGATGTGTCCTTCTTCAACCCCATCCCACCCCATTGCACTCCTCCGCATCTGTTCCTATTGCCAGGCCATGCTCGAGTGCGCATCTCCCCAACCCGTATGGGCCAGACGAGGAGAGGATGTGGCTCCTCTCTAGGATGTGTCCTTCTTCAACCCCATCCCACCCCATTGCACTCCTCCGCATCTGTTCCTATTGCCAGGCCATGCTCGAGTGCGCATCTCCCCAACCCGTATGGGCCAGACGAGGAGAGGATGTGGCTCCTCTCTAGGATGTGTCCTTCTTCAACCCCATCCCACCCCATTGCACTCCTCCGCATCTGTTCCTATTGCCAGGCCATGCTCGAGTGCGCATCTCCCCAACCCGCATGGGGCAGACGTGGAGAGGATGTGGCTCCTCTCTAGGATGTGTCCTTCTTCAACCCCATCCCTTCCCATTGCACTCCTCCGCATCTGTTCCTATTGCCAGGCCATGCTCGAGTGCGCATCTCCCCAACCCGTATGGGCCAGACGTGGAGAGGATGTGGCTCCTCTCTAGGATGTGTCCTTCTTCAACCCCATCCCACCCCATTGCACTCCTCCGCATCTGTTCCTATTGCCAGGCCATGCTCGAGTGCGCATCTCCCCAACCCGCATGGGGCAGACGTGGAGAGGATGTGGCTCCTCTCTAGGATGTGTCCTTCTTCAACCCCATCCCTTCCCATTGCACTCCTCCGCATCTGTTCCTATTGCCAGGCCATGCTCGAGTGCGCATCTCCCCAACCCGTATGGGCCAGACGTGGAGAGGATGTGGCTCCTCTCTAGGATGTGTCCTTCTTCAACCCCATCCCACCCCATTGCACTCCTCCGCATCTGTTCCTATTGCCAGGCCATGCTCGAGTGCGCATCTCCCCAACCCGCATGGGGCAGACGTGGAGAGGATGTGGCTCCTCTCTAGGATGTGTCCTTCTTCAACCCCATCCCTTCCCATTGCACTCCTCCGCATCTGTTCCTATTGCCAGGCCATGCTCGAGTGCGCATCTCCCCAACCCGTATGGGCCAGACGAGGAGAGGATGTGGCTCCTCTCTAGGATGTGTCCTTCTTCAACCCCATCCCACCCCATTTCACTCCTCCGCATCTGTTCCTATTGCCAGGCCATGCTCGAGTGCGCATCTCCCCAACCCGTATGGGCCAGACGAGGAGAGGATGTGGCTCCTCTCTAGGATGTGTCCTTCTTCAACCCCATCCCACCCCATTGCACTCCTCCGCATCTGTTCCTATTGCCAGGCCATGCTCGAGTGCGCATCTCCCCAACCCGTATGGGCCAGACGAGGAGAGGATGTGGCTCCTCTCTAGGATGTGTCCTTCTTCAACCCCATCCCACCCCATTTCACTCCTCCGCATCTGTTCCTATTGCCAGGCCATGCTCGAGTGCGCATCTCCCCAACCCGTATGGGCCAGACGAGGAGAGGATGTGGCTCCTCTCTAGGATGTGTCCTTCTTCAACCCCATCCCACCCCATTGCACTCCTCCGCATCTGTTCCTATTGCCAGGCCATGCTCGAGTGCGCATCTCCCCAACCCGTATGGGCCAGACGAGGAGAGGATGTGGCTCCTCTCTAGGATGTGTCCTTCTTCAACCCCATCCCACCCCATTGCACTCCTCCGCATCTGTTCCTATTGCCAGGCCATGCTCGAGTGCGCATCTCCCCAACCCGTATGGGCCAGACGAGGAGAGGATGTGGCTCCTCTCTAGGATGTGTCCTTCTTCAACCCCATCCCACCCCATTGCACTCCTCCGCATCTGTTCCTATTGCCAGGCCATGCTCGAGTGCGCATCTCCCCAACCCGCATGGGGCAGACGTGGAGAGGATGTGGCTCCTCTCTAGGATGTGTCCTTCTTCAACCCCATCCCTTCCCATTGCACTCCTCCGCATCTGTTCCTATTGCCAGGCCATGCTCGAGTGCGCATCTCCCCAACCCGTATGGGCCAGACGTGGAGAGGATGTGGCTCCTCTCTAGGATGTGTCCTTCTTCAACCCCATCCCACCCCATTGCACTCCTCCGCATCTGTTCCTATTGCCAGGCCATGCTCGAGTGCGCATCTCCCCAACCCGCATGGGGCAGACGTGGAGAGGATGTGGCTCCTCTCTAGGATGTGTCCTTCTTCAACCCCATCCCTTCCCATTGCACTCCTCCGCATCTGTTCCTATTGCCAGGCCATGCTCGAGTGCGCATCTCCCCAACCCGTATGGGCCAGACGTGGAGAGGATGTGGCTCCTCTCTAGGATGTGTCCTTCTTCAACCCCATCCCACCCCATTGCACTCCTCCGCATCTGTTCCTATTGCCAGGCCATGCTCGAGTGCGCATCTCCCCAACCCGCATGGGGCAGACGTGGAGAGGATGTGGCTCCTCTCTAGGATGTGTCCTTCTTCAACCCCATCCCTTCCCATTGCACTCCTCCGCATCTGTTCCTATTGCCAGGCCATGCTCGAGTGCGCATCTCCCCAACCCGTATGGGCCAGACGAGGAGAGGATGTGGCTCCTCTCTAGGATGTGTCCTTCTTCAACCCCATCCCACCCCATTTCACTCCTCCGCATCTGTTCCTATTGCCAGGCCATGCTCGAGTGCGCATCTCCCCAACCCGTATGGGCCAGACGAGGAGAGGATGTGGCTCCTCTCTAGGATGTGTCCTTCTTCAACCCCATCCCACCCCATTGCACTCCTCCGCATCTGTTCCTATTGCCAGGCCATGCTCGAGTGCGCATCTCCCCAACCCGTATGGGCCAGACGAGGAGAGGATGTGGCTCCTCTCTAGGATGTGTCCTTCTTCAACCCCATCCCACCCCATTTCACTCCTCCGCATCTGTTCCTATTGCCAGGCCATGCTCGAGTGCGCATCTCCCCAACCCGTATGGGCCAGACGAGGAGAGGATGTGGCTCCTCTCTAGGATGTGTCCTTCTTCAACCCCATCCCACCCCATTTCACTCCTCCGCATCTGTTCCTATTGCCAGGCCATGCTCGAGTGCGCATCTCCCCAACCCGTATGGGCCAGACGAGGAGAGGATGTGGCTCCTCTCTAGGATGTGTCCTTCTTCAACCCCATCCCACCCCATTGCACTCCTCCGCATCTGTTCCTATTGCCAGGCCATGCTCGAGTGCGCATCTCCCCAACCCGTATGGGCCAGACGAGGAGAGGATGTGGCTCCTCTCTAGGATGTGTCCTTCTTCAACCCCATCCCACCCCATTGCACTCCTCCGCATCTGTTCCTATTGCCAGGCCATGCTCGAGTGCGCATCTCCCCAACCCGTATGGGCCAGACGAGGAGAGGATGTGGCTCCTCTCTAGGATGTGTCCTTCTTCAACCCCATCCCACCCCATTGCACTCCTCCGCATCTGTTCCTATTGCCAGGCCATGCTCGAGTGCGCATCTCCCCAACCCGTATGGGCCAGACGAGGAGAGGATGTGGCTCCTCTCTAGGATGTGTCCTTCTTCAACCCCATCCCACCCCATTGCACTCCTCCGCATCTGTTCCTATTGCCAGGCCATGCTCGAGTGCGCATCTCCCCAACCCGCATGGGGCAGACGTGGAGAGGATGTGGCTCCTCTCTAGGATGTGTCCTTCTTCAACCCCATCCCTTCCCATTGCACTCCTCCGCATCTGTTCCTATTGCCAGGCCATGCTCGAGTGCGCATCTCCCCAACCCGTATGGGCCAGACGTGGAGAGGATGTGGCTCCTCTCTAGGATGTGTCCTTCTTCAACCCCATCCCACCCCATTGCACTCCTCCGCATCTGTTCCTATTGCCAGGCCATGCTCGAGTGCGCATCTCCCCAACCCGCATGGGGCAGACGTGGAGAGGATGTGGCTCCTCTCTAGGATGTGTCCTTCTTCAACCCCATCCCTTCCCATTGCACTCCTCCGCATCTGTTCCTATTGCCAGGCCATGCTCGAGTGCGCATCTCCCCAACCCGTATGGGCCAGACGTGGAGAGGATGTGGCTCCTCTCTAGGATGTGTCCTTCTTCAACCCCATCCCACCCCATTGCACTCCTCCGCATCTGTTCCTATTGCCAGGCCATGCTCGAGTGCGCATCTCCCCAACCCGCATGGGGCAGACGTGGAGAGGATGTGGCTCCTCTCTAGGATGTGTCCTTCTTCAACCCCATCCCTTCCCATTGCACTCCTCCGCATCTGTTCCTATTGCCAGGCCATGCTCGAGTGCGCATCTCCCCAACCCGTATGGGCCAGACGAGGAGAGGATGTGGCTCCTCTCTAGGATGTGTCCTTCTTCAACCCCATCCCACCCCATTTCACTCCTCCGCATCTGTTCCTATTGCCAGGCCATGCTCGAGTGCGCATCTCCCCAACCCGTATGGGCCAGACGAGGAGAGGATGTGGCTCCTCTCTAGGATGTGTCCTTCTTCAACCCCATCCCACCCCATTGCACTCCTCCGCATCTGTTCCTATTGCCAGGCCATGCTCGAGTGCGCATCTCCCCAACCCGTATGGGCCAGACGAGGAGAGGATGTGGCTCCTCTCTAGGATGTGTCCTTCTTCAACCCCATCCCACCCCATTGCACTCCTCCGCATCTGTTCCTATTGCCAGGCCATGCTCGAGTGCGCATCTCCCCAACCCGTATGGGCCAGACGAGGAGAGGATGTGGCTCCTCTCTAGGATGTGTCCTTCTTCAACCCCATCCCACCCCATTTCACTCCTCCGCATCTGTTCCTATTGCCAGGCCATGCTCGAGTGCGCATCTCCCCAACCCGTATGGGCCAGACGAGGAGAGGATGTGGCTCCTCTCTAGGATGTGTCCTTCTTCAACCCCATCCCAACCCATTGCACTCCTCCGCATCTGTTCCTATTGCCAGGCCATGCTCGAGTGCGCATCTCCCCAACCCGTATGGGCCAGACGAGGAGAGGATGTGGCTCCTCTCTAGGATGTGTCCTTCTTCAACCCCATCCCACCCCATTTCACTCCTCCGCATCTGTTCCTATTGCCAGGCCATGCTCGAGTGCGCATCTCCCCAACCCGTATGGGCCAGACGAGGAGAGGATGTGGCTCCTCTCTAGGATGTGTCCTTCTTCAACCCCATCCCACCCCATTGCACTCCTCCGCATCTGTTCCTATTGCCAGGCCATGCTCGAGTGCGCATCTCCCCAACCCGTATGGGCCAGACGAGGAGAGGATGTGGCTCCTCTCTAGGATGTGTCCTTCTTCAACCCCATCCCACCCCATTGCACTCCTCCGCATCTGTTCCTATTGCCAGGCCATGCTCGAGTGCGCATCTCCCCAACCCGTATGGGCCAGACGAGGAGAGGATGTGGCTCCTCTCTAGGATGTGTCCTTCTTCAACCCCATCCCACCCCATTGCACTCCTCCGCATCTGTTCCTATTGCCAGGCCATGCTCGAGTGCGCATCTCCCCAACCCGCATGGGGCAGACGTGGAGAGGATGTGGCTCCTCTCTAGGATGTGTCCTTCTTCAACCCCATCCCTTCCCATTGCACTCCTCCGCATCTGTTCCTATTGCCAGGCCATGCTCGAGTGCGCATCTCCCCAACCCGTATGGGCCAGACGTGGAGAGGATGTGGCTCCTCTCTAGGATGTGTCCTTCTTCAACCCCATCCCACCCCATTGCACTCCTCCGCATCTGTTCCTATTGCCAGGCCATGCTCGAGTGCGCATCTCCCCAACCCGTATGGGCCAGACGAGGAGAGGATGTGGCTCCTCTCTAGGATGTGTCCTTCTTCAACCCCATCCCACCCCATTGCACTCCTCCGCATCTGTTCCTATTGCCAGGCCATGCTCGAGTGCGCATCTCCCCAACCCGCATGGGGCAGACGTGGAGAGGATGTGGCTCCTCTCTAGGATGTGTCCTTCTTCAACCCCATCCCTTCCCATTGCACTCCTCCGCATCTGTTCCTATTGCCAGGCCATGCTCGAGTGCGCATCTCCCCAACCCGTATGGGCCAGACGTGGAGAGGATGTGGCTCCTCTCTAGGATGTGTCCTTCTTCAACCCCATCCCACCCCATTGCACTCCTCCGCATCTGTTCCTATTGCCAGGCCATGCTCGAGTGCGCATCTCCCCAACCCGCATGGGGCAGACGTGGAGAGGATGTGGCTCCTCTCTAGGATGTGTCCTTCTTCAACCCCATCCCTTCCCATTGCACTCCTCCGCATCTGTTCCTATTGCCAGGCCATGCTCGAGTGCGCATCTCCCCAACCCGTATGGGCCAGACGTGGAGAGGATGTGGCTCCTCTCTAGGATGTGTCCTTCTTCAACCCCATCCCTTCCCATTGCACTCCTCCGCATCTGTTCCTATTGCCAGGCCATGCTCGAGTGCGCATCTCCCCAACCCGTATGGGCCAGACGTGGAGAGGATGTGGCTCCTCTCTAGGATGTGTCCTTCTTCAACCCCATCCCTTCCCATTGCACTCCTCCGCATCTGTTCCTATTGCCAGGCCATGCTCAAGTGCGCATCTCCCCTACCCGCATGGGGCAGACGTGGAGAGGATGGGGCACCTCTCTGGGATGGTGAGTATGGGGGATGGGTCATTTCTTTGGGATGGTGAGGAAGCGAGCATGGGCCACGTGGCGTTGTGGGGGATGGCCGAGGGTACTGGAGGCATATGGGGCAGACGTGGAGAGGATGGGCGGGGTGCGTCTCCCTCTCATACTCTCTACCCCAGTTCCGCCAACTACAACGGCAAGCTCCGACCCAGCAGACCAGCTCACCCACCTGCTCAGCCTCCTCTGCCGCCCCTTCAAGGGCCTTGGACTCAACCTTTCTCTTCCATTCCTTCCCTCATAGCTTCGTGCTTCACCCACATATCCCCCTGATCCCAATCCACCAGGTTTTCCATCTGCATTGGCAAGCTCTCAGCAGACCAGCTCACCCGCCTTCCCTCCTCCACCCTTCCATCCCCCCAACATACCCTCCAATCTACCAGGTTTGCCAACTACATAGGCAAGCTCCCCCCAGACCAACTCACCCACCTATTGGACCTGCTCTTCCACCCCTCCAAGGGCCTTGGGCTCAACCTCGCCCGGTACCTCATCGGGGGCAGCTTCAACCCCCTCCTCAGCCCGCAGTTTCTCACCGAAGCCTGCGAAGCCATGGCCATCCCTGGTTACAGGGTTACCGCATCCGGGCCGTACGATTGGTCGGCGGATTCGCGGCAAAGGAGGGTATTGGCTGGAGCGATCGCGCGGGGGGTGGACGAGGTGGAAGCGGTGGCTTACTCCCCCCCCTGGTGGATGACTGTTAGCGGGGACACCGCAGGGCTAAGTGTCGGTAAGACTAATCTAAAAAAAGGGTATTACTTAGCGTATGCTGGGTATTTAGCGGATGTGGTCGCGCATTTTCGGGAGCAGTGGAATGTGACGTTTTCAACTCTGAATCCGGCCAATGAGGCGATGGAAGGGTGGTGGGTTCGTGGTAACCGGCAGGAGGGGTGTAACTTCAACGCTACGGAACTCAACATGCTTGTAGCGCATGTTGTGGGGACGCTTAAAACGAGACAGATGCTGGACCGAACCGGAGTTGCTGGTTTCGACAGTTTTGCGGGACGTACATTTCAAAACTGGGAGGAATTTTCACCTTTGGTGAAATCCGCATTATCACGTATCAATGTGCACGGGTATGTCCCTCCTCCGAAAAACGGCACAGACGCACGTGCTTATATTGAAGGGAAGTTCGGTCCTTTGCGCAAAAGGGCCGAGGCTTTGGGGAAGGAGGTGTGGGTGTCTGAGATGGGCCCTCTTTTTGTAACGGGTGACGACATGGCGGTAACCGCATTCATTGCACGGTGCATTATACAGTCTGTAAACATACTGGGAGCATCCGCATGGGTGTTTTGGCAAGCAATTAACAAGGAGTCGGAAGCCGACCCATCCGCCCTCAATTGGGGGCTATTCACCATCCCTTATAACCGAATCAACAACTCCACCGCCCCGCCGTTACGCGTTACACTCTCAAGAAAATACTACATGTTGCAACAGTTCATTCAGGGTGCTCCTAAGGGGAGTTTGCCGCTCAACATCGAGGCGGCCAATGGGTGTCATCATAGCATAGCCGCTTTTTTCCATCCAAGACGGCATCTTCTGTCAGTATTCATCGTGAATCAAGATGTTGCTGAGTACAACGTGTCGGTTTCCATATCCTCTTTTGGAGTGTTCAACCGGGCTATTTCGGCTACTATTGAGGTGAACAGGACGTCTTATAACGAGGCAGGGAGCCGTATCTCGTCAGCGAACTATGAGGTGGTGCCGTCATCTCTTCGTGTAGTGGCACCAGGAAACAGTGTAACATCTGTACTGGTTTCCAATGTAGACGCCCTAGACTGATTGTCTGCTCTAATACCATAACTCTTGCTTGCTTTTTAATAGAAGCTCTTGTCTTGACAGGCAGCCTTCTGCGCCAGCATGAATGTTTCTTCCCTCTTCTCTTAGATTTTTGTGTACACGTGCTGATTCAAAGCGACAGTTATAAGTAGACCCACGCATCCAATGGCCAATGCAATAAACTCAAATTTAACCGGACATGGTCAGTACTGTACAAAACACCCCACCCACTACCAATATTACACCCGCCTGTGCAATTTAGCCGCAACAGCTGCACCATAGTACCACTCGCTAATAGCCCAAGGCAGGTTCTTCCCAGGCCACTGGGGCGAAACTACACTCTGCCATGTAGGATCTCCCACCATACAATGTGATTTTGTTTGATAAATAAACGAAGTAAATGCGGCACCCCTGCGCTGCGCACTCCGCACCACTTCTTGCACTGTACCCATAACGCGGGTTGCGTAACTGCCAATAACGCCTCGTTGTTGCGAAGTACACTCCGATAATCCCGAAGAATAATAGCAGTCCATAAGCGGGTGCGTGCTGGGTCGACTCGTCCCGATAAGAGTCATCGAGATGGCCTTATAGTCAATGTTACTATTGAGGATGAATGTAGGTGTGCTGACAAAGTGTAGGTTGTATTCGGGGAAGGTACATTTCCACTGCTGCCTGGATCCTCTGAAGGCTGTACGGGGGCGCAGGAAAAGACGAGGGGAACGAGAGGGAGGATTGCGGAATGAAAATTGTCACAGCCACCCCCCTTCACACTCGTAGTAGCCACCCTCATACAGTCACACTCATACAGTCACACATACAGTCACACTCATACAGTCACACTCATACAGTCACGCTCATATAGTCACACACACCACACTCCTGATCGTAGCTGCCCCTCGCAAGCCCCCCCCTCTCCCCCCCCCAACACACACATGGATGCAAGCGGGTCCATCCTTACGCTCACATATCGTCACACTCATAGTCACACGCATTCAGTCATCCTCATACAGTCACACTCCCTCACCAGCAGCGCACTCCTGGTCGTAGCTGCCCCTCGCAAGCCCCCCTGTGGACGCAAGTTGGTCCATACGACGCCGAAAGACGTACGCCCCCCGAATTGTGGGGATGTCTGGAGTGTTGGGGGGAAGGTGATGGGAAAGGTGATGGATGGGGTGGAATAAAGGGCTGAAGGACACAAAAGGCATACGTGCCCTGGATCGTGGTGGGGGGGTGTCTGGAGTGTTGGGGGGGGGGGGGAAAGATGGGGAAGGTGATGGGGGGGATGAAGGGGGAGACTTGAAGGGCACAAAAGGCGTACGTGTCCCGGATCCTGGGGATGTCGTGGGGGGGAAGATGGGGGAGGTGATGGGAAGGTGATGGGAAGGTGATGGGAAGGTGATGGGAAGGTGATGGGGGGAATGAAGGGGGGGACTTGGAGGACGCAAAAGGCGTACATGTCCCGAGTCATGGGGATGTCGTGGGGATGTTGTCATGGGGATGTAGTCATGGGGATGTCGTCGTGGGGGGTAAGATGGGGAAGGTGAATGGGGACGGTGATGGGAAGGTGATGGGGGGAATGATGGGGAAGGTGATGGGGGGAATGAAGGGGGGGAGCTGAGGGACGCAAAAGGCATACATGTCCCGAATCGTGGGGATGTGTGTAGTGTTGGGGGGGGGGGGGGGAAAGGGTAAATGGAAAGGGTGTTGGCTAAGGTGATGTGATATGACACCTCCACACCGTAACCTGCGCTACAGCCCCTCAGCAGCACACGTCTGTAGCCATCCCATTTTGACCCCTTTTGACCGTTTTGACCCTCTTTGAACCTCCTCCTGACCCAGCCAGTGCCTATGTGTGTAGGGCTAGCTAGCTTACCCATGAAGAGCCAGCGTTCATGAGACATAGAGTCTTGGCTCCAAACTGAGCCATCCATTTCGCCACCCCATAATACGCCATGCTCACTCCCGCCCTCCCCCAACCATCACAAGCCAGCTGTTACCGCCTACTAGTGTTTCCTGATGCAACACCCTATCACCGGACAACTCACCCAGGAAGAACCCAGCGTCCATGAGGCATCGAGTCTTGAGTCTTGGCTCCAAACTGAGCCATCCGCTTCGCCACGCCATCACACGCCATGCTCACCCCTTGCCCGCCCTGTTCCCCCACGTGCCCCCCTTGTTCCCCCCCCCCCACCCCCCCCCCTGGGAAAAAAAACAGAGACTCACCAGTTACCACATACTGTACCCTAGTGTAACACCCCCTTTCGCACTCACCCATGAAGAATCCGGCGTCCATGAGGCATCGGGTCTTGGCTCCAAACTGAGCCATCCACTTGGCCACGCCATCGCACGCCATGCTCACTCCCTGCCCGCCCGCGCTACAGCCCGTCAGCAGCACGTCTGTAGCCTGCCCCAGGCGGTGCTTCGCTAGAAGCGCCTCGATTATCCCCAGAAGGTTCCACCGCCCCTCCATGTAGACTGGGGGCTTGTTGCTGTTGACGTTACGCGGCCGTACGACCCCGCGGTTACCAGCAAAAGCGGCGCCATCGCAGTATTTGAAGATAACAAAGTTCCAATTGTGAAAGCCGGGGTTGACCTGGAGACAGACAGCGAGTACACGGTGGGGAGCGGAGGGGGGAAGTTGATTAGTGAGAGGGATGTAGCACGAATAGCAGAGGGGAAGAGGGTGGAGGGAAGAGGGTTGAGGAATGAGGGCCAATGCTGCTGTCAGCTATCCCACCTATATCGACACTGACCCGCAATGTATATGTGCACAAATACCTTGATGTTGCTACTGGATATCCCCTCCTAATCAATGGAAGTTTTTTCAATTACATATATAAAAAATATATATATATATATATATATATATATATTCGGCATATATAAAATATCAGTACACACGTCCATTGTAACCATACAGACTGCTGTGTTACCTTGATGTCGCTGCTGGCGATCCCATTCAGGTCAATGTTGTCCCCCTGGTGGATTCGAAGGGGAGGGACACGGAGGGGGAGGAAGTGAGAAGGGGTGTGGAGTGAAGGGGAGTGAAGGGAAGGGGTGTGGAGGGAAGGGGTGTGGAGGGAGGGTAGGAAGGGGATGGGGTGGAGGGAGGGGAGTGTTGGGTCTGGGAGGGTTGAACAAGGAGGTGATTGACAGAGTGATCTTACCAACTGTTTCTAGTAACGGGAGAGACAATGCGGGACAATGAGTAAGTGCTCTTACCGTTTTGCTGTCGTAACGGGAGAGACAATGAGAGGCATTGCGGCATTGCTTTACGCTGAGTGGGTGAGTGATCTTACCGTTCGGTTGTTTTTGAGTCGACTCAAAAACAGACTCATTACACAGTGAGTGAGTGCTCTTACCGTCTGGTTGTAGAAACGGGAAGACCCAAGCAGAGTCCTGGACCGAACGAGGCATTGCTTCACACTGAAGCACCAGCCTCCGCCCTGTGACAAACGAGTGTGATACAAATGAGTGTGATATAAACGAGCGTAACACGAACGAGCGTCACGCAAACGAGAGCAGCACATACGAGCATGGGACGAAAGAGAGTACACACAGTGAGTTGCGACCAGTAGGGCAGTGCATTGTGACATAAGCGAGTGTGCATGATATAATTCGAAAGGCCATAGTGAAATGTGACAGTATCGAGCATATTGTAAAGGAGGAGAGTTTGTTTGTTAGAATGAGGCCTGTATAGATTACATTAGAGGGGGAAACAATCCTCAAACCATTCACTCACCTCGAGATAAAATATCCACTTGTTCAGTCCTGTACCATAGCCCCTTCTGATGACAAATGCGGGCGAGCTGCAATAACGCGGATAGCGACGAACAGACGAGCGGACACAGGGGGCGCAAGACGCGCGGGCTTATAATACGCATGGACAAAACCGAAGAGGAGTCTATTTTTGAAAATAGACTAAAAAAAAAGACGCGCGGGCATATAATAGGCATGGACAAAACCGAAGAGCGTATGGCACGAAAGAGAGGGTATGTGGGACCCGCAAGGGCAGGGACATAGGTAGAGGAACTTGGGAAGAGGAGAGGAGCGAGAGGAAAGGGGAGTGAGGGGGGGGGGAGTGACGGGGGGGGGGGGGTAAAGAGAGGGTATGTGGGACCCGCAAGGGCAGGGACACAGGTAGAGGAACTTGGGAAGATGAGAGGAGCGAGAGGAAAGGGGAGTGAGGGGGGGGGGGAGTAAAGTGAGGTGCCTTCACGTGAGGAGAGAAGGGGGAGAAGGGAGGGGGAGGAGGGAGGAGGAAGGAGGGAGGAGGGAGGAGGGAGGAGGGAGGAGGGAGGAGAGAGGAGGGAGGAGGGAGGAGGGAGGAGGGAGGAGGGAGGAGGGAGGAGGGAGGAGGGAGGGGAGAGGGGAGGAGGGAGGGGGAGGAATGTCACCTGCCGTCCAAGCATCGCCCCTTCTTCGTCGAATCCAAAACCACCATTTGCGGCTTTCCGACCCAAGGAAAAAGCGAATCTTGCGCTTGATTCTTTTTGCCCGCCTTGCTGCCCGTTTTCCTGCCCGTTTTCTTCGCTCCCGCGCGCGTTTTGTGCTTCCCCGTACCCCGCCTCCGCCTTTGCGCATTTCTCGCTGCCCGCGTCGTTCCGCCACTCGTTCCGCCGCTACCCCGCGGGCTCAGCCCATCCGCCGGGCCCCGCCCCTTCATTTGACTCCCCGCTACTGCGACGCCCGCAAGGGAAGAAACGCGCCGCCCCGCATACTTTACCGCTCCGCCTTCTTGAGTCTCAGCGCTCCCCGCCACTTGCGCGGATCTCGGTACCGCGCTTCCCGCCGCCTCCGCCTGCCACAGTGCTGCTGCTCCGCCAACGCCTTCCGCCGATGCGCCGCCGCCCGCTAGAGCACGGCTGGAGGGGCGGCCGCTGGAATCCACGCCCCAACCGGCGGAAAATGAGGCGGGAAACGCGGCGAAGACGTTGTGTATGCGAGCAGAGGCGTTTTGCCCGACGACGGCACGGGCGGAACAGCAGCCGAATAGAAATACTGTAGCTAGTGCGAGCGTGAACACTAGTGACGCGCGTAGGAGGCAAGTTGACTGCATTTTGATCGGCCCGCGAATTTTAAGAAAGAAAAAACGAAAGAAAAGGAGGCCTACTACTGGCGGATATGCGGTGAGGGTCGAAGGCGAACGAACGGCCGCGTATGCAACAACGGCCTGGGCCTAGACCTCAGCTATGCCTTCAGACTGAAGGCGCTAAACTGAAGGTTCTGAACTAAAGGCAAAGCCTGAAGGCGCTAATTGATCCACATGACATCTAATGCACTCAAGAGGCTTTCGAACCGAAATAGAGAAAAGAATCTTACTACGAGCACTCAAGGGTACGCAAGAGTACATGTCGTACCATCCTTACTGGTCTAGCACTATCTCGAGAAAAAGGCGCTTCAAACTACGACGTAGCTCTGGCTCCTCCCTTTGCCCATGTCACGCCTTCTCTGATACGCGATATGTTAGGGCGAGGAATAACCTCAGTAGGGATCGAGACTCAAGGCACGGCAGGTAATGCACCGGGCGTATGTTCTACACAGTACTACTGTAGGACTACTGTGTAGCAGGGGCACCACACCTATTAGTAACACCGGGTATATGTTCTACGCGATATGTTAGGGCGAGGAATAGCCTCAGTAGGGATCGGGACTCAAGGCACGGCAGGTGGTGCACCGGGTATAAGTTTTACACAGTAACAGGGAACGCGCAAAAGGGGCTGCTACTTGCAGTGCGCGACTCGGTGGTGGCCGTGGAAGGCGGAGCGTTCCGAGGGGAGATCTTTGGCATGGTACATGAGGGCGACGAGGCTATGGCACGATGGGGCTTGTACTCGCTGCAACACGAATCGATGCAAGCATGCAACATTACGACGAGACTGGATGGTGTGGAGGACATCAAGGGGAGGACAGCTGGGCCTGGGAAGGAACATGTGGGAGGAGTGTGCCCCGCTGTAGATGGGATCGGGGAAAGCAGGATGGATGGATGGGACAGGCACAGGGGCAGGCACAGGCATAGGCACAGGCACAGGCACACGGGGAATGGGATGAGGTGAGATGCGATGAGGCGGCAAAAACATGGCGGGTTGAAAGGAGGAGGAATGTGGGGTGTGATTGGATGGGACGGATGAAATTGTCACGATGGCGAGATGAGAAAAGATGAGGGCAATATGGCGGCTCGGCAAATACATGTTTGCCAGGGTGCGGCGCGGAGGAGAGATGTCTGCCGTGCTTCGTTTCGTGTGGGTCCTGGTGCCCTGGGCAAAGTTCTCAAGGGTAAATCACTGTATTCAATAAACAGTTTATCCTCAGTTTGGGATACAGCAACAGGTAATTTCTGGTTCAATTTAGAGAGATGGTTCCAGTTATATTTTTACGGATAGATCCAGATCCAGTAGTGTGGCGTGGGTGCGATTGCTGGTAGCAGGATGATTTTTGTTCAGATAAACACCCTTATTCGTATGAAATCAGAAACTTGTCTTCCCTATCAGGGGGTATTCCGAGTCTCAGCACGATTCAGTTGCGTCATTAGCTCATCCGTTTCTAAGAACCAGGTTGGTGATTGCCCCTCTACATGTACTGGTAAGTCGTAACACGGATTTCTCCGCGTCGAACCTGAAAGTGACCCCGAGCTTTGAAGGGCCTATTTTGTCTAAGGATTGGATCATGCGCTAAGTGAAACACCAACCACCCAACACAGGTCTATCCTATGATATTGTCAAAACTTGCTGCGCCAGCATCCATCAATCGAGGAACCAGGCCAGTCCCTTTGTTCCCGCTGTAATGGCTGCCGCTTGTAGCTTGACTTCCGCCACGCGGCCGCTTTCGAGCGTCGCATGGCTCGGGGGGATTTCTGACGGTCGTCGCTTCCAGCCTACGTCATCAGTATCTTCCGTTAAATTGCACGCCGCGCCAAGCGCTAAGTCGTTGCGCGCGCGATCCCATGCGGACCACGTGGACATTAGCGCGTTGTCGGAGGCCGTTTCCACGAATAATGATTTCGCGCTGGAATTGATAGCTGGTAACCAGTCCCGGCGAGCGGTCCTTCTCGGAGCTGCGACAACAGCCGCTGCCGCGACTGTCGCAGCAGCAATGCCTTGGGTCCTACCGCGCGAAGCTCTCGCAGTGAGTTGCCATTATTACCATATCATGCATAATCTGCCTCATATGCCTGAAGCTCTCGCAGTGAGTTGCCATTATAACCATGTCATGCATAATCTGCCTCATATGAGCCCTGGGAGCCCCTGCATGCAGCAGCAGGGATGCCTTGGGTCCTAAGACCGTCTGACGCTCTCGCTGTGAGTTGAGTTCCCGGTTTAAAGAAAATGGTACCAAATTGTCTAGCACTGGTGGGAAGACTTTGCAAAAATGATGCAGAATCTGGTGAGAATTAGGCTACATCATTGTAGACACAACGGGCATAGCTCAATGCTCCAGGTTATTCGCCTGCCTCCGTGTCAAATTGTCTCCATACGTCTAAATCCCCATTATCTTCACACCTAGTCCCACCTCGTCCTTCTCTTTGTTTTGTCATCCTCCTTAGAACCCCCTCCTCTCACCCCCCCTTTCCTCCCCCCAATCCCACCCCCACACCCTCTTCTTTCCCCCACCTTCCTCCCCCCAATCTCACCCTGACCCCCTCCTCTTTCCCCCTCCCTTTTTCCTTCCCTCTCCCCCGTTCTGCCTCCCTCCCCCCTTCCCAACCCACCCCTTCATTGTGCTTATTCAAGGTGGTTACAGTCGGTCTGAAAGATTTAACTTACCGTCCGTGTGCCCAGCCCTACACTGTTGGTCCTGGGTCATCCCTTTACAAGGCGAAGTGCTTTAAGATCATCGGCACTACAGTGAACAAGTCAGGGCGTACTGTCTATAACGCGGATGTATTCGGGTTTGTCCTGGATGCTTATGACGAACCGGCGCTTCCAAACAGGGGGAGGCTTGCAAGCATTAAAGAGATACCCGTGGTGAGTTGTAAAATGCAACTTGAGTGTGTTTCAGAGAGCAAGAGAGTGAATTGAATGCAGAGCGCCTGTGGTGGACTGCATATGCCTGTTGCACTAGACAGCGTGCACCATTGCCTTGTCTTAACTCCATTATTTTCCTCCGAGTGTCTCATTATAAGCCAAATTTCACGTTTTTGCTGTGCAGGGAGAAGGAACGTTTGAGATTGAGATTGTGGTTCCAGCAAGTGAGTCGCTTCCGCTGACGTTGAAGAACTTCAGAGCTACTGGATTTCATGGAGGGGTGCAAAGGACAGGCAACCCTTATGACGTTTTTGAGGAGGATAAGAAAGGCGACGATGATGACATCCCATTCTGATGCTGCCACGTTTTCCTTGTCTTAAACCTCTTATATATTCTAGATGCAATTTTGGTGAGATGAGTCTCATTAATATCTATTCCTGAGAATATCTATTCATTATAATTGGGTAACGAGTGGTAGTTTGTATCAAACTTTGTGTAACACTTTCGCAACAATTATCGTCAGGGCTCGTCTGGTTTCTGACGACCACCAGATCGTGTTGGCCAAAGAACACATGTCTGACGGAGGCAATTCACGAACTGCGCACTCCGCCGCCGCAGTCGACGACGTAGAAAGCTCTGCGAACCATCCTCCGACATTTGCAAGGTCGCAGACTCGCAGAACGGCTTGCTCTGACCGACAGTCCCGCCTGCCTCGTCGCGCAGCGCCAGGGTCCCGCGTGGTAGTCAGACCGTCCCATGTGCGAAGGGAACGACGACAGGCAGGGCTAACTTGAGGAGTCGTACAGCGTATACCGCGACTTGACTTTGCTGCGTCGCGCTTCGAAACATGCAGAGCGGAATGCGCTGGAGCGGAAGCAAAAGCGCCAGCGCGTTTTTGCACCAACCCCCTCTCCCCTCCCCCGTCCCCCGTCCGCTTCTTACAACCCAAACCTCACCAAAACAGCTGGTACCGTGACAAACGACGCGCCAGCCGAATCTGCCATGCTAGCAAATATAGCACGAGCTCCATGGGTCCGCTCCACTCCCGGCCTCCACAGATTGCGCGGACTGCAGGAAGCGCCGGCGGAGAGGTTCCGCAAAACTGAAATATGGACCGAGAAATTGCGCAAACTTTGGCAAACACAAATTCACGTTCATCTTGGGGTAGTGCTCGCTTTAACCCTACTTCAACGTTTCCAACCGTTAAGGAACACATAAAACCAATCTGAACCGCAATGAACGAACGTCCGGGACACGTCCTCTGATTAGCTCCCCTTGTCAAAATCACTGACGCAGAACGACGACGACACACTTGCGGAACCACAACGAGCACAAAAGAGGCCGGAAATATCCGACAAAGCGCTAGCATTTTGCCTCCGCCGCGACTCTCGAGCCGGAATTAAACTGCACGCTTCGGACCCCTCTATTGCTCGGAAGCCAATCCCAGCAGTCAATAGTAGTCACGACCACGGCACGCTAGTCAGTGGAGCCCTACGGAGAAAGGCATCAGTGCACAACACCGTTTGAAGTGCCTCACGCCTAGGTCCATTCGTCGAGCCTTTTATTCGCAAGACGCTGAGAATACCCAGGGGATAAAGTCGGCTCGCTTTGTTACGCGTAATTAGTTGAAGTGTCTAGCTACGAGATCAGAACCACAAAGCGGTGCCGTTGAGCCTTACACTTGTCAAGCAAAAGCTCGAATAGGAGTGCTTACGTCGAGTAAGAGCAAGCCATTCTGCGCGTGAAGCTCGCACGAGGTCTCACTATCCACCACGTTTCGTTCTTTGCAACTTTCCGTTTCGTGCCACGAGTAATTTTTCAATTCACGGCCCTTTTTTTCTCCTTCCAGAATGAAGCAGGCAGGAGCGTCGATGAGCAAGAGTCAATCTCTGTCGTCGATTCCAGTGCCAGTGCTAGATGCTCCCTTCCTTCACAATAGTCACAGCAAGTACAAGCACGACAGGGGACCGTCCTGGTCGCTCCTCGTCCTAGCCTGCGCGCTCACTGCGATTGTATCCAGCCTCGCAGGGTCGTACACTTCGTACGCGCTAACGAGAGATTCGATACAGTCCACACGTTCCAATGACCTACTTGAACCCTCCACGTACAGTCCTACTCCTCCCACCCAAATCTACAGCGAATCTAGAGTAACCCGAAAAACAGGGACAGACGCGGTAGTTTTATACTCGCCAAAAGCATCCCTGCTATCTCGCTATGCGGACCTCATCGGACCGAGCAGTCGCAGGCGCGACACCGGCGGGGGGGGCGGGAATGGTGCCGGAAGTCGCGGCGGGAATCACGAAGCTGACTGGGTCCGACGATTGGTGGAATCGGCAAAGGTCAACGGCAGCGCGCAGAACAGGAACGGGTCAATGGTGGTTCTTGTAACGGGGGCTGCAGGGTTCATCGGGTCTCACCTCGCGCTAGCTCTTAAAGCGGAGGGTCACGGGGTGGTGGGACTGGACAATTTTAACGACTACTATGACACCGCGCTTAAAGAAGCGCGCGCGGCGCGGCTGTGGTCGGCGGGAATTGAGATTATCCGAGGTGACTTAAACAACGGGACGCTTCTCGACGCGCTGTTCGGTACAGTCACATTCACCCACGTGGCGCATATGGCGGCCCAGGCGGGGGTGCGGTACGCGTTGGAGAATCCGTCGTCCTATGTGGACAGCAACGTCGCAGGGTTCGTGAATCTGCTGGAGAGGTGTCGCAGGGTGCCTGTGCGACAGCCTGCGATCGTCTGGGCGTCGTCGAGCAGCGTGTACGGGGTGAATCGCGAGGTCCCGTTTTCGGAGACGCACAGGACCGAGCGACCGGCGAGCCTGTACGCTGCGACGAAGCTGGCTGGCGAATCGATCGCGCACTCGTATAATCACATCCACGGATTGTCGCTGACCGCGTTGAGATTCTTCACTGTATACGGGCCGTGGGGAAGACCCGATATGGCGTACTTCTTTTTTACGAAGAATATCTTGGACGGAAAGGCGATTGATGTGTACATGGGAGCCAATGGGGTGAGTCGTACATCAGAGCCATGTGAGCCAATGATTTCTCGTGCCTACTCGCCCTTCGCTCTTCGCCTTCCCTCACCCTCCCTCACTCGTCCCTCCTCGCCCCTATTCTATCATCTTCCTTCGCCTTTCCCCATCCGCCACTTGGCCGGCTCCCCAACATCCCTCCCTCCCTCCCTCCTCCTCCCCCCCCCCCTCAACCCCACCTCTCTCTCTCTCTTTCGCTCTCTCTGCTCCCCCCCCCCTCCTCCCCTTATCTCTTGAAATTTGTGCCTAATGCTCCCCCATGACCCTCTGCCTGTACCCTCACCCTATCCGCGCTCTTTCTCGTGCCCAAGCTCTTGATTGAACCCCCCTTCTCCCCTCTCCTCCTTCCCCCCCTCTCCCCCCCATGGTTCTCTCTGCCTGCACCTCATCCTATCCGCGGTCTTTCTCTCTCATACATCTCGTCATTGTCACGTTCTCAACTCCTCCCCCTCCCCTTCCCCTCCCCGCCACCCCACCCTCCCCCCCACTTTCCGTCGCTTGCCTCCTCCCCTTCGTGGCAGACCCTCGTATCGAGAGACTTCACCTATATTGATGACATTATCAAGGGTTGTGTCAGCGCCCTAGAAACAGCTACACCCAGCACTGGTGTCCAAGGCAAGAAGACAGGTCCGGCACAGCTTCGGGTGCTGAACCTCGGGAACACCCAACCTGTCTCCGTCCCTCAGCTAGTCGACTATCTACAGTTGCATCTGCAGGAGAATGCTCTGAAGCGGTTAGTGCAGCTGCCTCATAACGGAGATGTGCCTTTCACACATGCAAATGTGTCAAGAGCCGAGCAGGAGCTAGGGTATCACCCTACAGTGGGGCTCAAGGAGGGCCTGCAGAGATTTGTGAGCTGGTACCTGAGATTTTATCGGGGAGGTGCTACTAAGCAAGCTGAAGGGGAGAAGATGCCAAGGAGAAGGGCAAGGTCAGAGTCAGGTGGGAAGGCGAGGTTTGGCAGAGACAAGGCATCATTGTAGGCGAGTTTTTTAGAAGCAATAAGGTTTGTAAGCGGATGCTAACTAACATATATAGTTTAATTGTTCTTACCTTGTGTAATGTGCCATTGCAATATTAGGCTCTATTTGAAACATTACCAAGCTGCTTGTGGCTATCCAGGATGACCTCGTAGGGAATTCGGCAGTCTGCAAAGTGAATCCATGCCTCGTGAAAGCTGACGTGGACTGACTAGCATTCCTGTTGTCACCAAGGTGCGAGCCAATCAGCCGATCTCGACATTCCCGCGCTGGACTCGAAGCGGGACACCCTTGCGACAGATGACGAACGAAAACTTCTGGCTTCGCATGAGTTACCAGCGAGCTAGCGACGTCGCACCCGTACGGAATCTGTTATTTTCCATGACTGGTTCCTCCTCACCTCATCTCGTGCTAAAAGAGAGTTTCTTGTACAAAGAATACGCCTAGATAATTGCGAGCACATCCTTCTAAAAAAACGCGAAATACGCCATTAGATTCCTGTAGTGCAACACTCCAGTCTCCAGTCATTACCGCCTTTGACGACTCCATTGCGAAATACGCGTCCGTTTTACACCGTAGCTCGTCAACTCCAATATAATATCTTTCGCCGTCTGTCTCGACATAGAGTATCATCAACCAAATCTCCATTTGCGACAGTCATGGATGCGGATTTATCGCCGTTATCAGGCAGTCCCGTTACAGCAACTCTCTCCAAACCTACCGCCACCACCACAGCTACCATCACTGGCACGCCTCCCTCCATTCTCGCCAAGATTCACTGTCCCACACCCCCCGACCTAACCCTAATCGAGCAGCTCGTAGGCGGGCCGCTCTGTGGCCCCTACTGCCAGATCTTCCCGAGACAGGGACAGTCGGGGTGGGGTTACCTGGGGGAGGGTTACCCGGAAGAGGGCGGATTGGGGGTTGCGGACGCGGGTGCGGGGTGGACTGGGACAGGCGGGGCAGGGGGGAGCGGAAGGGGAAGCGGACGGGGAAGCGGAGGGGGAAGGGGACGGGGGAGAGGGTGGGCGGAGGAGGGGGAGGGGGAGGAGGGTGTGGGGGTTCTTATGGCGCCGCTACAGTCCCCCAAGGTTGCGCCAAGCGTGGCGGAGATAGGGGCGTGGGGAAGGCAGGCGCACGGGGAGACGTGCGGAATGTAGTCTCGGGGGAAGGGGGAGGAGGGGAATGGGGGAGCGGAGGAGGGGGGCGCGGGAGAGGGGTTCTTGTGGTGCCACTGTTGTCGGCCAAGGTTGCACCAAGGCGGCGGAAATAGGGGCGTGGGGAGCGCAGGCGCACGGGGAGACGTTGTAGGGTTGGGGGGAAGGGGGAGGAGGGGAATGGGGAAGCAGAGGAGGGGGGCGAGGGAGAGGGGTTCTTGTGGCGCTGCTGCAGTCGCCCAAGGTTGAGGAAATAGGGGCGTGGGGAAGGCAGGCGCAGGGGGAGATGTGCGGAGTGTAGGGCTTGGGGAAAAGGGGAAGGGGAAAGGGGGGTGGGGGGCTGTAGACACAGCCACGGCTGTAGACACAGCCACGGCTGTAGACACAGCCACGGCTGTAGACACAGCCACGGCTGTAGACACAGCCACGGCTGTAGACACAGCCACGGCTGTAGACACAGCCACGGCTGTAGACACAGCCACGGCTGTAGACCCAGCCACGGCTGTAGACCCAGCCACGGCTGTAGACACAGCCACGGCTGTAGACACAGCCACGGCTGTAGACACAGCCACGGCTGTAGACAAAGCCACGGCTGTAGACACAGCCACGGCTGTAGACACAGCCACGGCTGTAGACCCAGCCACGGCTGTAGACCCAGCCACGGCTGTAGACCCAGCCACGGCTGTAGACACAGCCACGGCTGTAGACACAGCCACGGCTGTAGACACAGCCACGGCTGTAGACACAGCCACGGCTGTAGACCCAGCCACGGCTGTAGACCCAGCCACGGCTGCGCCAGGCGTGGCGGAGACAGGGGCGTGCGTGGGGAAGGCAGGCGCATGGGGAGACGTGGGGGACGTAGACACCTTGAAATTGCAGGGTATTCTTGAGAATTCGAAAAAATGCTCTGGAGACGTGCGGGATGTAGACCCCGTGTCTCCTGGGGAAGAGAGAGGAGGGGAATCGGGAGAGCAGAGGAGGGGAGTCGGGAGAGCAGAGGAGGGGAGTCGGGAGAGCAGAGGAGGGAAGTCGGGAGAGCAGAGGAGGGGAGTCGGGAGAGCAGAGGAGGGGAGTCTGGAGAGCAGAGGAGGGAAGTCGGGAGAGCAGAGGAGGGGAGTCGGGAGAGCAGAGGAGGGGAGTCGGGGGAGGGGTTCTTGTGGCGCCGCTGCTGTCGCCCAAGTTTGCGCCAAGCATGGCGGAAATAGGGGCGTGGGGGAAGGCAGGCGCCGGGGGAGACGTGTGGGATGTAGGCAGGAAGGGGGGAATGGGGAGGAAAGAGAATGGGAGGGGGGAGCGGGGCGGCGGAGGTGAATAAGGAGGCTGCTAAGAGGTGCATTTTGAGTCGACTCAAAGGACATGAGGTGAATAAGGAGGCTGCTAAGAACACGCCCAGGGATGCGCCAAGTGCTGCAGATATAGGGGTCAGCGCAGGCGCAGGCGCAGGGAAGGGAGGCGCAGTGGGGAATGCGCGGGATGTCGGAATGGGGGAGGAAGGGGAGTTGGGAGGAAAGGGAGTGGGAGGGGGGAGCGGGGCGAATAAGGAGGCGGCTAAGAATACGCCCAGGGATGCACCAAGTGCAGCAGAGATAGGGGAGCAGGCGCAGGGGGGGATGTGCGGAATGTAATGATGGGGAGAGGGGAGGAGGAGTGGCGTTCTTGTGGCACCGCTTCAGTTGGCGTCTATTTTTGAGGCGCCTCAACAATAGACTCCTCACGAATGTAATGATGTGGAGAGGGGAGGAGGAGTGGCGTTCTTGTGGCACCGCTTCAGTTGGCCAAGAGTGGCGGAACTAGGGGCGTGGGGAAGGAAGGCGCAGGGGGAGAAGCACGGAATGTAGTGATGGGGTGGAGGGGGAGGAGGGAGTGGGGGAGTTGGGGCACTGCAGTCGCACAACCGTGGCTGAAACAGGGCCGTGGGGAAGGCAGGCGCCGGGGTGAGGGGAGGTGTGCGGAACGTAGGAATGGGGGAGGAAAGGAAGGGAAGGGAAGGGAAGGGAATTGCAGTGGGGAATGTGCGGAATGTAGGAATGGGGGAGGAAGGCTATTTGGAGGACGGAGCGGGGCAGAGGAGATAAGAAGGCGGTAAGAACACCCCCAAGGTTGCGCCAAGCTTGGCTGAAATAGGGGCGTGAGGAAGGCAGGCGCCGGGGGAGATGTGCGGAGTGCAGTGTTGTCACAACGAGAAGTGGGGAGGAGGGGAAAGGAGAGGAGAGGAGAGGAGAGGAGAGGAGAGGAGAGGAGAAGAGAGGAGAGGAGAAGAGAGGAGAGGAATTGGGGTGGAGCCTGGAAGGGAAATGGGATGTGAAGGAAGGAGCTGTGATTACAATGAGAGGTGTCTATCGTTTGCTTTTGAGTCGACTCGAAAGGAGAGGAGAGGAGTTGGGGTGGAAGGGGGACAGGATGCGCAGGAAGGTGCTGTGATTCCAAGAGGTGCCAGTTGGTGCGAAACATGGGAGCCGATTTTTGAGCCGCCTCAAAAGGCGAGGAGGAGGGGAGAGGAGAGGAGGGAGTTGGGGTGGAAGGGAAAGGGGATGCGCCGGAAGGAAATCATGGGATCGCAGAAATGGGGAGCTGTGATTCCAATACGAGCTGGCACTTGATGCGAATCATGGGAGCCGATTTTTGAGCCGATAAGAGGTGGTATGTATTTGGTGCGAATCATGGGAGGCGAGGAGTAAGTCGTATGTGGGGGAGTAGAGGGTAGCATGTGAGGGAGAAGAGGGAGGACCCTAGTTAATTGTTGAGGCGCTTAAAAAATGGGAGGAGCATGGGGGCGCGAAAAGGGAGGAGCCTAGCTGAGGAGAGAAGAGAGGGAACGCACCCAGCGCACCTTTTGAGGCTTGTTGCTAGGTCAGTCATTTCTGCACCTCTCTCTCTCTCTCTTTCCTTCTCTTTCTACTGCGTTTGTGATTTTTCATTTTCCTGTCCCTTTTTTATGGTTTGAAGTATAGTGTTCATCCTGCCTGGTTTTTTCTTTTCATTATATTTTCTTTGTACATGTAAAGATAGTATAATAAATTGTCCATAACAAGCTACAGTAGCACAAAGGGCCGTTGAACTGAAACAGAACAAGAAAGAAAACAAGCAGCAGGGAATAAGCAGCTTCCACAGGTGTGCAGCTAGGGAATCCCGAGAGATTCTGCAGATGCTGGGAAGTCCCATGAAAGTTGTCTTTCCGTGTAGCTAGTCCTGTGTGTTGCAGGGTGGGGGTTTGAGGGGTGAGGGAGGTGCAAGAGAGGTGAAATTGAGGGAGAGACGAGCAACTTGCGGCTAGGGAATCCGGAGGGAGTCTGTAAATGCAGGGGGGTCCCCTGGAATCTGTCTGTTTGGGTGGCTGGAGTCGTAGATGGAGTGTTTTGAGTCGACTCAAACCACACCGGGAGCCAGCTTGGAGGGAGTCCGTAGATGCAGGGGATTCCCCTGGAATCTGTCTGTTTTTTAGTCGACTCAAAAGGAGTCCCATGAAATCTGTCTGTTTGGGTGGCTAGTTCTGTGTGTTGCAGGGAAGAAGAGGTGAAAGAGGATTAAGGGGTCTGGAGGTACAGTAGGCGAAGGGAGTGAGAGAATGTCGCCTGCTTTGTCATTTGATGATATGCCTTTGGAGTTCATTTGTATATATATATATATATATATATATATATATATATATATATATATATCACGCACCTTCAGTGTAATGTTCTTGGCGAGCCAGTCAAGGCCCTCGTACAGGCCTTCCCCTGACGTGGCACAGGTGCTCTGAATGTACCTGGGCGGGGGGGGGGGGGGGAGAGAGAGGAGGTGTAAGGGTGTATTTCGAATGTACAGGTGCTATAGTGATGTTATTTCCTTGATGTGTGTGTGCGTGCGTGCATGTGCGCTCATGTACATGTGTGCGTGAATGCGTGTCTACAAGTGGGGTTGGTGGTGGCTTTGAGCGGGTGTAGGGGGATGCAGGTTCACGTGTGTTGTCAGCTCACCAGGTCCATGTGTGTGGGTGGTGTGGATGTGGGGGGGTGTAAGGGGATGCATGGTAGAAGGGGATGCATGGTGTAAGGGGGTGCATGGTAGAAGGGGATGCATGGTAGAAGGGGGTGCATGGTAGAAGGGGATGCATGGTAGAAGGGGATGCATGGTAGAAGGGGGTGCATGGTAGAAGGGGGTGCATGGTAGAAGGGGATGCATGGCAAAGGGGATGCATGGTAGAAGGGGATGGATGGTAGAAGGGGATGCATGGCAAAGGGGATGCATGGTGCAAGGTGATTTGTGTGGTGTCAGCTTACCAGGTCCTCTGCCTGAGAGTGTGCAGGGCGAGGCTGTCGGTGATCTCAGCAGCGCTCATCGCCTTGGGAAGGTCCTGCTTGTTGGCAAACACTAGCAGTGCTGCATCCCTTAGCGCGTCCTGGCATGGGGAGGTGACAGGAACAGGCACCGGGTAGCATGGAGTAGCATGTGCCATCTGTTTATCGTGTCCTGTGCCGTGTGTCCTGCGCTCATCGCCTTAGGAAGGTCCTGCTTCTTGGCAAACACCAGCAGTGCTGTGTCCCTCAGTGCGTCCTGGCACGGGGAGGGTATAGGAGGAAGAGGCACGGGGGATGGCAGGGGGGACACAGGAAGAGAGCCAACGGGGGGAAGGAAGGTGCATCTCTCATCTGTCCACGGTGTCCCCTGTGCCTTGGGGTGTCCCTGCGCTCATTTGCCTTGGACAGGCAGTTCTGCTTGTTGGCAAAGACCAGCCATGCTGCATCCCTTAGAGCGTCCTGGCATGGGGAGGTTACAGGAAGGGAGACGGGGAGTAGCAGGGGGTAGCACGTGGCACCTATTTACTGTGGCTCGTGCCTTATGTCCTACACTCGTCGCCTTGGGGAGGTCCTGCTTGTTGGCAAACAAGTCTTTATCCCTGTTATTGCCCGAGCCATGCTCATATGCATTTTGTTCCCCCCTCTGCCCCACCCCCCCCTCCCTCCCTCCACCACCAACATCAACGTTGACAGGTGTTGACTTGAGTTGACCTCTGTTGACTCGTGTTGACTCACCTCGTTGAGCATGGCATGGAGCTCGTCCCTGGCTTCTGTCACCCAGTCCCTGTCGTTGCTGTCCACCACAAAGATCAGCATTGGCCTGTGTGGACCTGCTTTGACCCCCATTGACTTGTGTTGGCTCACCTCATTGAGCATGGCATGCAGCTCGTCCCGTGCTTCTGCCACCCGGTCCCGGTCGTTGCTGTCCACCACAAAGATCAGCCCGTTGGTGTGCTGAAAATAGTGCTTCCACAGCGGGCGAATCTGGAGGAATGGGAAGATGGAAAGAAGGTTTTCTTGCGCGTTGACTTCCTCAGCAGGCGATTCTGCAGGGCTGGGAAAGGAAGGATTGACTATGTGCAGCAGTGCGCCAAGGAGCAAAACTACTGGTGCAGCTGAGACTTAGGTGTGCACTCCTGCAGTGGATATTCCGTGTGATGTGATGGAACTCTAGTTTCGAGACGTCTCAAAACTACCGCTAATTACTATCTTTAGTGTGGACTCTTGCAGTGGATACGAACGAAGACTCCTGTTAGAACTGCAGCATATCTGAGACAAAGAGAAACTTTCTCACACACCCTTGGTGCAGGGGGAATACAGTGGTGCAGAACTCACCCTGTCTTGACCCCCAACGTCCCAGACTGTGAAGCTAATGTTCTTGTACTCCACCGTCTCCACATTGAAGCCTGCAATAAAATCACAAAAACGGTTCGTCAGTTGGTGCTATCAGCCTGCAGGAATGAGTCAGCCACGCACAGCAGCGGAATTAACCAGTTGTTGGAATAGTTGTGACGTTTTCCCCCAGATTCAGCTTATACAGGATGGTGTTTTTTCCAGTGGCATCGAGCCCCACCATCAGAATGCGCATGTCTCAAGGCTAGTGCAGAGGCTATCCAGGACTACTCACCAATTGTTGGAATGGTGGTGACGTTTTCCCCCAGCTTCAGCTTGTAGAGGATTGTGGTTTTTCCAGCGGCATCGAGCCCCACCATCAGAATGCGCATGTCGCGCTTGCCGACGAACGCTGCGAAGGCTCGCACAAGAAAGTTACCCATGATGATAGAGTTACCCAAAACAGGTATAAAAGTAACAGTGGCGAGATGTAGTAGTAACAGTGTTGAACAGTGCTCCACAGGTCTGTACAGCAGTGCAGGAAGAAAGCTCAACAATATGCAGGTCGGATAAAGTTTCTTGGAGTTATCAGGTGAAGTAAGCCGAGAAAGTAAGCTTGGTTCATCCAAGTTGGCTTCTGAGAGTAAGTTTGATCACCAGAGTTTATTTTCTACCGAAAAGTTATCTGAACGCAGCAAGCTACCTGCGGACAGGGGCAGAATGAACCCCGTTGCGGAAGTTCCATGGCAGGAACAACCCGCGGGGAACCAGAGTGCCGCTGATGGGCGTGCGCCAGCTTGGCGGAGTGGAAGGTCCGCCCCGCACCACTTGAGTCACGTGGTGTGGAAAGCACGCAACACGGGGAAAAGCGGACAATGCCTGGGGCCTTCAGAAATGCGAAATGTGCAAATCGGATTGGTTCGATGCGCGCATTAAGATGCGACTCGATGCAGAAGGCAGATGGAAGCTTCAGCCGAGCAAAGCGATTGGTGAGAAACGGACAATAAAGGTTCCCACGTGGGAGGGGGAACTGTTGTATGCCCTGTTTTTCCGATTGGCTGAATGACGTGGGTGTGAAGTTTATTCTCAGGGAGGAAGGGTAGCGGGGCAAATGATTTGTTTATTTGTAATCAATAATCAGCCACTTTACTCGACATATATAGATCAGCGTTTTGCTCAATACTCGCCAGACTATAGACGAAATTGTGGCCGAAAATGTTTTAGGTCGGCCTTTTGTCTGCACGTCCACTGAAGTCAAACGGGTCACCAAGGATCATTAGCGAGACGTCGAGCTGTCGCGAATTTGTTTCGCATGGCATTACCTCTTCCATTTTCTGCTGGAGAATGCCCAGCGAAACCCTCGCTTACATGACCCCCAATGTATCTTCTCGGTAACCAGCCGAATTGTCAAACCTGTCGCACGACGACATGTAACGAATCGGACGGGTTGCACATTGCTTCGCCAAGCCTTCAGCTCTGCAGGCTTGGAGGCAATTCTTGGTTTTGCACAGTGCCCTGATTGCGCTAATGATGCCAGCAGAAGCATTTTCCGCCGATGTTGGCACCTCTCTTCACTCCGAAACCCTAAGCTGCCTCAGGCACCCCTAAAAGACGTGCTCCAGCCGTGAGGCGCACCAGGCTGGGCGGCGATGCGGTATCCGCCTGCGCCGTCACGTGCGGCAAAATTAGGGCTCCAAACGAGAGCCGACCATACGCGGTCACGTCCCCACGTGGCCACATGGCGCATTGCCAGCAGACTCGGAGACGGAAAAGCAACTGGACTGGCCCACTGGGCCAGAGCCTCGAATACGTCACGCAGCCAATCAACGGCCGGCAATGACGATAATACGCGGTCCGTCACGGTAGATACGGATCTCTCCTGCTCATTTCAAGGCATCGCGCGAGAACTGTATCGAGGCCCTCACCCTCAACCTGCCTATACAGTACGCACTGAGAGCTGTTGCGCGCACGGAATGTTCCGGGAAGCCCGTTCCGGGGCACGTGCTGAAAGCTGATAGGCGCTGTCTCGTCACGGCCCCGCACTGCTTTCCTCCCCCTCCCGCCCCTCTCCCCCCTTCCCCCCTTCATCACCCCCGCGGCGGGGGGGACTGAAGCAGGCCCTGATGGGAAATACCCCGGAATTTCCCTCGTGGAAAATCCCCAATTTCCGCCAGTAGACCTTCCGCCAGTTTCCCTTCCCCTCAGTTTCCTTCCGCCAGTTGCCGCTATTCCAATGCCAATGTCATCACTACTGCTCCATTCATTCACTAGTACCACTACTACTACTTATACCACAGCTTCTACTAGAGTCCGTATCATCATCCTGGCACAACCTACCTGCCCAATCTACTGCGTCTCTCCTTTCACGGATTCCTCCTAGTGCCACCTCTGGAACTTTGACGAACCGTTAAAAGCACCAGCTCGTTACAAGCAGAATCGGCATCACTAACCAACCGCCAGTGACCAGCCGCCAGGCAGGCTCCAAGCATCGGAAAGGCCATCACCAACCGGCAGTCACCATGGGGCTGACCTTCACTAAGCTGTTTGCGCGGTGGATCGGCAAGAGAGACATGCGCATTCTTATGGTGGGGCTGGACGCTGCCGGAAAAACTACTATTCTCTACAAGCTGAAGCTAGGAGAACTCGTCACCACCATTCCCACTATTGGTACGTCAGTCAGTTAACCAGTCCGTCAGTCAGTCAGTTAGCCAGTCCGTCAGTCAGTCAGTTAGCCAGTCCGTCAGTCAGTCAGTTAGCCAGTCCGTCAGTCAGTCAGTTAGCCAGTCCGTCAGTGGGTCAGTCTCTCAGTCCGTCAGTGGGTCAGTCAGGCAGGCAGCAAGCATCAGGCATGGGGTTGACCTTCACGAAGCTGTTTGCTCGGTGGATCGGCAAGAGAGAGTAGCGCATTCTCATGGTGGGGCTGGATGCGGCGGGGAAGACCACCATCCTGTACAAGCTGAATGTAATGAGTCGATTTTTGAGTCGACTCAAAAGTCAACTCAAAAGTCGACTCATTACACACGGGTCCTGTACAAGCTGAAGCTGGGGGAACTCGTTACAACCATCCCCACCATCGGTACGTCAGTCAGTCAGTCAGTCAGTCAGTCAGTCAGTCAGTCAGTCAATGGTCCCCTCGGTGGGTCCGACTCAGTTGTCCCCGTGGTGGAACGGCAAGGGGCGACATGCGCATTCTGATGGTGTGGCTGGACCTGGGCGCCGCAGGGAAGACCACGATCCTGTGTACAAGCAGAAGCTGGGGGAACTCGTTACAACCATCCCCACTATAGGTCAGTTGGCTCGCTTGTGCGACACTTTTATGCGCGGCTGCATTGTTTTGCTTGCAGCATAATCTGCATTGGTTTGGCAACCCTTCTGTTGCTAGTATCACATTTCTGCCCCTTTCTCTCAGCCTCCTTGGCTGCTGAATGCCAAGTCAATCTACTGCCCCTCTTCTCTTCCCCCCCCCCCCCCCCCCCCCCCCCCCCCCGCAATGTGACTATATCGCAGGCTTCCATGTGGAGACACAGTGGAGTATAAGAACATCAACTTCCCTAACCCCTTTCCACATCCCTCCCCCCTTTTCCATACCCTCCTCCCCCTCCTCTGCCCCTCCTCCCAATGTGACTGTATCGCAGGCTTCAACGTGGAGACGGTGGAGTGGAGTATAAGAACATCAGCTCCTCTGGTAACAACACCCCTCTTTCCCAACCCTCTTCCCCACCCTCCCCCCTCATCCCCTCCCTCCGCCAACCCCCCCTCACCCCCCATTTTGTGACTGTATCGCAGGCTTCAACGTGGAGACAGTGGAGTATAAGAACATCAGCTTCACGGACCCCCCCTCCCCGACCCCCCCTTGTGACTGTATCGCAAGCTTCAATGCGGAAACTGTGAGCATAAGAACACCAGCGTCACTGTCCTCCCTTCCTCCCTCCGTCCCTCCCCCCATCCACCCCCCCCCCCTCCTCCCACCTCAATGTGACTGTATTGCAGGCTTTAACGTGGAGACAGTGGAGTATAAGAACATCAGCTTCACAGTCTGGGACGTGGGGGGTCAGGATAAGGTAATGCAGCTGTTGTTGACTGCTTTTGACTGTTGCTGACTGCTTTTGACTTGTGTTGACTTACGTGCTGCTTTGAACTTCAGCGTCACAGTCTGGGACGTGGGGGGCCAAGACCAAGTAATCCACCCAGGCAGGTGCTGTTGACGGGGACAAGTTCTTCAATGCAGTTGACTGTGGTGGACTGTGGTTGACTCGGCTGTAATGTGTCGAACCAAAGCCTATCGTAATGACTCGTCCACTCTCTACACTTCACCTGACTCTCCCGCGTCACCCCTCCTCCCGCCCTTCCCCCCCCCCCCCCTTCCTCCCCTCCCCCCCCCTCTCTCCTCCTCCCCTTCTTTCCAGATCCGCCCTCTGTGACTCTATTATCTCCGGAATACCCACGGGCTCATCTGCGTGGTGCCCTTCCCCTTCCCCCACTCCCCCCCCCCCCGTACACTTCCCCCTTCCGTCTTCCATGTTCCTCCCCCCCACCCTCCCCCCTCCTCCACATCCGCCCCCTGTGGCGCCACTACTTCCAGAACACCTAGGGGCTGATCTACGCGGTGGACAGCAGGTGAAGCGTGCCATGGCCCCCAACTGCTGACTAAGAGCTTCCCATGGCCCCCAGCTGCTGTGCCCTTGCCCCCAGATCCGCCCCCTGTGGCGCCACTACTTCCAGAGCACCGAGGGGCTGATCTGCCTGGCCCCCTTCCCATTCCTGATTGTCCTTTCCCCTATGCCCCCCCTTCCCGTCTCTCCTTCCATCCTCTGCAGATCCGCCCCCTGTGGCGCCACTACTTCCAGAACACCCAGGGGCTCATCTATGTGGTGGACAGCAACGACAGGGAGAGAGTGATGGAGTCGAGGGACGAGCTGCACCGCATGCTGAACGAGGTGAGTCAACGCTGGTCAATGCTGGTCAACATGGGTCAACGCTGGTCCATCTATCTACGTGGTGGATAGCAACGACAGGGAGAGAGTGATGGAGGCAAGGGACGAGCAGCACCGGATGCTGAATGAGGTGAGTCAAAGCTGGTCAATGCTGGTCAACGCTATGCAGGTCAATGCTGGTCAAGCTGCCCTGCTGGTATTTGCCAACAAGCAGCACCTGCGGACATTCGCTTTTGGGGCCTTCCTGTGTCTCCCCCTTGCCAGGACAAGCTGCGAGACGCCACTCTGCTGGTGTTTGCCAACAAGCAGGACCTTCCAAATGCGATGAACGGGGGTGTGTGTGGGAGTGCTCACATCACATCACATTGCATGTGCGTCCTGTGGCTCTCTCTCACCCTGACTTTGCAGGACGAGCTGCGAGACGCCACCCTCCTGGTGTTCGCCAACAAGCAGGACCTGCCCAATGCGATGAATGCTGCTGAGATCACTGACAAGCTCGCCCTGCACTCCCTGCGCCACCGCTGCTGGTACGCATGTGTGGCGTGCACTCTGCCTAACGTTCCTCACTCACCACCTCTTTCGCTCATTTCATTGCTGAGATCACCGACAAGCTCGCCCTGCACGCCCTGCGCCACTGCTGTTGGCACACGTGTGAGTGTGGCCCCTCTAGTTGTGTGTGTGTGTGTGTGTGTGTGTGTGTGTGTCAAACGTAGGTAGCGGAGGGGACACGCTACCTCCGCCCTACTTGTTTGACAGCACTCTCTCTCTGTCAAACGTTCCTTTCTCGCCATCTCTCACTCACCTCACTGTTGTGATCACCCCCTCCTCTCCCCTTCCCCCCTCCCCTATATCCATAGAGGAGCTTCAATTTGCGAACCCTCTTCCCCCTTAATCTTTCCTCCCCCCCTCCTTCCCTCCCCCCTGCGCCATTTCCCGCACCAGGTACGTTCAGAGCACCTGTGCCACGGCAGGGAAAGAGCCCTCCACCCGTCCTTCAATTTGCGAACCCTCTTCCCCCTTAATCTTTCCTCCCCCCTGCGCCATTTCCCGCACCAGGTACGTTCAGAGCACCTGTGCCACGGCAGGGAAGGGCCTGTATAAGGGCCGTGATACCCCCTCACGCGTTTTGAGACGTCTCAAAAGGGCCTGTATAAGGGCCTTGATACACCCACATCCACCACACCACCACCCACACGCGTTCCCTTTGACCATGCCCTCTTCTCGTGTCATTCCGTTACGTCCCTTCTCCACTACCCCCCCCTCCCCCCCCCCCCCCCCCCCCAAGGTACATTCAGAGCACCTGTGCCACGTCAGGGGAAGGCCTGTACGAGGGGCTTGACTGGCTCGCCAACAACATATCCGTTAAAGTACACAAGCTCCCTCTGCCCGGCTGGTGACTTTTCTCTCTCCCTCATCCCCCTCCCTCATCCTCCTCCCTCATTCCTCTTCTTCTCTCTCCCTCATTCTTTTTCCTTCACTCCTCTTCCTTCACACCCTTCCTCCTCCCCCTCACACTTGCTGGGCCCCATTTACCTCCTATAAAAGCCCTCACTGGCTCACTAACAACATATCCGTTAAAGTACACAAGCTCCCTCTTCCCGGCTGGTGACTTTCCTCTCTCCTTTCCCCTCCATCACCCCCCTCCCTCATTCCTCTTCCTTCTCTCTCCCTCTTTCGTCCCCCTCAACTTCCTCTTCATTCCTCTTCCTATTGCTGCCTTCCCTGATCGAAGTACCTTTTTGCCTTACCCGTGTCTTTCTCTCCCACGTTCTCCCCTGCTCGCCCCTCCTGTGATCTGCCAGGATTGAAGGATGTTTCCGGGTAGTATGATCTGAAACATGCCAATCTGGCATTGTTTGTGGAAGAATTGTAAACATACCGACCCCCAGGCATCTTAATGACCAGCAGCACATACGGTACATCCAGATTGAAGGAGCAAGGATTGATTAGGAGCAGCACTAGCACCCGTGTTACCATGTTACCACATGAAGTGCAGACTCTTCTTTATTTGTGCCGTAATTCCCAACTGAATGGCATAGCTTGGGCATAATTCACTTGCATTTCCTTTCCTTTAATGTCGTCTCATTTGCTGTTCAAATGTATCAGAGATTGAACCCATGCATGGTATCCATCCATGCAGCCAGCATCACTGGGAAAAAAGTGCATTTTCATTTTCACTACAGAAGTGGACACAAACATGCATCTCACATGAAGATAAGTTTAGGCGTGGTGCGATGCGTCAGGAGTCGCCTGTTACCGTGGATGAAGATCGTGCGAGCGCGCATCAACCGCAGGCGACGTCAACGACTCGTGACGACAGTTCGAGCGAGCGACGGGCAATCGTAAAGATAAAACCGTCCATGCCCCCACCGTTCAACACACCACGCCGGGTGGGTGGTTGTTCGCCATGGAACTGTTCTTCAATGCTGCCGACGTCAACGACGATGAGACACGCGTCAAACTGGCGGTGTCTTTATTACGCGGGCGTGCAATAAGTTAGTGGCGACAGTACGTGACGTCACGAGGGACTCCGACAGATTGGCAACAGGCGATGGACGGGGAGCAACGATTGGCTTCAACTTCTTCTGGATCCTTGTTTGGTGTGGCCGAGATCCTTACCTGGCAACAGTGGGGTGCACTACTTCGCCGGCACTTCGAGCATGTATCTACATGCGAAAATGCTCGTGTGAAGCTGCACAGATGGCGTCAACTGGGTTCTGTGCTGGGGTACACGCCATCTTTCCTCGCCATCTATGACGAAATCGACAATCTACACGAGATGGAGAAGACGAGTCGATACATCCTAGGGCTGAAACTGGAGGTCCAGCGCGAAATTCGCATGCGCCGCCCGACGACGTTCCTGGAGGTGCACCAGGTCGCAGAGGTATGGGACGAGAACAGTGTATGGCCAAGGACAAATTTTCGGGAGGGAAGTCATTTTCGAGGGCAGAATAGTTACCCACGCATCATCGGCGTGGCGGCACCGTCAGATAACAGATTTTTTGGCAGGTGTTATAAATGTGGCCAGCCGGGGCACATCATGCGGGACTATCCGGAGTTGCAGAAATCAGGAGCTAACGACAAAAGGAAGCCGGGAAATGGACAGCCTCTGTAGCAGTCGGGCCCCTTATCGATGAGGCTTCGTCGCCCGAAGATCACCATTCCCACCGAGACGTAGTGCCGATCTATGCGATCGACCACACCCGGTTAAAGGGGAGTGAACCTGTTGACTGCCCTGTACTGGTGGAAGGGCACGTTGGAAACACAAAATTAAAAATATTTGTGGACGGTGGAGCATCACACAGTATGTTCGATGTGACAAGAGCGAAGAAACTGCAACTGCAAGTGGAGATGCTGGCCACAACATTGGTCGGCTGCGATGTGCTCCTGGGGCGCGATTGGCTTCGCACGTACAATCCAACTATCGATTGGAGGAATGGCGACATTCGTTTGAAGTGGGGTGGCGAGTGGCTACGACTGCCGAAGTGGAAACCACCCGACCCTCAGTCGACACTGTTGAATAACGTGACTATCAAGCGGGCAATGGCACGTGGCATTGACGCCTATGTCGTCCGATGGATCGAATCAACAGAGGTGGCCGAACAGACCGACCTGGAGAAGTTGTGTGCTGCTGTACCTGAGGACCTGGTGAAGATCATGGGCAAGTACGAGAAGATCCTGATGACATGCCGCCCGGCCTACCACCCGAACGACCACACGATCACAAAATTGAGCTGGAACTTGACACGCAACCGACCGTCCGATCGCAATAGCGGTTGAGTCAACTGGAGCTGATGGAGCTGCGTACGCAATTGGAATATCTGCTGGAGAATAAATTTATCCATCTATGCACGTTACCATACGCCGCACCAATTCACTTCACCCCAAAGAAGGACGGAGGACTACGGATGTGTGCAGATTACAGAGCGCTAAACAACGTAACCATCAAGTCTCATTACCCGATGCCGCGAGCTGACGATCTCATTGACCAACTTCGCTGGGCCAGGATTCTTTCCCAAGATTGATCTACGAGGAGGTTACCACCAAATTCTTGTCGCAGAAGCTGATATTCCGAAGATTTCATTTCGAAACCGTTACGGAAGTTACGAGTATACAGTGATGCCATTTGGACTAACAAACGCACCCTCAACTTTTCAACTGACCATGAACGAGGTCTTCCGTTCGCTACTGGACAAGTGCGTCATCGTCTACCTGGATGACATCGCGGTGTACAACACCTCGCGGGAACAACATTTGAAGGACCTGGAAGCAGTTTTTCCCCTCCACGATCAACACCGACTCATCACAATGACTCTAAATGCGAGTTCTTAAAAGAGGAGCTGGACTTCCTGGGCCACGTCATCTCCTCTGAAGGCGTTAAATTTGACCAGAAAAAATTTGACACTATTCGCAACTAGGAACCGCCTACGAACGTCAAGGAGTTGTAGAGTTTCTGGGGTTTGTCAACCACGGGCGCCGCTTTATCCCTAAAATGGTGGACTCAACAGCCCCATTAACCGACTTGCTGCAGAAGGGAGTTTTTTTATGAGTGGGGGGAGAGGCAGCAAGCTGCGTTTTACCAACTGAAAACTTTCCTCATGACACCACCCGTTCGTCGTATTGTCGATCCCGACCGCCCATACGAACTGGTTACGAACACAGCGACATCGCCGTTGGCGCGGTATTGTTACAGGACTTTGGCTAAGGCCTGCAGCCAATTGCCTACGACTCGCGAAAACTCCAAGGTGCTAAACGGAATTACCCGCTTCACGATAAGGAAATGCTCGCAATCGTCAATGCTTTCAAGCCCTGGTGCTGCTACCTATCCAGTGCCAACGTTACTATCCGAACAGACCACAAGTCCCTACAGTTCCTCCAAGTCGAACCGACCCTCAATTCACGACAGATTCGTTGGCTCGAATATCTCGAGTCCAATTTCCACTACCGTATCATCTACAAAAAGGGGGAAAATAATATTGCCGATGCCCTTTCCCGCCCTACTGCCCATATAACCGCCTTACTAATCGTCCAAGCTAGCCCGCTGCTAACTGGATTGTTTACCCACGGCTACAATACTGATCCGCTCTTCACCTCTAATGGCCACCAAGCCCTGACCACTCAACGAGGCCACAACCGCCTAAAAGCTAGTACTGACCGAATTTGGGTTCCATCCTACCAAGTATTACAGGAATTACTGATACAGGAGGTTCATGACGCTAATTGCTCAGGACATTTCGGGGTTGATAAAACCTTGAAAATGCTCCAACGTCTTTATTACTTGCCGAATGCAAGCCACAACATGCACTAATATGTGGCCTCATGTCCCACCTACCAACTAATGAAATCCTCTCGCAAAAAACCAGTTGGATTACTGCAACCGTTAGAACCGCCCACCAAGCTCTGGACACACGTGTCCATGGACTTCGTGACAGGACTGCTGGCTGGCGTGTCCCAAAATTATGCTGTACTCGTGGTCGTTAATCGACTCACGAAAATGGTTCATTTCGCGCCAAGCAAGACGACGATCACATCCGAGAAAACTTCCAAGCTGTTCATCTCAACCGTCGTTCGCCTGCACGGAATCCCGAAAGCGATTGTGAGCGATCGTGACCCCCGATTCACGTCCAACTTCTGGACAAAAATGTGGGAACAGTATGGTACACGTCTCCATCTGTCCATGGCTTACCACCCACAGACCGACGGTCAGACTGAACGGACAAATCAGACCACTGAGTGGCTGATAAGGACAACCTGTACCGACTCAACCCAATGGGAAGATTCCCTTCCTCTGATCGAGTTCGCATATAACAACGCCCTTTCGTCCACGACTTCCCAATCACCGCTCTACCTGAATTAGAGTCTCAACCCCACGACTCCCACTATACCGTTAGTTGAGAGCCTTGCCCCACGGTCGCAACAGTTCGTCAAAGACTTACAGACTGCAACTAGTCCTAGGAGACAACAGTTCTTACCCTTGTCTCCTAGGCAACTAGTCCTTTTGGACACAAAGAATCAGGGGTTGAGTTTACCACATAAACTCCGCCCGAGATTCTGTGGGCCCTTTTGGATTGCTTGAATGGTGACACCTATCATTGCTAAGTTACTGTTACCGGACGACTGGTGTATCCAAGATTCATTCCACGTCAGTCTCCTTCGACAGTTCATTGCAAACATGGATGATCTTGACCGACAACGACTCTACCCTTTGATCAGACCCGTCCCTGAGCCAACCATCAAACCACAGCAGATCCTCTCCCACCGAATCCGCTGAGTCCAAGGTCAGCGGGTTTTGGATTTTTTAGTTCGACGAGTTGACCGTACGTGCGACGACGACATGTGGGTCCCAGCTGATACAATACTAGATTAATTAGAAATGTGGGTGAACAAGGGACATATGGTGTTAGAGTTGTACTCTCTAAGAACATATGCCTATCTAGCCTATAACTTCTACATACTAACATATGTATAAGTTGACACACCCCCTAGGCTAGAAAAGGGGTAGTGCTGAGCAAGAAACACGCAGCTCAGGGTGGCACTACTAGTCCAACCTCTGAGGCAGGAGTCTAAAGACCAGTCAGTAAGAGTACCGAAAAGACGAGCAAACAAGGGTGGCACTACTAGTCCGGCCACTGGAAGAGAAGCCACAAGGCCAGTCTGGAAGGTATAAATATAGAGGAGTACACAATCAAGGTCCTAGCATGTGAGAGTCTACAGGAACTAGACCAAGCTACAAACAGTGCCGCTGATGATCTTTAGGCCCAAGCGCCTCAGTAAAGATATCAGTTGTATTCGCACCTGAGGCCAAGTGTACTACGTGGGCCTGGTGATGCTGCTGTAGCTCGCGCATGAGGAAGTACCGCAGCTGGATGTGCTTCGCTCTGCCCTCAAGTCGAGGCTCCTGACACGGGAGGATCATGGCCTTGTTGTCAGCGTACAGAACTGGGGCAGAGCTAGGCCGCTCACCTAAGTCGGCGAGATAGAAGGTCAGCCAGCGGAGCTCCTATGCTGCTATGGCACCGGCGTAGATCTCAGCCTCACAGCTCGACTGGGCAACAGACGAGGAGCGAGTGGACCTCCACGAGATGGCACCTGAACCAAGGCTAAAGCAGTAGCCCTGGGAGGACCTAAGGGTCTCAGCGTCGTCTGCCCAAGAAGCGTTAGTGTGCCCAGTAAGGTCTATGGTCCTTAGGTCTGTGTGCCCACAGGGTCCCAGCAGTAGCCCCATGCCCGATGTACTTGCTAGATAACGCAAAACCCTCTTAGCGGCCGAACAGTGCTGTGGTCGGTGTCTGCCTGTGGCCACAAAGCGAGCCAGGATGCTGAGAGGGCATGCAAGATCTGGACGAGTGCAAGTCATCAGGTACATGAGGCAACCCACCAGCTCTGCGTAAGGACCACTAGGCTCTACATACTCCTCATGGACTAGAGCCGAGAGCCTCTAATCTACTGGCAGAGGTCTGGGCTATGCGGAGGAGAACTGAAGACTGAACCTCTGAAGGACCTTGTGCACCAAGTGGAACTGGATGAGAGTGATGGTGCACGCTGCTCTGTCCCTGGAGATCTGCAGGCCAAGGTAGTGGCGCAGCTCTCCTAGGTCGGTGCAGGTGCATCTCTGTCTGCAGTAGCGAAGAACAGGTCGTCTACGTAGACAAGGATGTAGAACGGAGTCTGGCCAGCACGAACGAAGAGCGAAGGGTCTGCAGAGGACGGAAGAACTGCAGGTCAGCTAGCGTAGCACACAGTGTGTCGTGCCACTTACGGGGCGCCTATCGCAGGTCGTAAACGGGGCGCCAGAGGAGCCACTGGGTCCCAGGAGGGAAGGTATTGGTGAAGCCCTGCGGTCGGTGTAGGTAGATCTGCTCGTGTAGGCTGCCCTGAAGAAAAGCAGTGGAGAAGTCTAGGGAGTGGAGCTCGTAGTCACGCTGTGCTACTACGTATAGTAGCGCCCGAAGAGTAGTGACCTTTGGGGTCGTGGCGAAGGTCTGAAAGAAGTCCACCCCCTCTCGCTGATTGAAGCCTCTAGCCACGTAGCGCGCCTTGAAGATAGGCAGCTTTCCAGGGGGGCGCTTCATCATGAAGAGCCACCGGCCATCAACTACGTTCACCCCAGGTAGAGGAACTGCGTCGACGTAGGTGCTGGTGGATCTCCAAGATGCCATCTCCTGCTCCATGGCAACTATCCACTGAGAGGCCCAGGGTCCCGAGGTCGCCTCAGCGGAAGTGCGAGGGGTCGGGATGTCAAAGGCGTTTGGGTCACCCTCAGGGACTAGCAGCAAGGAGCAGAGATGGGGAGCAGCCTCGGACAGGAAAGCAAGCTCGTACTGCCAGTCCTCTAGGACGTCATTGCCAAGGGCAGGAGCAGCCTCAATGGATGGAGGACGGACAGGGTCAGAAACCAGAGCGGTGGCATAGTCAAGGCGGCGGGTAGAGGCGAAGTCAGCAATAGCAGCGACAAGTCGCCAAGACTCGAGGGAGGAACAGACGGGTCGGTGACGAGGGAGGCAAGGACCTGAGGAACAAGAGGACGAGTAGCACGAAGGTAGCCACATAGAGGGGGAGGCACGACAGCGAGCGATGACGGAGGAAGCGAAGGCAGGAGGGGAGGACGAGACGCATGGGAACGAAGCAACATAGTGTCACAGGATCGAATGTGTCGAGGAAAGATTGCACTATCGATCAGTACAAGGCGCTTTTATACTTCCAGAGTACATCAGGTAACCAGGTTTATCTTATCCTAGGGGAATAGACCCTTCTAGAAGATAGAATCACCCTGCGTATATCCACGCGAGGCTATTGGCTTTAAGGAATTACAGCAGGATTATGCTAGATAGAGCGCACCAGTACATCCCAAGCCTGGTCGGTGATATAATTATAATAGCAGGATAAACCAAAGGTTAATGGAAAAGGAAGAATAGGAAACCAAATGAGATGGAATAAAAGAAATAAGAAAAGGCCAAGTGGTGTAACGGGATCATACTCTCACACTTCCCCCCCTCAAAGCTGGGTGGTAGAAGTAACACCCTGCTTGACAAGGTAGTCATGCAGAGGACGACGGGCGTTACCCATGTCGGACTCAGGTACCCAGCTGTCCTCAGAAGGATCATAGCCCTTCCAACGGATGAGAAGCTCCACGGTGCCATTCCGGCGACGGCGGTGTGCGAGCACGGACTCGACCTCGTACTCGGGTTCATTCTGGACGAGGACGGGCGGCGGTGGCGGCGGTTGGCGTCTGACGAAAATCGTGTTCGGGTCCCGATAGGGCTTCAGAAGTTGGACGTGGAAGGCGTTGTGAATCTTCCAGGTAGCTCGCAGGTGTAAGCGGAAGGTAACAGGAGTGACCTGTGCTTCAACGAGAAAAGGCCCGCAGAAGCGAGGTCGAAGTTTAGATGGGAGATGGCTGATGTCCAGGTTGCGGGTGTCAAGAAGCACCTGGTCTCCCACCGTGATGGTGTGATCGTTGCGATGGCGATCGGCTTGGCGCTTCTGTTGCTGTTGAATGTCGAGTAGGCGCTTGTGGGTCCGATCCCAAGGCTGATGCATGGTTGTGATGAAATCATGTGCTGGTTGGACTGTAGCTGATGCTGTTGGTTTTTGTGGTGTGAGTGGGTGGCGTCCGTAGCAGAGGAAGAACGGCGTCTGTCCAGTAGCGTCATGCGTAGCATTGTTGTAAGCAAACTCTAGTACGGGCAGGTGCAAGTCCCATTTGGAGATCTCGTCCTTGCAGGCTGCTCGGAGGAGTTGCTCAACAATTTGGTTGAGGCGCTCGGTCTGTCCGTCTGTCTGCGGATGGTAAGCAGATGACATGGCGATTTTGGTCCCGAGGAGAGACATAAGTTCCTTCCAGAACTGGTGAACTTAGGGTCTCGGTCGGAGATGAGTGTGGTTGGAATGCCATGCTGTGAGATGATGTAACGAACGAAGAGTTGTGTTGTTTCTTCGGTGTGTGCTGTCGTGTGTGTCGGGATGAAGTGTCCCATTTTGGAGAGCTTGTCAATGACGACAAGGATGGCGTCATGACCGCTGGAGGTAGGTGGTAACCCGGTGATGAAGTCCAGGCTAACCACTTGCCATGGTTGTTCTGGGACAGGAAGAGGCTGCAGTAGTCCCGCCTTTTTCTGCTTGCTGCTCTTCATCCGCTGACATGTATCACACGAGGTGACGAATGTCTGGACATCTTCTGCTAAGTGGGGCCAGTAGTAGTGCTTTGCGATACCGGTCAGCGTCTTGTTGCTACCGAAGTGTCCGGCGTAGAGGACGTCGTGGTATTCTTCGAGTAGTAACTGGCGCAAAGGAGGGTAATTGGGTACCCAGATTTTCGTTGATCCTTTCCGGTACGCGATGTCACTGTCCCAATGTAGCGGATGTCGCTTTTCTGCCAAGGGAATTTCGGGGTTGGTGGCGTACCCGTGTGTGAAGAGTCCCTTGAGTAGTGGATTCATCCCTTCGACATGAATAGCGGCAACGTGTGCAGGCCGGCTGAGAGCGTCTGCTTTGTTCTTGTGATCGGGCTTGTACACAATGTCGTAGTGGAAGTGTGTCTCGAGGAAGTCGATCCACCGGACCTGCCGCCTGGAAAGGTTGGGTTGTGTCTTCAAGTATTTCAGGCTGCAGTGGTCGGTGTAGACGGTTGTTCTTTGTCCTTCGAGATAGCATCTCCATGCTTTGAAGGCGATGATGATAGCCAGGGCCTCCTTGTCGTGTATCGGGTAGTTTAGTTCTGCCCCGTGCAGTTTCTTACTTAGGTAAGCGATTGGTTGCAGTCCATTCCCTTGATCTTGCATCAAGACTGCTCCCACTGCTTGGTCACTGGCGTCAGCTTCGATGACGTAGTCGCGTTCGGGATCTGGCAAAATGAGTACCGGTGCAGACGTAAGTGCTTGCTTCAGCTGCTCCACGGCTTCCTGGTGCTTCGGCTCCCATTTGTAGGGCGTGTTCTTCTTCAGCAGATTCGTGAGTGGTGCTGCGATTTTCGCATACTGTGGCACGAACCTGTTGTAGTAATTAGCGAAGCCTAGGAACTGCTGCAGCTCCTTCACGTTCTCGGGTGTCTTCCACGTGCGTACGGCCTCGATTTTCTTGGGGTCGACGTGAACTCCTTGAGCGCTCACCATGTGTCCTAGGAACTGGACCTTTTCAAGGGCGAATTCGCTCTTGGACAATTTGACGTAGAATCGTTCTCGTCGAAGAATTTCGAAGACGCGTCGCATGTGTTCGACGTGCTGCTTCATGTCGCGCGAGTAGATGAGTATGTCGTCCAGGTACACCACCACGCACTCGTCCAAAAGTGGTCGTAGAATGTGGTTCATTTCGGCTTGGAACGTTGCCGGTGCGTTGGTGAGTCCGAATGGCATTACCAAATACTCGTACGATCCATACCGAGTTCGGAAAGCAGTTTTGTGGATAGAGTTGTCCGCCATGCGTATCTGCCAGTATCCGGATCGCAGATCCAGTTTGGAAAATACCGTAGCTCCCCGAAGCTGGTCAAGCATGTCATTGATTCGTGGTATCGGATATTTATTCTTGATGGTCTGCTTGTTAAGAGCTCGGTAGTCGATGCACATGCGCAGGCTTCCGTCCAGTTTCAGTGTGAAGAGTATTGGGGCACCGTACGGCGAAGTGGATGGTCGGATGAGTCCTTTGGCTAGGAGATACTCGATCTGTTTTTTCATGTCGGTCAGCTCCGTAGGGCTGAGCCGATATGGTGCTCGGAAGGTCGGCTTCGAACCCGGTTCCTCCACGATCTCGTGTTGATGCGTTCGGTATGGCGGTAGCTCATTCGGAAGATCGTCCGGAAGAATATCTTGGAACTCCTTCAATAATTCCTTGATCTTTCCTGGAGGTTCCGAGGTTCTCTCCCTGTCGTTCTCCGCCTCTGTTGCTATTGCCAGGAACCCTGTGTCAGTTCGCTTCACGTCCTTCTCGAATCGTGCGAGTGTCTCCACTGGGATATCTCCTGTATCGTCCCAGTTGGGTAGCTGTACTCTCCGTCCATTGTTGTAGATGCTTGCGGTGCGGTTCACCCAGTTGATCTCGGGGTTGAATCTTATTAGGAAGTCTCGCCCGAAGATCAGGTCAAGCCCTTTGATGTTGGTGATGGGAAGTGCAGGTCTCCAGCGCAGTGGTCCAATTTGTAGGTGTAGCACTGCTTCGCCGTGTACTGGTAAATTGCTGCCGTCCACCATCGTTGCAGAGAATCCCGAAGGCTTGTACTCTTCCCGAAGTCGGTCGATTACTGCCTTGTCGCAGACGGTGTGTGATGCTCCGCTGTCCACGAGTGCTTGGAGGCGTCGTCCTTTGCAGATGACCTCGAGCACGAGGGGCAGTCGTTGCTCGGAGTACCCAAAGATAGTTTCATTGATTGGGTCATAGGGTACATCCCAATATTCCGTACACACCTTTGTGTTGCTATCTACTCCTGAGCTGGTAGCTGGCCGAGGCTGCTTGGAGAACGGCTCTTCTCCAGGGCCCGGAGTTTCCTTGACGACTGTGCGCGTCACTGATGCCGAAGAACTGGATGCATCCGGAGGAGGTTTTTGGGGTTTGTGCAGCTTCTTATAGACCCCCAGCTTCCTCTTGAGCTGCTTCAGCTCCACCGACGTCTTCCCTGGGGAACGGGTAGTCGTTGTGGGCTGGTGTCGGGAGAGGACGTTGACTCCGTGGAAAGGTCGGCTTCTTTCCACACTCCTTAATTTTTTCCCCAAGTTGTCCGGTACCGGTATAATCTCCACAGCTGTCTGCTTCTTTTGGAGTCCTTCCCGAATTTTCTCCAAGGCTCTAGCCCCTCGAACATCATAAGTTTTCATTAAAGCATCTTTATAAGATAACTTTAACGAACTCTTATAACTTCAGCGTACGTGCACTGGGAGGGAGCACAGCCCTGAAAGATAAGGACTGCCACAACACCACTTAACTGAGCGATAGTGCGCTGGCGAGTCTCTATCTCAGAAAGGACAACGTCGAAAGAGGTCAGGGTGAGGTCACTAGGGTGCTGGCTAAGGAAGTGGTCGCGGGCAGTGGCTAAGCGGTCAGGTAGGCGCATAGGAACAAGGTACAGGGTAGCGCAGAACGACGGGGGAAAGGCCGTGAGTTGGGCAGTAGTGTTAGCAGCATGATAGCTAGTCTCTAGTGCACGGAGGTGAGTGGCAAGATCAGTGACAGTCGGGAAAGTAGAGAGACCAGGGAAGAGCATGTGGAGGATCAAGCGTCCAGCTGAGCCGGAGGCAGGCGTGGAGTAGCGTGCAACTACTGCATCTAGGAAGTCTTTGGCATTTGCTACAGCAGTAAAGCGGGGACGCTCAGATAGGGGAAGCGCATGACTAATGGCAAGTTGCGCTACAGCATCGCGAGAATCCCAGGCAGCGCGAGCGAGCGCAGCTACAGCAAATGCCTCACTCTCAGCAATGGTGGGATCAGCAGAGGGAGGGGATCAGGCGCGGAGGGGTGGGGAAGCAAGCCATCAATATGCAGAGCTAGGGAGTGCCCATCTTGGCGCTGACCTGTCAGTTGTCGGCGAAGATCGACAAGCCAGGCGGCGAAGTCGATAACGTGCCCCTCAACGTCCAGACGTAGCATGGTATCCGCCATCGCGAAACCTCAGCAGCGCAGCGGCACAGGGACACTGTGGCGCAGCGGCACAGGGACACATGTACTCAGCTGCATGGCGAGACAGCGACGTCGCGGGAGGACTCTCCGGAACAGGGGCCGGGCGCACGAGGAGCCGGAGGGCACGCAAGGGGGGGGGGGGGGGGGGGGCGAACAGGCGGTAGGGGCTGGCTAGGCGGTAGAGGGACCGGCGGCAGCGCGAGAAGGGGGCCGGTTAAGCTCGAGAGGGCGGCTGGGCCCGAGGGGCTGGCTAGGGCGCGAGGGGCCGGCGAGGGCGCTAGGGGCCGGCTAGTGCACAAGGGGCCGGCCGGGCATGCGGGGCCGGCTGGGCGTGAGGAGCCGGCTGGGTGCGAGGGGTCGGCTAGTGATCAAAGGGCCGGCTAGGGCGCGAGGGGCCGACTAGGCACGAGGGGCTGGCGACGGCGCGAGGAGCCAGCTAGGGCGCGAGGGGCCGGCGACGGCGCGAGGGGCCGACTAGGGCGCGAGGGGCCGGGGACTGCGCGAGGGGCCGGTTAGGGCGCGAGGGGTGGTGGCTAGGCGCGAGGGGCTGGCGGCGGCGCGAAGGGGCCGGCTAGGGCACGAGGGGCCAGCAACGGCGCGAGGGGCTGGCGATGGCGCGAGGAGCCAGCTAGGCACGAAGAGGCCGGCTAGGCGCGAGGGGCCAGCTAGGCGCGAAGGGCCAGCTACGGCGCGAAGGGGGCCGGCTAGGGGCAAGGGGCCAGCTACAGCGCTAGAGGGGCCGGGTGGGCGCGATAGGGGCCGCGCGGTAGGCTAGGGCGCGGGGTGGAAGCGGGTGGGGGGGGGAACCTAACCTACTCATGATACCATGATAGAATACTAGATTAATTAGAAACAAGGGTGAACAAGGGAAATATAGTGTTCGAGATGTACTCTCTAAGAACATACGCCTATCTAGCCTATAAATTCTACATACTAACATATATATAAGTTGACACCAGCTGCCACCCTCGACAACCACCCATTGGTGCTGTCCTATTCACACGATCAGGCTGCCCCAAATGTGGGTAGTCTCGTCTAGAAGGTGGGAAGGTGCAAGGAAAGTCGCTTTTCCTTATCGAGTACAACCCCGACTTTCGGAAGTCCAGGCTCGGCCCGTCAATTCAGGCTCGAACTACGTTCGAGACTCCAAGCCTACACGCAGCGTCGCATCCAACATTTCTGAGTTCTGAGGCGCCCCAAACCACCTCGCATGTGTTTCGTGGCCTTCCTCGAGGCTCTCCTCTTGCTAGACTAGCAGTGCTTGTATTTAGGCCTGTGCTTCATTTGTACTCAACACACTTTAATAACGACCTCACTATTGCATTACTCAACTCCTATCCAGAGATGATCATAACAGGGCCAAAGCTAGAAAAATTGAACAAAGAATTGTGAGCCTTTCCCTAGAACGTGAGAGCCAATCATTGCATGCCAAGCGTGTAGAGAATGAAGGCATAGCGAAGCGCCACGTCAGCAAGGCGATCAAACCTGCAGCAAGGATGGAAAAGCCACAGGTGTGTGTAAATTTCACGCCCATAGAGACAGCTCTACATGCAGTTAAAGCCCAGACTGCCATCTGTAGAATTCCCCCAATCTGCCTCTCACGAAAACATACTCCCTCACTCTCACCCCCTCACTCTCACTCCCTCACTCTCACTCCCTCACTCACCACCTCCCTGTCTTGCTGAAGTGCCCAGAGTCCATCTCACACCGCAGCAGCATCACTGACTCTGACCTCCTGTTAGTATCACTCTCTCTCACTCCCCCACTCTCTCACTTCCCCACTTTCTCACTCCCCTGCTCTCTCAATTCCCCACTCTCTCACTCCCCCAATCGCTCACTCCCCCACTCTCTCACTCCCCCACTCTCTCACTTTCCACCTCTCTTAGGCATCAGCATACCACCCTGTCTTGCTGAAGTGCCTAGCCTCCATCTCACACCGAAGCACAACTGACTCCTACTTCCTGTTGGCTTCCCTCCCTTCTTACTCGCTCTGTCACTCTCTCACTCAATTTCTCTCCCTCACTCTCAATCCCTCACTCTCACTCCCCCACTCTCACTCCCTCCCTCTCACTCCCTCACTCACTCACCTCCCTGTCTTGCAGAAGTGCCCAGCGTCCATCTTACACCACAGCAGTCCAACTGCTTCACCACTGCTGGTGTTTGGCATCTCAGAGTTTATTCTTCCCCTCACTCTCACTCCCTCGTTCACAACCTCACCCTCACTCTCTCTTCTTTTCACTCACTCCCTGACACACCGCTCTGTCTTAGCTGAAGTGTCTAGCATCCACCTCACACCGCAGCAGCACCACCGAATCGTTGTTGGCGTTGGGGTCTCTCACCCATTCATCAACCCGCTGACTCCCTCACTTGGTCCCTCACTCTCAACCCCCCTCTCTCACTACCTAACTCACCCCCCTGTCTTGCTCAAGTGCCCAGCGTCCATCTCACACCGCAGCAGCACCACTGCATCATTGTTGTTGGTGGTGTTGGCAGCTGTCAATCTATTCACCCCCACTCCCATCCCCTTACTCTCGCTCCCTCGCTCTCACCCCCTCACTCTCACCCCCTCTCTCTCACTCCCTCACTCGCACTCCCTCACTCGCACTCCCCCACTCTCACCCCCTCACTCTCACTCCCTCACTCTCACCCCCTCTCTCTCACTCCCTCACTCGCACTCCCCCACTCTCACCCCCTCACTCTCACTCCCTCACTCTAAACCTCTCACCCTCACTCTCAACCCCTCTCACTCCCTCACTCGCTCACCTCCCTGTCTTGCTGAAGTGGCCAGCGTCCATCTCACACTGCAGCAGCGCCACCAAATCCTCACTGCTATTAGAGTCTCTCAACCGGCTCATTTTCACCACTCCCTAACTGCCCTTCACTCACGCACCCATTCATCCTTCACTCCCTCTCTCCCCAACTCTCCGCCCTGTGTTGCTCAAGTGCCCAGCGTCCACCTCGCACCGCAGCAGCACCACTTCTTCGCTGTTGGTGTTGGCCTCCCTCACCCATTCATTCACCCACTCACTCCCTCACTCTCACCCCCACTCTCTTCCTCACTCACCGCCCTGTCTTGCTGAAGTGCCCGGCGTCCATCTCACACCGCAGCAGCACCACCGAATCCTCACTACTATTAGCGTCTCTCAACCGCGCCACCCACTTGGCTGGTTCCCAGTAGTTCACTCTCTGGTCTGCAATGGGTGGCAGTGGGGAGGGTGGAGAGGGGGGTGGAGAGGGGGGGGGAGAGGGGTGGGGAGAGGGGTGGGGAGGGGGGCGAAGAGGGGAAGGGAGGGAAACAGCGGGGGAAGGAGGAGCACCACCGAATCGTCGCCGCTGTTAGCGTCTCTCAACCGAGCCACCCACTTGGCTGGTTCCCAGTAGTTCACTCTCTGGTCTGCAATTGATACTGATTGCAAGGACGGAAGGGAGGGAGGGAGGGAGGGAGGGAGGGAGGGAGGGAGGGAGGAAAAGGAGGGAGGAGGGCAACAGGGAAGGGATGATGTACGCCTGGCGTCATGCGAAATTGTAAGGAGGTGAATTTTGACTCGACTGGAAAGAAGAATGAGCGTACCATGGAGCGACGCAGTGGCAAGAACGTTGGGGTAAGGCTGGCGCTTCACCTGTGGAGGAACAGCAGCAGAAAAGCAGGGAGTAAGGCAGGAACAGCAGACGAACAGCAGAGAGGGGAGGGATGGCAGAAAAACGCAGGGACAAGCGGATCAGTCAGAAAAAGAGTGTTTCCAGCCCAGTTGACTTCTGATTCAACTCAAAAATGAAAAAGAGGGGATATGCTAGGAAGGAAAACAAGCAGGAAAATATGAATTGGAGAGAAGGACTTACATTGTCGACAGGAGAGTAAGACTTTATGTAGCGATAGTACTGCTCCTC